>JBBPBP010000001.1:25942974-25955271 GCA_037974735.1 Cicer chorassanicum
ATTAAAATATTCTAAATTTTTGTAAAAGATATTTTTATAATGTTCTAAAAATTCATGTAAAAAATCATTTAAAAATTTAAATAATAAATATAAGTTGACTTAAAAGTAGGGACCAAAAACAAAATTGAGGAATTTTGAGTCTAAAGATAAATAAATTTTTTATAAAGATTAAAAACAAAACATTAAAATTTTGTAAAGAGTATAAACTTATTTAACTCTTTTTTTTAACGAGAAAAATGATAGTTCACTCACTCACTATAAATCAATTTTACAATGAGGCTTAGAAATTATTGATTTTATCATTTTACCATATTATTATCATCATAATAAGTAACTATTTAATTAATGATTTATGTTGGTTGTCCGAGTCAAACTATTTACATTAAAAGTGTATTTTTTATTAAACTCTTTTTAAGATATAATCATTTGGCTTAATTGCAATTTTAGTCCCTTTATTTTTATTGATTCACGAAATTGGTTCCACTATTTTAAAAGTCAACAGTTTTGGTCCCTCATTCTGATTTTTTAACTAAAAAATGACAACGTGATATGTTTTAAATAACGTTACATATGATATGATAATGTAAAATGATTAACACCCATGAAATTAGAATAAAACACAGTAAAAACTTAGCTTTCAACTTCAGAAATTTTTTAATGACATGAAAAATTAATGCATCTAGATGACTCTATATCATAGAATTGTATGTCATGTCATTAAAAATATATCAATTTCGCATTTTTTTAGTTCAAAAATCTGAGGGAATTATCAAAACTGTCAACTTTTAAAATAGGGGACCATTTTCGCGAATTGATAATAATAGAGGGACTATAACTGCAATTAAGTCTAATCATTTTTATGAATTTTTATCTATTTAATGCATAATTTAAAAATAATTTTTTATAAAATTTAAAACTCATTTTTAATAGATTGTCTTTTAAAGAAAGGGATTTTCTTGTGATAAATAAACATAAAACAGTTTCAATTTTTCTTAAAAATCTCTAAAGTATAATCTTTAACTTATTATATTAAGATAATTTTTTAAAACCCAAACCTTAATTTTATTTTAAGATTTTATATTTATATTTTTCACAAATTATAAAAGTATAAAGGATTTTTTTTTGTTTTTGCAATACTGAAGAAACTTTTTAAATTGAGTATAAAGTGATATTTTGATTATTTTTTTTAATGTCGTGTATGCTTTTTTTCCCCCCTTTTTTTAAGGGAAGCTGATTCTTTTCCTATACTATGAAATTTTAAATAATTTATCGACAACACTAGTGTTTTAGAGGAGACAACATAAGTTTTACTGTAGTTATAAATTAAAAAAATTTATTGTTTGAAATAATAGTTTAATGGATATGTATTAATTAAAAACTTTCACAAAGTCTTATAATAAAATCTTACTTCAGATATTTTCAGAAATAACATAACAAAATTGCATTATGATGAGATTAATTTGATTGGATGGTAGCTAATATTGTTTTTTACATTGTCAAAACATATACTATTAAAAACTCTTAAAACTAATGGAACAATTATATTCAATATAGAAGTACAGTATATATGCATCGACACTGCAAAAGAATTTTAACAACCAATTATACATCAGAACGTAAAACATTAACTGTGGTGCATGTATTTTAAAAAGAGCAAAGAGATCATGCACCGGAAAATAATTTTATACCAAGAGTCATTATTTTTAATAGATCACTATATTATTATATTTTGATAGGTCGCTGTATTATTATAATTATTTTATGGAATAATTGTACAATTAATTATTGTGTTTGAACGTCATTGTAAAATAATTTTACACCGATAATATATATTTATTAAATTTATTTTTTATTTTAAAAAAGATGATAAATACTATTATAATTAACTCATACAAATACAAAGTTTGTTCATTGTTTAGTGATAAAATACTAAATATAATAGCACGAGATAATTGTTTTGTTTATATGAGAATTAGATTGAAGTTTTAATAATATTAAAAGAATTTCAAATAAAATTTAATCAACATGCATTTGTGAATTTTTTTACACAAACCTCCTGTCAAAGCTCACCATATAAATATTTGTTCATATATTTTTAAAATAATATCATGACATGACACAATATATGATAGTCAATAAAATAATGTCTTTTAGCTTTTATAATTAAAATTGTATAATAAATTCTATACGGTATTGCTTCTTTTTTTGTAATAATCATGTTATAGGTTTGTTGATAACTTATCTCTGCAAAATTTGATTGATCACCTTTGGATGAGTCTCTCATCTCTACCACACTTTTTTCTCTAAGACTCAAACTTAAGACTTAATTATTTGATATATTTGAGTTTAATCTACTAAGACCAATGTAATTTCCATTAAAAAAACTAGAATTTATTTTATGAATTTTAAAATTAAAAAAACCATGCTTAAATAAACACTAAACGACAATGTTATAGATGATATCTTGCCAAAAAGGATGTCCTTCACACACATGATATAAGAGAATGAAACGAGGGGCCAGCGTTCCATTTGGATTACCAAATATTGGATTGGGTAGCATAAAAACTAAAGATCGCTAATAAACTTTACATATAAATAATAAAAGAGTTTAACAGATATACAATGTTAGTGTAAAATTTTACATCGACAACCAATACCAATAGTTGATTGTATAATTACTTTATTATTATAATAATAATAATAATAAAATTAATTATTTTTATTAATTATTTGTGTAAAATTGATTTACATCAATCGTGCACAGATCTTTTTGTCATAATAAAAATACAAAGCTTGGATTGGTATAATTTAGACCCCTATTTAATTGGACCATTGTAAACTATAAATATTTGAGAAATCTATCATTCCCTCCCTCACATTTACTTATCATCCTCTCAAAGTAAATGAAAATATCATTTTAACTTTTTTACCATCTATTACTTGATAGTCAATTTTTTTGAAAAGTTTAAAGAAATTCGAAACTTTAGATGAATGTGAAACTTCTAAAATACAATTTTTTAAAAAAATTTTAAAAAAAAATCAAAATTTTGGATAAATGTGAAACTTCCGAAATGCAATTTTTCTAAAAGTGTTAAAAAAAATTGAAACTTTGGATGAATGCAAAACTTTCGAAATGTAATTTTTCTAAAAGTTTAAAAGTGTATTGAAACTTTGGATTAATATGAAACTTTCGAAATGCAATTGTTAGAAAATTCTTTAAATGAATTCGAAAATTTAAAATTGTCGAAATGTTAATAATTTCCCTAAATATTTATCTTTAGATTAATCCATGGCTCACAAAAATACCATGTACATGATTCCTCTTCTAACTAGATTTTCTATTAACTTCAATATCTTCTCTATCCTTTCACTCCCCTTTGAATTAAAAAAACATTAGTATTATTAGAACACAAAAACACAAATACAATATTATATAAAATACAATGGAGACTACATATTATTTTTTTTATAAAATATCAAAGTTTTTGTATTTGTATCTCATTTTATGTCAAATTTTGTATTCCAATAATATTACTCTAAAAAAATCACAAATCATCTTCTATATGCTACTATCCAAAATTAGGAACCAAAAGACATATGGGTTGTTTGAGATTAAAAAAACTACCCCAAACCATTGTCTATGTCCTCTATATGCATGGGAAGCATAACTGATATATATTGTTAGATTTAATTAGATATGATTTAAGGTAGTTAGAAATTAGTTATGATTACATAGAAGGTGGTTATGTAAGTTACTTTAGAGGCACTACATAAAAGTGTATCCTACATTGTATCATAATTCTCCACACTATATCATTTCAAGTTTTATATTTCTCTTTAATTATTTCCCTCTTTATGGGGTTCAATCATGATTTTCAACATGGTATTAGAGCAATGAAATCCTTGTTGAAGAAATTATCCTAATTATTACTCTAGAAAATCCCAATCTCCAATCACCATATTTCTTTCCATTTCTTTTTCATTTTTTTCTTGAAAAAAAATCAATAACATCTTCTACATCTTGCACAATATCAAAAGAGAAATCTTCCAATTCATGGAAGTTGTAGTGTTTTTCATAATTACAATCATTGAAGATCAAGTTTACAAATGAATTTAAATGGTTTATTGTGTCACTTTCAATACTGAAGATTTTTTGTGTTGGCTAGTTAAATCTCATTTGGATACTACAAGATATTTATGCTTTGCATTTGGCCAATGGTGAAGACTTTTATCCTTTGGTGTATTATTGGTTTAGTGCTCAAGCCCACACAATAAATTCTTTTCAAATGGTGTAAGATACCAAATATTTGTTTAAGGTTATCATGCACCCCAAAATTTTGGTGGTATGCTTCTTTGATTTTTAGTCATCATTGGCTTTCTTATATGTTTCTATCGTATGGTAGTTAAACATTTTATCTTTCTCTATATGTTTAGTTAAACATTTTTGCTTCTACCTATGATAGTTATATTTTTCTCTTAGTCTTTCCAATCTTAAGGTGGTTAAGCTTTGCTAGTCAAATTTGGCATTTGAGGACTCAAGACTAAGATTCTTGATTCAATTTTGGAGTGAATATCATAGAGACACTAGAAGATTTTCAAGTTAGCCTAAAGTAAGCAGAAGACTTCAACCAGAGTTATGCATCTCAGCCGCTACTATTTTCTACATTAACTTTCTTGTTTAGTCGATATGATTACGACATGTATTCTTTTTCTTGTAATTTTCTTTCATTAGTTACATTTTTTTTTATTGTTCTCCCAAATTAGAAATGTTATTGCTCATTTCCAACTTGTAGAGCTATTAGATATTGTTAGATTTTGTTAGATATGATTTAAGGTAGTTAGAAGTTAGTTATCATTAGATATAAGGTAGTTATGTAACCTAATGCGGAAAACAAAAGAACATTCAATATCAATAAACTAAATGCGAAAAACTAGAAACTCTATTTACCTCTAGTTATTGTTATAGTGTTGTCAATGTGTTGCCTTTGGTTCTTCCAAACTCTTACTTTCTCCAATATAGATGGTGAACTTTTAAATGAAGAGATAAAAGCAAACTTAAGGACCAAATACTATTTATAGGCTTGCTTCTACCATAATTAAAAGTCATTACCATCAATATAATGGTTATTGAAGACCATTAAACTTGACATCATTCTCCAACCAACTTCCATAACCTATGAACCATTAAACAATGAGTTTTAATGGTTAATCAATTTTAGTATTAACCTGATATATTATTACATTCTCCCACTTGATCCATAGGATCTAACTATTGATTTAATCAATAATTAAATAACCTCCTTAAGAAACGAACACGTGAATCATAGCGATAGTTCCTCTAAATTCGAGTAATATCATCTACATATTACAACATGTTTAGTTTCTCATTCACCTTCTAGTATATGCATCGATCCATGTGATTTTCAAAAAAAATCCAAATGAATATATTGTTCTATGGAATTTAAGATATCATATACGAGAGACTTGTTTTAAAATCATATATGGATTTCTTAAGTTTGCAAACCAAATGTTCACCATCACTAGAGGAGAAATCTTCAGGTTGTTTCATATAAATCTCCTCCTCCAAATCTCCATTGAGAAAGGTTATTTTCCATTTGATGCAACTCAAGATCAAAATGTGCAAGTAATGCCAAGATGACATGGAGAGAAATTTTCTTAGATATAGGAGAGAAAGTCTCCGTGTAATCGATTCACTTTTTGAATAAACCCTTAACAACCAGTATGGCCTTGAATCTCTCAATGTTACCAAACGAATCTTTCTTTGTCTCATTAGGTAACTCAATAAGATCCCAAACACAATTATTTTTCATGGAATTCATCTCATCAATCATGGCATCATATCACAAGTTTGGCTATTCGCAACTCATGTCTTGTGCAAAAGTTTCAGGATCATTACCAGCTCCAACATTATAGTCAAATTCTTGTAGATACACAATATAATCATCATGAACAATTGATTTTCTTGGTCTAGTAGATCTTCTCAATGGTGGATTTACATTTTCTTGTGGATTATATTGTTCAACTAATTGATCATCATTTCCAAGTATTTGATGACCATTTTGATCTACTAGATTATCAACATTTTGTGGAATCTCAATGATTGGCTTACCAACATCCATTTGAACTTGATGGATGTTATGAATGACAACCAATCTATCACCTGAAGTAGAAGGTTGAGATTTTGTATGATCATGCACAAAAACTAAGTTCCTAATTTGATCACTCCCACTAATCAAGTGATTTTCAAGAAACTTTGCATTTCTTGATTCCACGGTCCTAGTTGTGTGAGATGGACAATAAAATCTATAACCTTAAGACCTTTCGATATATCCAATGAAATACCCATTAATGGTCCTTAGCTCCAGTTTCTTCTCTTGTGGATTATAAATCCTCAGCTCAAACGCACATCTCCAAACATACATATGTTGCAAAGTTGGTTTCTAACCTTTAAATATTTCAAAAATCATATTTGGGACAACCTTGGTTGGAACACGATTAGAGATGCTAAGAATACTTTGCACCATGCCTAATAATGTTCAACTTCTTCTTTCTGCAACACCATTTTGGTTCGGAGAACCAGCATAGTGTATTAGACAACAATCGCATGCTCTTAAAGAAACTTAGCAAATGGATCAAATGCTTGTCCATTCTCAGTGTATCTATCATAGTATTCACCACCTCGATCCGATCTCACTATTTTTATTTTCTTTCCACATTAGTTCTCAACTTCATCCTTAAAAACTTTGAATACATCTAATGATTCATTTTTATTGAGCAAATAAACATTCATGTACCGTGAGCAATCTAAAGGTGATAAAATATTTCTAACTATCCGTATCCATGTCTGGATAACATATGTCTCTAAATTTTATTTGTAATATGTTTGAACTTCTATTGGCACATTTCTTTGACATGTTTGTCTGCTTTCTCTTAATGCGGTCAACATAGGTTTCAAAGTCAGCAAAATCAAGAGTATTGAATACCACATCTTTACTAACCTTTTCATTCTCTCTATGGAAATATGTCATAATCTTTGATGCCATAACATAAAGGAATTCTCATTAATATTACATCTCTTAATACCAATTTAAACATGCATAGAACTAAAAATTGAGTCATTTTGTAAATTAATACCATAAAGACCATCGAAAAATATACCATTCCCATCACATTCAAAATTATAATATAATTCAAAAGATGTGTTTTTAAAATTAAATTATTTAAATGGTACAAATCTAGAAACTAAAATCAAGTTTCGCGAAAAACTTGATACATATAAGGTCCTTTCTAATTTCAAAACAAATCATTATTCAAAATTAAACTGCACTTTCCAATAGCCTTCCACATGTGAGCCCATCTTGCTGCCTGATAGGACATTTTGCTCATTTTCATAAATATTAATTATTCCATTTTCATATGCATAGAAAAAATATTGGATATGAAAAATGTAATTTTTCAATTTAATTGCTCCAATTGCAATCCATGGCTGCCAAAGAGTCATTCTTCAAGAACATTGTTTTGACCACAAATATTTTTACTCTAATTTTAATGATATTAGAGAGAGACAAATGTAATTCATTTTGTTAGTACTCGTTAAATTTTAAAGTATTCTCTACAATTTGAACTAAAGGTACCATTATCTACCATAAATTTTGGAGTTAAATATGTTTTTGATCTCTATAAATATATCATATTTTATTTTTAGTTCCTCTTAATTTTATCTTTAAACAATGGTGCTCAAATAATTGTTGTCAGTAAATTTGGCCCCTTATTTTAAGTCAACTTATGTGTATCTTTAATTATAATTTTTGAAAGATTATTTTAATAGTCATGTTCAAGACATTATAAAAATTTCTTTTACAAAAGTTTAATTTTTTTAAACAAGAGATTAATTAAAAATGATTTTTTAAGCTTTTTGGCCATTAAAAATTCGTACTTAATTCTTTTTTTGTTAAAAAATATATTTTTATGGGGAGATTCTTATAATGTTCTAAATATATTTTCAAAAATGTAAATAGTACACATTCTAAACATTTGAGGAATCATTGTTTGAAGAAATTTTTTATAGGAATTAAAAAACAAAATATAAATATTTATATAACCAAAACTTATTTAACCCTAATTTTTTTTTCATAAAAAATGACATATATTTTCTAATTCAAATTTTAAATATAACATTATCACTGTGTATTTGACCATTAATACAATTTTCAAATAACACTTCATTATTACGCATAAATACAATTAATGGCTGCAACAAATTATGTCGATAGCCATGCTACATTTTAAACTCCAAAAGAAAAGGAAACTTTATAATTGGTAATACATATCTTCCAATAGTGTCATTTATCGTAATAGTCTATTCATTATTTGTTTTCAAATTTGCATCCTCTTAATAATTCTACAATTTTTTAATTAAAAATAAATAAATAAAAATCAAACACAAACATTTTATAGAGTATATTTAATATTTAACATATATATATATATAATTTTATTTGATGTCAAAAATTGTACATTGCATTAATCACATTAAATATTGATTTGTAGTAATAATCATATGTCAATTTTATTTAGTCTATATTTGAATTTAAATTTTAAAAATATTGTGTATGTCACATGCTATTTAACATGAGTATTTGGAGTAGTGTTAAAAATTGAAACTGACTTGATAGTTGGCCATAAAATAGGATTGGTGCACGTCATTATTTGGAGAGACATTTGAAGATTTAAAAGTTTTTATGTAATGGAATTGGTGTTAATTTTGTATAGAATTCATAGGGCACTAATACATCAAAAGGGATGGATATGTGACATGAAAAATCAAGGTTGGATGTTTCAGATCGAACTACAACCAAGGAGGAGAAGATTCACAAACACCGAAAATATATTAACAGTTTAACAATTTTAATAGTAATTTCATTTTGCATATGTTTTCATTTAGATTGATAGGAAATTAGTTTAGAATATATTATTTTTTATATATAATGCCTACTAGCAATTTATAAAGTGATAAATGGATGAGACATGTAAGGAGTGTTGATGGGTCTTCATAGCATGCTAACAAAAATGTTTTGGTACATATTGTCTTGCTCAAGGTAAATATATTAAAAAAGCTTAATGTATATTTAGTAGTCATCATAAGGTTGATTTTATTATAATTCAATTATTATGTTCCATCAGTTAATACTTTTTAGATTTGCTAATATGTATCTATTAAATTCGATTCACATATTACAATTATGTAAATAATGGTAAAAAAATTGAATGGTACTAATACAATTTCTCACTGTTTCCTTTTTTGGTTTGACATTACGAGTTATGTAAATGTTGCAACTAATGTTATGTTTCAATGAAGTGAATTATCCTAAGTCTACCTGACATGAGAGAAACATATGATCCAAAAAAAAGTAGATGAATAAAGGTTGTGTGAAAGATATAATTTGGTGTTAAATGAAAAATCATGTGTAAAGAAAAAAAATATTGAAATCATATGTACTTTAGCATTAAACAAGCTGAAGTGTATGACTACATTATACATAAATAGTTAATACACAAATGATCATATATACTAAATAGAGGAGCCATAAAAATATATATTTTTTAATCATTATTTTTTATGAAAAAAAAAATAGATTAGGGGAGGATAGAGAATATGAATCTAAGTTGTTGCGGATGTGAGAGAAACCACAATTGGTGTTTTTTTTCATCATCATTACCCTATTTTTGTTTATGAGAATTTTTATTTTATAATCATATTTTAGATACGAAATATACACCGTTATTTAGCGGTGATTAATCTCTTCTTCCAACTAGATTTTCTCCGCACATGATTCATGGATTGAACTCTAATCACTTGCATAAGGATCTCAAGTCCCTTATCACTCGCATCAACCCATTAAATGTAGAGAGTTAAAAAAAATTTGCACATCTAACCATGTCAAAATTCAATGAATCAACATCTCCTCCTTTTAATTAGTTATATGTCAAATTATCTACACATTACTCTATACTTATACTCGACCACACATATCAATTTAAATTCCTTTTAAATTATGAAATAATAACTTTCACAACAATATGTTGTTGATTTCACAATGCACTTCTTTGAATTATTGTGCTAGAATAATTTGTTACTTAACAATTTGCAAGTTAAAATTTAAAATATTTATCTTTATAGTAAATTAATATTTCATATCAATTAAAAACTAATAAAGCTAAGAATTATATAATCAATATCTATCAATTAATTTGATGTTCACGACGATCTCTTAGTCTCCTTGGCACAAGCTACATACTAGAAAATATGTATCTGTCACCGTCACAATTTGCGATGAGTTATATGTAGTCGTTTGAACAAAATAATTCACACAAATAGATAGATGTTCAATGAACATCATACTTGATTCATTAGATTTTTAGATTTGTGCCTTTTTTCTCAGGTAAAAAAAGAGGTCTAATATTTTATGCTCGAACCTAACTACTTTGATGTTTTGTTTTGGACTTATTAGTTTTTTAAACTTGCCAATCACCAAATAGATTATAGGTTATGCTTATTAGGATGTTCTTTTTAGTCCAATTATAAAATATACTAGAAAAATGTATGAATGGTTATAATTATAAATTAACTTTCTAAATTTCGGTTATAGTTCGCTATTCATTATTTCCCTTTTTTTCGATAAAATATTAAGTTATAATACTATGATATTTAGATCGCTATTCATTATTTTGCTTTTCATATACTTAGGTCGCTATTCATTATACTTAGTATACTATAATATACTTAGTTCGCTATTCATTATTTCCAAATTACAAATACTATGATATTTAATCAAATATTATTTTATATACATGTTATCAAATCACACTATACATGTAATATTAAAATATAATGTCAATGACTATGTTATATGATCAAAAAAATGCTAAACAAATCAAATTTATCAAAACTTATATTTTAAAAAAAATCCCCACAAAATTTATGCAGAAAATAACATAACATGTGTTTGATAATTTAAATTTATCCAGAAATTTAATTTACCTATACTGATTTAAGATAGTGTATTTGTTTATATTCAACTATCTTATAGTAGTGTATAATATATAAAATATGATATTATTACATTTTTTCAATATCTCAAGTTCTCTTCATATTTTTTCAATATCACTCAAATTCAAAATAAAAAATAGATTGAATCTATTTTTCCCGTAAAAACGGCATGTTTTCACTATCCTCTTTATCCATGTCAGTTAAAAACTAATCCAGCTAGAAAATAGGTAATCGGTAACTGTAAATGATTTTGATTTTTTTATTGATCTGACATTCACCATTGTTGTAACCTGTCCAAATGAGTTAATTGCAATTGTTCCACCAAAATGGTCTCCGTGAGTTAATGAAAGTTACAATGGTTTCATGAGATTTTAAGGTTACTGCACATTTACACTTTCTTTTTTGGGTCAAACAATAACCCATAACTAAAAAAATATTTATTCCCTAAATGAGGTGTCCAAAATACAAATGTTTCTAAAGTTGCGGTCATTTAGATGTCAAAGTTATTGATTGAATGCACCAGATCGAAGTTGATTTGTCAATCTGAACCAAACGAACACCACAATAAGATAAAAAACTAAATAACGTTGCATTAATATGACAAACAAAACAACGTTGGACTCAAATGAAAAAATCACAGGTGAAACACAAAAAAAAAAAACCTAAACTTGTTTGGTAACCACTTATTTAAATAAAAAAACGGAAGAAAAATATAATTTTGATGGATGATTTTAAGCAGAAAAAAAAAATCATAAATCACATCTTTTCAATGGAAGAGGAAGAAGAAGAAAGGTGGGAGTGAGGAGGCTAAGTTATTTATGCGGAGACTAAGTATTTTATCTCACACAAGTTAATGATCCATTGTCGATTTTTACAATTAAGTTGGATATATTAGATTTGGGCATACTGGTCTCTCAAATTGAGAAAAACTTCTTTTGTAAAATGAAATATAAATTATAATTGTTGTTATTAATTAAATAGGTTGGCAAGATTTACATTTGAAAATTAAAAACTATTTGTATTTCATTTTTTTATATTGATGTTTATCATAATAGATTAAATTTTCAAGAATTGGTTTTAGTTCGCCATTAATTTGAATGAGTATAATTTGGAATGAAGATCGAATTGTGTTGACAAGTAATTAGGGATCTAAAATCTATTGAAACAAATTATTAAATAAATGTTATTGTTTATTCTCTATAATAGGTTATTGGGTGATTTTATTT
>JBBPBP010000001.1:25955732-25996360 GCA_037974735.1 Cicer chorassanicum
ATAAAATATCAACATAACTACAATTCAATTACACAAATAATTAGTTAAAACTTTTAAATACCTAAAATTATATTTAAAGTATATGTAAATCTTTAATAAAATAATTTTCAAACTCTTGATGAAATATATCCAATAAAATTTTTTCTTTACAACAACTTCCCATGCTCACAATTAAAACATCATACTAATAAAATAAATAAATTTAGACTACGCTACAATATAATTTAACATTAACATTCTTTAAAATAAAAAATATTAAATATTAAATCATATTTTTAACTTTTTACATCTTATTTTTTGGTTTGTATTTTACATTTTATTTCATCAAATAAATACAAGTACCATTATATGTTGAAAAACAAATTGACAATCAAAGTACATGGAGAAAAACAATCATCCAATATTATAAGTTATCATGCGAATTTTACAAAAAGTTTTAAAAAATTAAATTAGATGATTGTGATAAACATGATTTTTCATCATTTTAATTTTCCTAATCATATTCAATTATTACAAATCAATAGAGTAATATTATAAGATAACTATATTTATAATACATAAAATATTACTTATAAATCTTATAAATCTTATTGCGCAACGTGCGGGCCATAATATAGTGTTATTAATTACGAACACACAATACGCACGACATTTGACGTTGTGCTTAAAACTGACCATATATATTCCATAAGTATGGTGATAATATTACATTAAAGATTTATTTGTGTTTTTTTTGAAAGATTTAATATTTGTTAAAACTAATTAAACTTAAGGTTTAAATATATTTTTGATCAAATATGTTTCGTTTTGATTTTAGTTCCTATAATTTTTTATTTATTTATACTTTGTAAATTCTAACAGGTTTAAAATAAAGTCCTTTATGAATATTATTTAGTAAAAAAATGATGACACGACTAATTTTGGATAAAGTTGCACGTGGTAACCGTGTAATTGTTGTTGACTAGACAATATTTAATATTTAAATTAAAATTCATTTTATTAACTCATTTAGTTAAAAACTTAAAACTAATTTATCAATTAATAGACCAATTAAACTCAATAATTTTCCTTTTTAACCCCAAATTTTTCTAATAAAAATTCAACAATGTTCTTCTTCAACTCTAATCTATTCATCTTCAAATCGTAAATTCTAAAATCTAAATCAAAACCCTAAAAATTATAATCTCTCATTTTTGTTGTACTACACCTATAATCTTTATCATAACCACTTATAATCTTATCCATTATTATTATTATTATTATTATTATTATTATTATTATTATTATTATTATTATTATTAATATTATTATTATTATGATGATTATTATTATTATTATTATTATTATTATTATTATTATCATTATTATTATTATTATTATTATTATTATTATTATTATTATCAATTTGGGGCATATTTATCCCTCTATTATAATTAATTATATATATCGATCAGATTTTGGAGAATCAAATCCAAAATAAAATATAGAACTAAGTAACTAGAAAAATTCAATTAAATAAGTTTCTGTTATGTAAATCAACAGTATCAAATGGTTTTAAATTAGAACTCGAATTTTTATACAATTTATTAATTTTGACTGATTTTATATAATTCTTGAAGTCAATATATAGGGAACCCAAGTGTTGACCAATCTTTAATGGACAAGGATTCTATAATGAGTATAAATTAATAACCCTAAAGTGACTTTCATAATCCATCACAAACAAAAAGAATGAATTCCTCCACACACTTATTCTTGTTGTTCCCCATTTTATTAATCTTTCTTTCTCATGTCACTTCACAAACATCTAGTCCAAAATTGTATGAAGTTGTATGCAAAGATGCTGGCAAAGACAACGTACAACGTTGCTTGAAGCTTTTAGAAGACAATCGTGAAATAACTTTAGCCAAAGACTATATCACCCTTTGCAAATTATTCTTAAATATGGCAATAGACAAGTCCACAAAAGCTCAAAATTACCTCAAAAGTTTGTTGAAGAAATACCCTTTTTCTCAAGCCATTAAAGAATGTGCAACTAATGATTACAATGAGTTGGTTGGTTCGTTTAAAAGTTCGTTGGGTGAGTTAGTTGAAGATCCACAAAGTGCAAATTATGATGCTAAAGTTGCTGGCGATGGACCTGACACGTGCCAACGTGCCTTGGCTAGTGAAAAGATAGATATTATTTCTTCTCTTTCTACAATGAATAGTGAAATGCAATTTCTTAGTTTTGTTGCATTTCTGGCCACAAACCATCTTCCAGAATGAGATAAGTTGTCATTTTTGTTGTTATGATGTCTAATATTTGATTTTAAAAAATATATAATATATAATATAACATCTTGATGGCTAATATTTGATTTTTGTTATTATTATTTTTTCTTAGAAATTTTTGCAACAATAGCACCGACCACAACCCTCCTTCCACGCATTTATTTACACCTTATCCATTTCATCCTAATTAAATGACACGCATTTCGATTTTTCTTAGCAAATTTGAATTGAGTATTAAGATGCGGTATAATGTTTATCAAATAGGTCAACTTACTTACATTTTCCCCATATATGAATCCAATTCAAAAGCTCCATGGATATGACGTGTCACCGCATCTCATTGAAACCTAATTACGATTACGTGTGATAAAGTATTTTTGACACAATTCTATATACATTGATTGAATAATTCAAGAAAAAGCTTCATATTGTTTAGTTCTAGGTAGAGGGTGGTGAAATGCCATAACTTAATTGCACGATGACACGACCTACTTATACGTATGCAATACCATAACTTAATTTAATTGAAAAAAAGATTGAGTGTTTCATATTAATGATGAAAAATCAATTCAAGCCTCAAAATCAATGAAGTTTGATTTGAAGCTAGTATTTCATGCTTATTGGCCCTTAAAAGGAATTTGAACTGTCATATACGGATTAAAATATATAAATATAGATTAGTATTTGAATCATCAAATAAAAATTAATTTGAATGAAATTTAGTTATGGTACATTATTGACATGACTTATGTTCCAACAAACTCTCTCTCTCTCTCTAAATCTGCTTAGTGTTTGTTTGGAAACTTAGTTATACGACATATTTGTGAGTTTGCAACGCCATAACTTACTTTCATCGAAAAATTGAGTGTTTGGTTTCAATGGTGAAAAATCAATTCAATCGTCAAAACCAATTAAGTTTGATTTGAAGCTAGTATTTCAAGCTTATTGGCTCTTAAAAGAAATTTGAACTGTCATATTTGATTAAAATATACAACATAAATTGATATTTGAATCATCAAATAGGAATTTATTTGGATGAAATTGAAGTATGGTACTTTATTATCAAGACCCACTTTCCAACAAACTATCTCTCTATCTCTTTAAATCTGCTTAGTGTTCGTTTGGAAACTCAATTACAAGACCTATTTATGCGTTTGCAACGTCATAACTTAATTTCACGGAAAATTTGGGTGTTCGGTTTCAATCATAAAAATCAATTCAAGCCTCAAAACCAATTAAGTTTGATTTGAAGCTTTTACATCAAGCTTATTGGCCCTTAAAAGGAATTTGAATTGTCATATATGATTAGAATATACAATTATAGATTGGTATTTGAGTCATCAAATGGGAATTAACTTGGATGGAATTTGGGTATGGTACTTTATTGACATGATCCACGTTCCAACAAGCTCCATCGATCTCCCTCCGTATCTCTCTCTAAATCTGCTTAGTGTTCGTTTGGAAACTCAGTTAAACGACCTATTTCTGTGTTTGCAACGCAATAACTTAATTTCATTGAAAAATTGAGTGTTTGGTTTCAATGGTGGAAAATCAATTCAATCCTCAAAACCAGTTAAGTTTGACTAAAAGCTAGTATTTCAAGCTTATTGGCCCTTAAAAGGATTTGAATTGTCATATTTGACTAAAATATACAATTATAGGTTGGTATTTGAATAATCATATGAGAATTAACTTAGACGAAATTTGGGTACGGTAATTTATTGATAAGACCCACGTTCCAACAAATTCTCTTAGTTACACACTCTATTCGTGCGTTTTCAACACCATAACTTAATTTCATTGTAAAATTGAGTGTTTGGTTTCCATAATTAAAAGTCAATTCAAGCCTCAAAACCAATTAAGTTTGACTTGAAAATTGTATTCAACCTTATTAGTCATTAAAAGGAAATTGATTTGCCATATTTGATAAAAATATACAATTATAGTTTGGTATTTAATTCATCAAATGAGAATTAACTTGGATGGAATTTAGGTATAGTACTTTACTCACATGACCCACGTTCCAACAAATTCTCTCTCTCACTCTTTCTCCCTCTCTTTAAATTTACTTAGTGCTCGTTTGGAAACTTAGTTACACATTTTATTTTTGTGTTTGCAGAAACTTAATTAAACGCTTTATTTGTGTGTTTGCAACACCATAATTTAATATCATTATAAAATTGAGTGTTTGGTTTCAATAGTGAAAAGCCAATTCAAGCCTCAAAACCAATTAAGTTTGATTAGAAAATTGTATTTCGAGTTTATTAGCCATTAAAAGAAAATTGATTTGTCATATTTGACTAAATATACAATTATTGTTTGGTATTTAACTCATCAAATGGGAATTAACTTGCATGGGATTTAGGTATAGTACTTTATGAGCATGACCCACATTCCAACAAATTATCTCTCTCTTTCAATCTCTCTCTCTCACTCTCTCTATATTTATATATACTTAGTGCTCATTTAGAAACTCAATTACACGACGTATTTGTGCGTTTGCAACACCATAACTTAATCTCATTTAAATATTGAATGTTTGGTTTTGAAGGTGAAAAATCAATTCAAGCCTCAAAACCAATTATGTTTGATTAAAATATACAATTGTGAATCATCAAATGAGAATTAACTTGGATGGAATTTAGGTATAGTACTTTATTGGCATGACCCATGTTGCAACAAACTCGCTCTCTCTTGAAATCTGCTTAGTGCCCATTTTGAAAATTATCCAAACTGGATCTTGTTAGAGGTCTGTCAAAATTATCCAACAGTCTTTGAGAAAGATTGGTATTCCATTCTCAACATCAACAAAATGTTGGTCTTTCAAGAGCTGTTTATCCCTGGTTCCACAAACTTTGTATCTGCCAATTTAAAACCACTTCCAAAAATATTTAACAACATAAGTCAACATTCCATCCTACCTCACCGTGGTAGCCATGAGTACGTGTCAATTACTTATAAATATAATTGATAGTGGAAAATATTTGTAAAATATAATTGATAATGGAATAATTGTGTATGGAAGCAAGATTAATAGCGTAAAATATTACCATATGTGTAATTGATAGTGGAAAATATTACTTATAATAAGAAAAAATGCATTATAAAAATATTATAGAAGAATGTAATTGAATTGGAATAATTGTGTATGAACGTGAAAGAAGGATTGATAATGTAAAATATTACTCATATAATTGATTGACAAAAATTGAAAGTAATGATAAATGCATAATAAGATGACAACAAAATAGATTTGGGGTTTGTGTTGTGTATACAATTTGATAATAATGTAGGTAAGATTTCACGATTTCGAAGAGTTACCGCAAAGGGATGTAATTGTGTATGAACGTGAAAGGAGAATTGATATAAATTGATTGACATAAATTGAAAGTAATGAGAAATGCATAATAATGTCAAAAAAAATTATAAAAAAATTGCATAATAAGATGACAACAAAATAGATTTGGAGGTTTGTTTTATGTATACAATTTGATAATAATCTAGGTAAGATTTCACGATTTCGAAGAGTTACCACAGAGAGACAAAGAAGATGATTTCAAATTGTGAATCGGCGAGACGGTCGACGATGACGAAGCAAAAGCGGACGACAGAGGGTCGTTGCCACTTTTTTTGGACGGAGAGGATGATTGTGAATCGTGAATGGGCCAGACAGTCGAGGATGAGGAAGCAGAAGTTGACCGCGAAGGGACGTTACCATTTTTTTGACCGCAGAGGGACGTTGAAGAGGATGAGGAAGCAGAGACAGTTGGAGGATTTTAGCGACGAAGTGAATACATTAGAATCGAAAAGAAGATATTGTTGGAGGATATTTAGGTGAAGGAGAGGGACGTTACCATTTTTTTGACCGCAGAGGGACGTTGAAGAGGATGAGGAAGCAGATACAGTTGGAGGATCTTAGCGACGAAGTGAATACATTAGAATCGAAAAGAAGATATTGTTGGAGGATATTTAGGTGAAGGAGAAAGCGTTTAAAAAAAATTTAAAGAAACTGTTGGAGGATATTAAGATGAAGGAGAAAACGTTTAAAAAAAATTAGGGATTAGAAGGATTAAAAGAGAGGAAAATTATTTAGAAACTAAGTAGAGAAAAAATGAGGTGAAACACAATGCACAAGAGAACTCTCTAACGGGAGCGTACACATCAGCATTTTTGCTGAGGTGGAATATGTTTGTACACGTGGAAGAATTACTATGAGGTGGCATGAAGTTTGTTTTAAATATATATCATAGATGTGGAAAACTAGAAACACCATTTAGCTTCGGTCATTGGTATAGTGTTGTGAGTGTGATGTCTTTGGTTATTTCAAACTCTTACTTTCTCCAATATAGATGATGTATTTTTGAATGAAGGGATGAAAGCAAGCTTAGGGACCAAATGCTATTTATATGCTTGATTCTACCATCAAGAATTAAAAGTCATTATCACTTACGACATTGAAGGTTGGCGCTGATATTCGGGTAAATTATATCATTGATATTCAAAATAAACTTTCATGTAGTTTGTTGCAAAAGGATCATTATTGGCATTAGAGAGTTAAAATATTTTGGCTTAAAGATGGTGACACAAAACACAATTTTTTCACTCATCTACCAATGCAAAAAGAAATAAGAACGCTATTAAAAAGCTCAAAGGAGAATATAATAATTTTATTGAAGATCAAATTGGGCTTTTCCACTTGGCAGAGGCTTATTTTCAGCAACTTCAAACTTCTAGTTATGGTGATTATTCTAACATCATTGCAACTATTGTATCGTTGATGATGATATTTTTACAGCTTGCTGCACTTCGCTTAACGAAGGTGTTTTCTTAAGAATCTTAATGACACTAATACAGCTCTCATTGCGAAGATTGATTAACCCAAAAGCATTAGAGAGTCTTGGCCACTGATTTTATTTCATCAAATTTTAATTCCTAAACTTCAAGCTTGTGGTGTTTTATATGTGCCTGTTAAATTGTCTCATTTGTGATTGTGCCACTGAAGATGAAGAGCATACTTTTAGATCCAACGTCTAAACATGTACATTTAATTAAGGTTAATATAAAATGAGAGTTGTTTCTCCCTGTTATGTTTTCAAAAGTCTCAAATTCTGATATTTGACACTTATAGATTGATCAATTCAAATGTGTATTTTAACAGTAAAACACATTTGAATTGACAGATTCAGACTAAAATACACATTCGAATTGACAATTTCAGAAATGTTAAAAACTAGAATTGAGGAGTTTTTAGAATATGAGAGGATAAGAAGCTCTCAAATAAAATGAAAGAAAAAGAAAATCAAATGGTTGAGCTTAGTACATATTTAGAATCACTGGTTGACTAAATCAATGTGACATCATGATTTTGGTGAAACTCTAGAGTGTAGCTTTTATTAAAAACTATAATGATAATAACTCTAATAAATGAGTTATTTTACTTAATTTAGCTTCATTTTATGTAGTCATTAAGTAGATGTAAAGGTTGGTATTATAGTTACAAGTAATTTTAATTAATTAAGTTTAATGTCTTCTGTTTGAGTATATTAGAATGTTTTAAGCTAAATTTATATTGGGATTTGTGTATTTCTGCAAGAAACAGTTTGCTAGAGAATCTTTGACATATGTTACAAGACGCTACAACACTCTAGTGCATTACTGTAGAGGACAAAGGAACATATGAATTGTGAGTCCGGTCGGAGAAACTGTATCCTTTATTTTGAAGACATTTTTGCATTTAAATAAATGTATGTTTAATGAATTGATGAGGTGTTCTAGTATTTTGGATAATCGACTAAAAGAATTTTTATTGAAAAAAGGAAAAAACTAAAAAAAGGAAAAAAGAAAAAGTGTACTACACATATCTTATATAAGGGCAAATGTCTAAAACGAGGGGACGAAGACTACCATCCCTAATGTTTGTGCATCTCTAAACTCTGCATTTATTCCCTTACATCTCATTACATTACATCACCATCATCCATCCACCAACTCATTTGGGAGCCATTAAAGTTCATTATTAAAGATTTGAAGTTATTAAGAGGTTGTACTACTGCTTGTTTATGCAAAAAAACATGCTTGTTTATGCAAAAAACATCTACCAACATCATTTTGGCATGTATTTTCTCTCTTGTAACTTTCATTTCTTCATTAACTTTTGCTGTAATGAATTCCTTGATGTTCTATCATTTTTGCCTTTTGATACTTAAGTTCCATATGAGCTAAATCATTATGTAGTTAGGAATTAATGAGGTTATAATGAAATTTGAATTTTAATATGTTATATGTGTGATTAACTTTTCTTAAACAAGTTTTCACTAATCATTAAAACATAAAATGACCACTTATGTTTTATTGCTAATCTTTTGAGTTTAGAAAATGGTAAAAATAGAAATGATTGAGTTAATATACTCGAAAAAGATATTAATATTAAATGACTGGAAATAACATTTAAGTCAATAGGTAAACTATATCATGCTACAATATACTAGTACATGTAAACAAAGTTATAATTAAGTTAAATCTTTAACTACTATTCATTAACTAAAATTAGATCTCTTGTCTCTTACATTTTAAATCCTAATTTTAATTTAACTTGTTATTTTTTAATTTTACAACAAACAAAATTATTTATTTAGAAAAGTGTTAAATTATTTAACAAAAACTTAATCCTCATGCAAACAATAATTATTTGTTTTTTACTCGATGTCAATTCGAAGAAGCACTTAATGAGTTTGGGTTAAAGGGACTCCTTCCTTTCCCTTAAAAACCAGAAAGTTAAGGAGAAAAAACCATGATTTTTTTTTGGTTTTCTAGAAAGAGGGGGTGCGAGTAGCAGTTCCCCATTCCATTTTCATCAAGTATCAACTTCCATTAAAAAATTGAAAAACTGTTATTTGTCGTCGTCTCCACTAAGAATCAATTTTATTAAGTGAGTGGAATCATTTTCATGGCATTACCTATTGTTATTAATTTTTTTTTTCTCTCACAACAACACTTCCATTTTCTCCCAAAATAACCAACCATGTTCAATTCCCCTTTCCTCTCCCTTTCTAACCACACCCCCATCAACTACCATCACACCCCACCACCTCCGACCACTTTTCAAAACTCCAACTTCCACCCAAAGTTTCAATCTTTAGCTTTAAGAGGCTATGGAGAAAGTAAATTTGCATCTGGGTCATGGTCCAATGCTCCTAGGAGCGCAAAAGCTCGTAGAAGAAAATGGGTGTTGGTGAAAGGGGTGGTGGGAGGTGGGAAGAGAGTGAATTTTGGTGATGGGTTTGATGCAATTGTTATTGGGTCTGGGATTGGAGGGTTGGTTGCTGGGACACAGTTGGCAGTGAAAGGTGCTAGAGTTTTGGTTTTGGAGAAGTATGTTATTCCTGGTGGAAGTTCTGGGTTTTATCATAGGGATGGTTATACTTTTGATGTAGGGTCTTCTGTCATGTTTGGTTTCAGTGATAAGGTTAGTTCTTCTGTTTTTCAAAAACAAAATTCTGTATTTTGGCCATCTTTGTATAAATTATTTCTATCACAAAAGATAAAATAAAATAAAACTATTTTCATATGCTGATTTTAAAAATAAACATATTATAAACTGGTTCCATGCTCTCTCAAATAGTACCACAAGTGCTTGTGCTATAACACCTATTTGACAACACTGCAATGAGCAAAATTGCTTTATCTAATTCTCCCTTTTAATTAGTGTATAGTGAAAGGAAGTACTTTGAGAAGTAAATTAAGAAATCAAGAACATAGGATTAAATGCTTTGGTTTAAATGGAAAATCTCATGACCATGAGTTGCCTTAGGTAAAGCTTGGTTTCTGATCAATTGATCTCCAAATAACTGTTGTTTGAAAATCAATCCTTAACCGAGAGTAGCTTGGGGAGGCGGCTTTTGATTATAGTTTATGTTGAATGATATGGTTCTAAGGATCATAACACCATGTACCTTAAACTTGTGTAGGGTAATCTCAATTTGATAACACAAGCATTGGAAGCAGTTGGTTGTCGGATGCAGGTGATACCTGATCCGACGACCGTTCATTTCCATCTACCGAACAACCTCTCTGTTCGAGTGCACAAAGAATATGATAAATTCATCGAAGAACTCACCGGTTATTTTCCCCACGAAAAGGATGGTATCCTCAAATTCTATGGTGAATGCTGGAAGGTTTGTCTTAATTGAGGTGACTGCAACCCCCTTATAAGGCGTTTTTGCCTCCACTTGTTATTTATTTTTCCTTACAAGCTTATTTGTGTGATGGCTAGATTTTCAACGCCCTGAATTCGTTGGAGTTGAAGTCATTGGAGGAGCCACTCTACCTTTTTGGACAGTTTTTTCAGAAGCCGCTTGAGTGCTTGACATTAGGTACTTTCATTTCTTACTTGTTTGTTTTGAATATGATGCTACAAAGCTAAAATCCTAAACTCCAATTTTGAAGGTAGCTTTGGTTTATACTTCCATTACCGCCTAGCATTTCAAAGGTAGCTTTTCTGATGATGTTATTATATGGCAGCCTATTATTTGCCTCAAAATGCTGGAGCCATAGCGCGGAAGTATATTAAGGATCCGCAGTTGTTGTCTTTCATAGATGCAGAGGTAGATACAATGCAACTAGTTATTCAATTCAGTCAGAACGTTCGCCTAATTTTTCAAGGAAACAGTTAAATGTCATGAAGAGTTATTATTCCATGAAATTTGTTTCAAATGGCATGGAGTTACTAAATGAAAGAGAGTTTGATTGTTGTCGGTCCTGGAGGAGACATTGAGGCTAAAACAAACAGTGCCACATTAGCTTTTCATAATAAATGTTTTTTCATGTTAAATAGCATTACTCATTAATTAATTATTCAGTTTAATGACGCATGATTGATAGTTTTCCTTCATCAAAACTCTAATATTGCAGTGTTTCATAGTGAGCACCGTCAATGCTTTGCAGACTCCAATGATCAATGCTAGCATGGTAAACTGTTCAACTAACTTTTGCGTTTTTTTATTTCATGCAATGTTCTTATTGTACTTTTGAAAACGTCAAAGAGAGGAGTTACACTTCCATTTCATTGGTCTTACTTAGTTGCAATGGTAGAAATAATTTATTGACCAGATAACCAAAATGAAACTGACTTGGATTCAATCCAACAATGACTGCATATTGTCTTGGTAGCTTTACAAATGGTTTAGATTATATGAAGTACAAACTCCGACACAGACACTTGATACGACATACACGCGTCAACACTGCTAATGTAAATAATGGATTTAGATCCTCTATAGTGAGAAAATCAAGAGTTATTATTTTAACAAATTCATGATTGGTTATGATGTACGTACAATATCTACCTTTAATTTGTTATTCAATCACTTTACTCTCTAAAGTGAGAACCTCATTTTAGAGGAGCTAGATCCATAAATAATATAGGATACCAATACGATAAACATATATTTATTTATTATAGTGAAATAAAATATGAATATTATTTATAAAAGATCTCAATTGCGAATCGAAGTATATATGTATTTAAATTGAGCAATTTGTTTCATTACAAAAAATTATAAAAACAAGATTTGATAATTTTTCACCTTCATTCATTCATCTATGATAGAAACCAACCGGTATATTACTGTAAAATAAAAATTACAATTATATTCTCTGAATATTCGAGAGATCCAGAACTCTTCCAATGCCTTATAAGCCCCCAAATCAAGACAAATGCCAAGATAACCCTCCTCCTATGACTTTCCCTTATTTTATACATAAAATAACTACCTTATACACATAAATAATCTGTCATGGCAGTTACCAAAACTGACTTGGTCAGTTTCTTATTCCCTTCTTATAATAACATGCTATTATAATAATAATAATAATAATAATAATAATAATAATAGTAATAATAATAATAATAATAATAATAATAATAATAATAATAATAATAATAATAATAATAATAATAATAATAATAATATAATATATACTAAATAATAGTAGTCTAACAATCTACTGTTAAAAAGCTAAACATGATGTTATTAAATTTAATGTCTTAAACCCCCTCATTGATCATCATTGCTTGACACATCTTTAATCCCCGTAGATGTATTTGATATGTGTATTGTTATTTTTCCTATGACATAAATAACTGATTCTAAAATGATGATGCAGAAGCACCTTCGGAAATGTAAAGGGTGATAATTAACGTTTTTTGAAAAAGAAACTTGTTTGCTGATCAAAAGTCAAACCACCAGTGTCAAGTATAGTGACCAGTTGCATTGTTCTTTATTTGGTTCATTTTTTATCTCCAGGTTCTGTGTGATAGACACTTCGGTGGGATTAACTATCCTCTCGGTGGTGTTGGCGGGATCGCAAAGTCGTTGGCAAAAGGTCTAGTTGATCAGGGCAGTCAGATACTTTACAAGGCAAATGTCACGAGTATTATCACTGAGCAGGGCAAAGCTGTAAGTGAGATATATTGGATTAGAACTGAAGAAAACATGTTTAGAAGATATGTATTTTGTTTCTCAAGATTTGTATTATACTTTTGCAGGTAGGAGTGAGGCTTTCAGATGGCAGAGAGTTCTTTGCCAAAACAGTAATATCGAACGCTACCAGATGGGACACATTTGGTTAGTTTCAAATAATAGTGTTTATAACTTTTTTATTTTCTGTTAATATTTGAATGATTATCTTCTTGTATCTGTCTCTGCCATCATTAACTCTAAGTTAATCCTGAATTTCATAATGTTGCATTGTAGGAAAGTTAATAAAAGGAGAAACACTTCCGAAAGAGGAAGAGAACTTCCAGAAAGTTTATGTTAAAGCTCCGTCTTTTCTTTCAATCCACATGGGGGTTAAAGCAGAGGTTTTGCCGCTAGATACGGATTGTCACCATTTTGTGCTCGAGGTAATTCGAAGTTTCCTCAACTTAGAATTCCTAATAGCCTTAATGGATTTGGATGAATAATAACTTTTTGCACGTTATTGGCAATTATTATCTAGAACAACTGGACCAATTTGGAGGAGCCATATGGAAGTATCTTTTTGAGTATACCAACTGTACTCGATTCATCGTTAGCTCCTGAAGGTCGTCATATCCTTCATATATTCACGACGTCTTCGATGGACGACTGGAAGGTAGGAAATACCAAGCAGTGTTTATCGATAAATTAAGGATTTGTTTGGATTGACGTATTTAAAGTTACCTATGGAAACAACTTATGACATATCTATAAACTATTTTCTGCTTATTTCCATAAACGCTCTGGGATAGCTTATGAAACAATTTATAGCTTATTTGAAAATAGTTTGACTTTATTTTATCATTTTGCTATAGAAATAGCTCATACATAAACATTAATATAATAACCTCTTATTGTTTATCCAAACAAGGTCAAAAGTTGAAATCTTTCACCTTTTGTGCTTCTATGGTTTAAGTTGAAACTACCTTTTTCTCCTTGCCTTCTGTTTTTATTCATTTGTTGATACCTGTAAATCTCAAAATAGCAAACATTTCATTGTTTTTCTGTTCCAGGGTCTCTCGAGGATCGAATATGAGGCAAAGAAGCAGATTGTTGCTGATGAAATCATAAGCAGATTAGAGAAGAAATTGTTTCCAGGTCTTAGTTCATCCATCGATTTTATAGAGGTAGAGCTAAAACCTCTGACCTCATTCTGTTGTCAGTATTTTTGCAACTCCTTATTTTCTATGTGTATGTTTTTTATAACCTTTAACCTCCGATTCTAACTCTAGGTAGGGACACCAAAGACACATCGACGATTCCTAGCCCGTGATGAGGGTACTTATGGACCAATGCCCCGCAACATTCCAAAGGGGTTATTAGGAATGCCATTTAATACAACAGTAAGATTAATTTGAAAAAAATGATTGAATGACCGGTTGGATTTTAGACCATTCTGCTATGCTATGCATTCAGAATACATACACCTACACCGATTAAAACTCGAATAAAACTTGCTTTCAGGGCATAGATGGTCTTTACTGTGTTGGAGACAGTTGCTTCCCTGGACAGGGTGTTATCGCTGTAGCTTTCTCCGGAGTTATGTGTGCTCATCGAGTAGCTGCAGATATCGGTAAGCCAGAGCTCTAACATTCAATAGCTGGAAACTGCTTGCAATTTGAAAATTAAGTATATACTGTTGAAAAGAAAAATATTTATTATTCTGAAAATGTAGAAAATCTTAACTTTTGGTTTTTATGTAATTGAACATATTTAATATATTATACTAAAGGATTCTTAATAAGTATTCGTAAAAAAACTCTTAAAAATTTATTTTGAATTAAATTTCAACACTCCTCATTTTGATATATTACTTTAATTAAAAAAACAGGGTTGGAGAAAAAGTCACCGGTTTTGGATGCCATGCTGCTTCGGTTGCTTGGATGGTTTAGAACACTGGCATGAGTGTTATAATTTGTATGATCCGTGAATCTCTATGTATTATTCTGTATAACATTACTTTTTTATAATTTTTTTTTTATATTTCTTAATTTTTTGTTGGGAAGAGAGGGAAATAGATTCGACGCATTTGCGTAGTTATAGAATTAGGGTGTCCTATCGGACAACTTATATTCTGCAATGTATTTAAAAGCAGAATTTCTGAAGTTGGGATCGTGAGCTCCCACTGCAATTTAACGGCCAAGGTTTCTTAGCTACATGCTTCTATAACTGCAAAGAATCTGAATTCGAGAGTGAGGGGATGTGAAATGTGAAGTGTGAAATGTAAATTGTCTCTGAAAGATCAGTTTTCTCTGTAACTATGCATTTTTATCAGTCCATTACTCTATTTATATACACAAAAACATCACTATAGATGATGTGCTCATTTGGTCTTTGGATTTTTTCTTTAATTTTTATGAATTTAATTGAGATTCAGTGTCAGCATAAATTATTTTCATACAGACATTCAATGAGAGCCCTTTATTTTTTTCATGTCATAACATCTATTTTAAAATACAGTTACCAAAGTTGGGTAATGCAGTTCCAAAAGTTGGGTGATGTGGCAAAATATTGGATTTACTTTAAATCATATTTTTCTACCACATAACTAGAACGACAAAGTGACAAACAATTTGACTTGTCTCAATCCCGCCAGAATTACCATTATTGTTGTCAAATTCTGTTTACACTTGAAATTTGACTAATATGTAGCAAGCAGATAAACCCCTCTAATTCCACTACATCAGTTACAATGCTTCATCATTTGAAACATTTTCAAAATAGTTAAGTAGTTTCCACCCAAAAAAAACTCTCCAGGTACTAATGTGTCTACTATGACATCTAGCATGCATGCATTGTTGCATTTCAACATGCTAAATGAAATTGATTGGACAAAAAAAAGCCAAAAGTTTAATCCGAACCAATGCTTATAAGCCCTTTAACTGGTGCTTTTGCTTGCATGTGAGTCTTCATTTTAAAACTACTCCTCATGCATATATATATAAAACACTTTTCCCCGAATGTTTTTAACTTCCGGTTTGAAGTTTCATTCGCCGCAAAGAAAGATACGCCAAGAAACGGTAACCGAAAACCATGGCAACCAGAGCAGCTACTTCTGTCAAACCACTGTCAATTTTGACTCCATTTATGCTTGGACTGAGATGTTCATATTGCACCTTGAGCAATAATTTGTAAGTGTGGTAGTTGAAAGACATATAGCGGATCCAAGAAATGAATATGGGAACTTTCTGCAAAATTTAGTACCATATGTTAAATTTTTCTATTAATAGACTGCATAAGTTATCCATGTCAGCTATTTGATCATAAAATTTAGGTATGTATGTATTGAGTTTAATTTTAGTACAACATTAGTGTAAAATATTTTACACTGTCAACAAATTACAACTAATCATATGTTAACTTTAAAAGTAATTATGAGGATAGTTAAATGTTGTTAATGGTTTGATGGTTATGCTTGATAAACAGTGTAAAAATCTTTACACCAACAGTGTATATAAACTAAATTCATGTATTTATACCTGGACGAAAAATCCTCCGGCCAGCATGAAAGTCATCACAGTTACCGAGGCCAAAGTTGTTGCTCTTTTCAAGTCCATAAGCGTAGCACCAATGGCGAGTCCAAGACCCTGGTTCACAAGCAGCCATTATCAGCACTGTAAGCTATTTAAGTTTTTATTATGTTGTCTTGTTAGTAGTTTCCGAAATGCATACCTGAGCCGCAACGATGCAGAGGAAAATGGTAACAATAGTGAGGAAAAAGGGGGCAACACTTAGTCTCAAACCAGCCATGAAATAAACAACGAGGATAAAAAGCACTGGTAATATCAGGTCTAATGGAAGGTCACTTGTAGTTCTAGCCAGGAAGTATGCACTTAATCTGTACATATCGGCGGCACGTTCTTTAGTTAGCATGGCTCTTTCTTGAGGAAATGTAAATATTGCTGTAAAAACTGGAAAGAATCCCCAGAAGACGGCGATAAAGAAAAGTAGTCCTGCCTGCAAATCACAAATGTTAAATTGTTATCATAAGATGCTCGTGTCTTATAATGCTTTTGAAAGAGCTTATTTATGGGTCTGTTTGGATTGACTTATTTAAGTTTATCTACTGATATAAGGACTTTTGAGAATTGAGACCATTTGGTAGAGCTTATGAAAATAACTTATGACATATCCAACATAACTCATGAAAACAACTTATAACTTATATGATAATAGTTTGACTTTATTTTATCTTTTATTATAGAAATAGCTTACACATAAGTATTTATATGATAAGCTTTTATGCTATAAGTTCTCAATTAATCTGTTTATCCGAATATGATCTTAGTTTATATTATGACAAAAGTACTTGAGTAAGTGTTTGTCATAACCCGTAGAAATTGCTTATGACATATTTCAACTTATTGTAATAATCTTTCCATGATATGTTATGAAAATAGTATAACCACATTTCCTCTAGTTATAGAAACAACTTATACATAAGTGCTTATAAGATAAAATTTTATTCAGTAAACACTTAATTAAGTTGTTTGCACAAACGAGTGGAGGCGTTTAATTGAAGGTAGGATGTGGATGTGAAGTTTCTTTTTTTCTTTTTTGATAGTTTTTGGAACCATTGTAGGACTATAAATTTTCGGTCTGAATTAAATAGTTTACCTGATCTTGCAGATCTTTTGGGTTCTTAGCATCTGATTGCCACCAAAGTAATCCTAAGATGACTGCAGTGGATAAAACTTGTGTGATTCTCAACCAGCTAAAATAGTCATGCCTCCTTTCCTTGATTCCTCTCCAGAAAAGTATGGAATATTGTTCATCCCAACTTGCTCCCCATTGTCTTTTAGGAGAACATACTTTGGCCTTCAAATTTTCATCTAGAGGTACAGAAACCATTATCTTTTTCTTCTCTGTTTCCGCAACTCGAGATTCATATGCCTCCACCAGATACTGTTAAAATTCATTCATAAGGGAAATTTTGAATGATATTATAATTAAGCAACGGAAAGAACATTGTTATTTGGTGTAACTGAACATTCATGTCAAAACAATTTGAGATGAAATGAAACTCCAATCAATTGCACCAAATGCATATTTTTTCTCTTTTCTCAACATATAAGGCTCAACAATGATATCAATTTCATTTAGCCATAAAATATTGATGAAGCTAATGATTCTGGTAGCAGTTAAGTATTTCAGAGTGACTGTAGTAATTTTTTAAAATATAAAGGAGTTTCCTATGAAGCACAAACATGGAAACCAGACACAACAGTGACACATTGATGCTAATAATAATTTGATAAAAAGAAGAAAGTGAACACAATACATGTGCCGGCGTCATGTCGACATAGGACATTGACACATGTCAGACGCCAGACACGCCTTCAATAAGTGTCAGTGTTACACATGGAGTTTTTTGTGTGGTAGATATTGCAGAATAGTGAACTGTGTAGTAAAAGAAAAAAGGAAATGTTACCTCATGGACTACTGCTGGTGATGGTTTGCCATTATATGTTGTTTCAACTTCTGCATTTCCCATTTGCACTTTATCCTCCAACTCTGATGGTACAGAAACATCATTTATGTTTCCATTAGCAAGGTCTAGCAAAAACTCTGCTGGATTCATGGAAATAAGTGGTGAACATCCTATTGTTTGGAAATAATTCATTGCTTCTGATGCTTTTCCAAAGTAAAGTAAGCTCCCTTTCCCAAGAAGGATCAACTTGTCAAATTTGTGGAAGAGTCTACTTGATGGTTGGTGAATTGTTGTCACTACTGTTTTACCAGCCTACCATATAATTTACAGGTTAGTGATTAAGTTTTAGTTATGAGAAGATGCCATGCTGGTTAGAATTAAACATGCATGTGAATAGATAAAATCAAATTGGATAAGCAATGAAGCTTAGATGAAGAAATAATGTATCTAAACTAAATATAATATAAAGGAAACTACAAAAGTACTCTCTTCGATCTTAAATATAAACAAAAACTCACATGTGTTTTATCTAAATTTAGGCCAAATATGCTATCTGCTTATATTTAAAGACCAAAGAGAGTAACTATCTATTTTGGTTGGACATTTTTCTGTACAAATTTTTTCTTATCATAGAATATACTACAAAGGTTTTATTTAAGTTGTTTTATAAATTGGTATTCAATACTAGGGTCAAGTTTTTACTTTGTATTGGATGGTAGACTTGAATCTTTATCAATGATGAAGAGAGGACTGAAAACAAATGAGATTAATACCTCTGCTATGTCTTGCAGCATCTGAACAATCTTCAAGGCTGTTGTTGAATCCAAACCAGATGTTGGTTCATCAAGAAACAGAATGGAAGGGTTGATTATAATCTCATTACCAATACAAACTCTCTTCCTCTCTCCACCCGATACTCCGCGAACAAATGAACCACCGATCATGGTATCTTGGCACCTGTTTTCATGCATACAATACAAACTATATTGGCTTCTATAACTATGAAATAGTAATATTTGCATATTGGTTATAATGCTCTACCCTTTACTATGTTACCTTCACACAATATGATTTTTATGCTTATACTTCCTCCGTATCATATTATATGTCTCATTTGAAATATTGTTGCCTCAAATTATTTGTCATTTTATAATACGAATACAACATTTATTACTTTTTTCAATGTTACTCTTATCATTTATTAAAAGTAGTTGCAAGTATATGGTGGAGAAATAATAAATGAAGTACAAGGATATTTAATCTTGACATGTTATTTTGCATTGAAAGTTGATAGAAGTAATCATTTTCTCAAGAAATATGCATATTCTAAATGAGACACATAATATGAGACAAAACAATAACAAGTAATAATTTGTGTGGAATCATTTACCTCTCCAAGCCAAGCTCATAGATGACATCTAAAGCTCTTTTTTCCTTTTGCTCCTTAGTTAATGTCTTTGGAAGTCTTAACCGCGCTGCGTATGTCAATGTCTCTTTCACAGTTAGGTGAGGAAACAAAACATCATCTTGTGTCACAAATCCTATCCTGCCGTCATATGCTTCTTGTGAGTACAATATACTTGGTAAAATTAAGTTTCTTTGTTCAATTATACAGAATTGTGGTGACACATTAATTCAAAACTCTGTTTTGTATCATATTTTTAAAAGAACATTTTGATCACTAAGAGGTCTGCAAAATTCCTTTCTGAATTTGAAACATTTAACTTGTTTAAGAATTCTATCAATGTGTTTAAATTTATCTCTTTGTCTCAGACTAATTCGAGTCAAGTAGACCATAAAAGGGCTGAAGTATTTTCAGCTTAACTAAACACTTATAGCATAAACACATGGTATGTCCTATTTAGATAAACAACTAAACTAAGCGCTTGTAGCATAAACATTTATCATATAAGTGCTTATGTATAAACTATTTCTATAATAAAAAATAAAATAAAGTCAAACAGTTTTTATATAACCTGTAAGTTGTTTTCATTAGCTATCCTGGAGAGTACATGGAAATAAGCTGAAAACAACTTATGGATATGTCGTAAGTTGTTGCTAAAAGCTCTCTCAAACAATCTCACAAGTACTTATGTCGATAAATAAACTAAGACAATCCAAACCTAAAGTAGCATATAATAAATGTATATAAGCAAGTAATACTAGGTAGCCATTGAATTTTGACCTGCTTTTGAGGAACTTGGAATATGACTGGTCATTGTAAGTGATAGAACCAACAATTGTTGTCTTACTTAGCCTCCCTCCAAGCAGATTTAAAAGAGTTGTCTTTCCACTTCCTGAGGGACCCATCAATGCCAAAACTTCACCTGGATTTACAGAACCACTGATGCCATTCAATATATCCTTCTCCTCACTTGATGTCATGCCTTTCACCACTACTTTGTAGGTCACATCAGTGAACTGCATAATAATAAATATATAACTCATTAAATGTCATCCATCACCTTAATAACAATATAAAAAATATAAGGATTTCCCAGTGGATTGAGATCCTCTCCACCAGTTGGAAAATTTCAATAGAATAGAAAAAGACTCGTGAAATAATAGTCTTTCTTTCTCCTACTGAAATTTTCAAGTCACTCGAGAGAATTTCAACTCTTTTGAGTGAGCTATATAGACATAGATTAAACTATTAAAAAAATATCTATTAAAAAAAACAGTACATAATGAATTGATATAACATCAAAAGTTACATCTTTTACTAAACACTTATTACTTGAAACTTTGTACAAGACCTTACTGAACCATGCTATTGTTAGCCATGTTCTAGTTGGCCGAGCTGATCACTATCGGAAGTTTCATCGTTGCCTGCTCAAATACACAGGGCCACATCAATCTCATGTTGATCTATTGAAGGTTTGAGTCCTGGCAGAGCTAGCTAGGTGCAAGCATACGTGTAAAATGTGTGTATATATTCATATTGTATTCCTATTACCTTTAGATATATAGGCAGAGTAGGTTCTGCTTGAAACTTTGTCTTTGTCCTTGTTCCAGCTTCAATATCTTCCGCTGCAACAGACATAGTTAATAACCCTTCAAAGGTAGGAAAAAGAAGCTCCTTAATTTCAGGTACTGGCCTAAACCAGGTAATATTTATAATTAGTTTCACTTAGTACAGTGTAAAAATGCACGTTCTTTTATAAGTAAGTGTTACTCAAACAACTATTTGGTGGTTATGTTATTTATGCAGGGCTATATATAAAATATCTACAAAATTATTTAGAAGAAACCACTCCCCTCAATCCGATAATAACTGTCACATTTGCAAAAACAATTATGTCATTTAAAAAAAAAAAGGGAAACGGAAAATTATTATTAATAGGAGTGACACGAATGATTATTTTACAACACTTTCAACTGGGATTTGAACTATGTCTCTTGAGGTTATGAAGTTTGCCATTTTTAATTTTCAACGTAACTTTAAGAGTTTTTTTCTTCAATTGTATATGTTCATTACTTTCAAGTCATTATTTTCCACTTTGCGTGTCCATGATAATAAGAATACGCTAATAATTAATAAGGACAATTTAATAAAATTATCATTCTCTTTCTTTTATTTATTTATCAATTTTTTAGTTTTTGTGAAATAATTAAATGTGACGGTTATTGTGAGATAGATGGAGTACTCATATCATTAATCATACTACATGATCCGTGAAAAGGGCACAACAATATAATATATGTAGTTAATGCTCAAGTAGACACAAGTGGGGAAGACAACATGGACCATGCATATGATGTTTATGAGATGATTGACCAAGACAAGTGCTACCTGTGAAGTCAATCAAGTACACTACATAAAAAATCAATCTCATATATTGAAACAATGTTCACTTCTCTACCAGAGAATATGAAAGGGAAAAACATAAAGAAAGAGACTCTACTTGATAATTAATGGATATCATGTGATCATGTATTTTTAGTAGTTTATAATTTCAACCATTGATTTTTATCTGTCAATTTAAAGACGGTTCGTCTAACAAGATTTACGTTTATTGAACTTATAACGTCGATTGTTTGGTTTTAACTTAATACATCCTCTGTGACCATTAAGTGATTGAAATCATTAGATGGTAGGGAATTGAGGTATGCTCACTTGTAGTTGTGGATGATCTATAAGGGCAATCTAGTTAGACAAATATTGATAGGTGATCTACTTTGGATCATTAATTGAAAATTGTTTAAAATTCTAACAATGATTGATGTTGGTCTTTAGAAGTATAAGTTTATTGTCCTCTTTATTGTAATATTTGAGACACTTATCTGATTGATATTAATTTGAAAAAAATTAAGAGAAAATAGATGTGTTTCAAAAGTCAACTCATATTTCTTTTATCTTGTTTTTATCATTTTAATATTGATTAGATCATGTTCTCATTCGTGAGGACGAAAAATAATATAAGCTTATGTTTCTAAGGGTCTGTTTGGTTTAACGGAGGCAAGAGGAGGGGATGACTTAATGGAGGCAAAAGGAGGGGAGGACTTTTAATGGAAAGGATGGGGAGAAGAAAAATATAGATATGTTTGGTTCAAAAAAGAAGGAGAGGGGAGGGAAAAAATATTTTTAATGGTTTTGTATTTGATTTAAGAGGAAGGAAAATATTTTAAATGAATTTTAAGTTATGTTGAGACACTTCCTTTCAAATCTCAAAATGAAGGAGAACAAAAACTACTTTAGGAGGAGTTTTGTTTCTCTCCCTTCCTAAACAATGAACCAAACACATTTTATTTAAAATATTTTCTCTCATCCCTTTCATCTACTCCAACCAAATACACCCTAAAGGATGACATGAGTGGTAGTTGATATTTTGAATAATTTTTAGGTAGTGGTTTCCAACTAGTTAGCAATAATTGGCCTTTCAAGACCATAGTCGACAAAATGAGTCATGTCTCCCATGCAAAAATAGTATCCCTCTGGTCTTTTTCTAATTGTGGTTTTTGTACAAAATTTTTATTTTTATTTTTTAAAATTTAATATAACATTTACTATTTGTTTTGTCTGGAATATAATTAATTATTCATTGAAGAAAAAAATTAATCGAATGAAATAATATATTAAAGGATAAATTATCATTTTAGTCTTTAAAAATGTAAGATGCCGCCACTTTAATCCCTAACTCGATCAAAAACTCAAATTACTTATCGAAACATCAAAATAGTATTTGAAAGATATATTTTACTATCATAAAAATTCTTGAAAAATATAACTTACTTTCAAAACAGTCAATTACCGCTATAATATCAAGGACTAAACTGATTAGTATTTTGATTATTAACTGATTTAAATTTTTAATTAAATCAAATATTAAAGTGACAACATCCTAAATTTTCAGAGAATAAAATGATAATTTTTATTATTATAAGACAAATAATTATGTCGATACTAACAAATTTATTACTTTTTCAATATGTTTAAAGAATACTTGTTAAGGCATGGATTGAGTTTAGTATATAGTCAATGAGTGTGTGCAATCAAGGGTCCGTGATTTTAGATTGAGAGCGGATTTTATGTACTGTTCGATCGAACAGTCACAAATGGTTTGACTACACTCATACTATGAAATTCAAATTTGTTAATTTAATTTATATGTATTTTAATGTAAAATATTTTATATTAATATTCTCATAATTAATTATGTTTGTAACTTTAGAGATAATTAAAATACAGTCAAATATTTTAGTAAATTCAACGGTTGTTGTGATTAATTGAAGCCAGGTCTGAAGGCCATTAAAACAATCGCTTTAGGCCTTAATGAACAATAAAATTTTTAAGTAATTAAAAGGCTTAAAAAAATTTTACTTAATAAAAAAAATTAGATTTTAATATTTTAAAATTAAAACATATAATTTCTTTTTTTTTTTTAATTTAATGATGTTAAATTAAAATTTAAAAAATTCATTTTAAATCTGATATTGAAATTCGCTTTAGATATATATTAGGTAGAGCAAAGGTTAATTAATAGTATAAAATATGTTTACATCTGTACATAGACATCTGTTATTATACACTTATATAGACGGGGACAAAATGTTTGATGAAGAAGTCACGACGGGCAAAAAAGTCACACATAAATCTCACCGAGTTGAAATATATGGGGCATACATACGAAACAATAATTGTACAATTAGTTTTCTTTTTTTTTAAGGAATAATTATAGAATTAGTTAGAACGCACTATGTATGTGAAATTTGAAAACTATGCATAATGCATTTTACTCTGCGTAAATGATTCGAACATTGATAGCGGTTACCACTGTCTTGGTGTGTTGGCAGGTGTAATGCATTTTGGACCGTTAATCAAGAGATTGTTGTTAGAGATGGTTGAAAACCGGATCCGACAATGATACATGACATAGCCCAAGTACATGATTGAATTATTGTTTGCTATTCTCAGAGTTTTAGATAGGTATGCCTCACATGAGTCATATCTACTTGTTGGTTTTAAATTTTTTCATTTCTTAAATCAAATAGAGTTTATAATATTATTGTATAGTTTATTGGAGTGATTGAAATAATACATGTTAAATAGTTACATATTGTCTATAACTATAAAAGAAGAAATATGTCAAAGTTATATATATGGATTTTAATTTTAATTATGTTTTTAGAGTTTCTACGTTTATTCTTGTATTGTGGTTTCATTTCTTTAATTTTGTTAAGTTTATTTTTTCTACTATATGGTATATCAGAGCATTTGGTTCGATCTAGAAAAATAGAATTTTTAGTATGTAGTGGGATTACACAAGGATTACACAAGGTGTTGAATAACACACATGCGCTGGTGGACATTGATACAAGGTGTGCTATGAAATTATGTCAATGATTTTTGACATAGAAAAATTCTTGCAGTAGTTTAGTTTCAAGTGGAAATTCTTGAAGTGATTTAGCTTCCAGTGAAAATTCTCTAAGTGATTTAGCTTCAAGTGAAATTTCTTTATGGAGATTAGCTTCAAGTGGAAATTTTTAGAATGGTTTAACTTCTGGTGGAAATTTTTGTGGTGGTTTAGCTTTAAGCGAAGTATACTTGTGTGTAAGTGTTGTAAGATGTAGTTCATATATTTGCTAAAATATCCTTATCAAGTATTGGTGCATTCACCATAACCATTAATGTAAAATAGAAAATATTGAATTGAAATTGATGCATGTAGTATTAATTAGAGGATACAATTGAAAAATAATTAATGTTATATTGTACATTAAAAAGGATAGTTCATTTTGAGACAATTTGTTTACAAACGAATAACTCATTGTCGGATGACAAAATAATAATTAACGGTTTAGTTTTTAATTTATACTGTCGTAAGTAAAGTTTTTTACGATTTTTATTTTTCATCAAATTAAAATACCTATCTATTGTCTATGGAGAAAGAACAAAATCTTGACGCTTAAGAATGAAAATGGTATCTGGATTGAAGAAGCTGAGAGGTTGAAGACCCTTGTGCGATAGTTCTACGTGAATCTTTTCATTGAGGAGAGAACAGTTTGTGAGTCTATTGTCTCCATAACCAGTTACCCGAATTTGGTTGAGAGACATCATAGTAGACTAGTTGTTAATGTTTAGTTCATGGAGTGCAAAACAACTCTGTTTGATAATGGGGCCCCATAAAGCACCTGAAAAAGATGGCTACCTGACTATCTTTTTTTAACATTGTTGAAACACCATTGTCGACTCTATGTTTCGTTATGTTAATCAAGTTTAGATTAATCCTTCCCTCATTTCTTTCATTAATAACCCAATTATTTTGATGATTCCTAAAATTGATAACCATTAACTTATTTATCAATTTAGGCCTATTTCTATGTGAAATGTTGTTTATAAATTATTTCTAAAGTTATTGTGAATAATATTAACCCTTTGAATGATATTAAATTTCTTCACAAGTCGATCTTTATTTCGAGGTGTAATACCCACCATAACATTATTATTGCTCAAGAAATAGTCCACTTCATGTCTAGAATGAAATGTGAGAAAGTTTTTACACCTATTAAGATAGATTTGGAAAAAAATTATGACCGACTTAACTAGAATTTTATCAAGAATTGTTTGGAGGAGTGTAAGTTTCCACCGAAGCTCATTTAGGTGATCCATTATTGCATTATGTCCCCCACCAATAAAGTCGCGTGGAACGATAAGAAGACATAAACTTTTAATCCCTTTAGCGGTATTGGATAAGGAGGTCCTCTTTTGAGCTATCTTTTTTTTTTTCATTTGCATAGAGAAACGTTCCCATATTATTGAAGACCAGGTTGAACCTGAGTACTGGAAACCAATGCGTGTAGGTCTATTGTGTTATGCATTGTTTGGACACGAGCTTCACCATGAAAACAACATGTGTAGGTACTTGGGGGCCAATATTGTTGCGGGTGACCTACCTGAGGACATTTCAAGCATATTGTCAATAACATCCAAAATAGGCTTAGTGGATGAAAAAAGCAGTGTCTTAGCTTAGCTAGTAAAATCACCCTTACTAAGTCGGTTCTAAGATTCATCCCTTATTACCACTTTCAATATGCAAAAGTTCCCAAGTTTATTTGTAATGAGATAGAGAAGATCCAAATAGGTTTTGTATGGGGATATTCTAAGTAGGGCGTAAGACTCACTTGGTGAATTGGGAGGTTTGTTGCCTTCCAAAGACTAATTGAGGTCTAGGTATAAAAAAACCTCAGTGCATGAATGAGACCTTCCTCGTGAAAATGCTATGGAACATTATGAATAATTATGATGATCTTTGGTGTAAAGTTCTAATAAGCAAGTATGGCTAAGGAGTGATTTTCAGCACCAAATATCTTGGAAAATCGAGGATGGTCGGCTTACCAACTTCTAGTTAGATAAGTAGGTCCCAAACAAAAGTGTTATTTTCGCTCATGCGACCCAGTCCTTTGTTGACACTGCTCTTGTTGTGTGTGATGCGTTGAATGCTAATGGAGAGTGGGATTTTAGGTTGTTGTATCATAATTACCAATTGACATTGTGAATTATATACAATCCTTACTTGTCCCTATGGACGTTGACGGGCTTGATACTTTGGGTTAGGGAGGTACTTCTACAGATCAATTTACCATTCAAAGTGTTTATCGGATGCTACAAGGCAATATCGAAGGAATGAAAAAGGATGGAACTCTTTGTGGTTTTGGAGAATCCCCAATGAATCCAGACTTTTATGTGGTTGGCTACTCAAGAGCGGATTCTTACGAATTCCTAGATAAGTAAATGGGGAGTGGGTATATCTCCTCTTTGCTTGGGGTGTGGGAGAGACGATGATACAACTATTCATGTTCTACATAATTGCATAGCTGTGTGGACGCCACCTAGGTATGGATCCTTATTGTACACTATAATTTTATTACTATTTTCTTCTCTTTTTAATTTCAAGAATTGGGTTTTCAATCATCTGAATCAAAAATGGATTGGAACCACCGTAGAGATCTAAAAGAAAACTTTTATGACGACCTACTAGTCCTTGTGGAATTGCAAAAACAAAACCACCTTCGAGGTAGATTTCTAACCACCTCATAACCTCGTGGCAGTAATTCAAAGCTTTACTAAAGAGATTAGTGGTTGCACTTCTCAATTCCTTCATCGCAATCTGCAAAGAAAGGACACAATCTATATTGGATGGAAAAAGTCCTCGACTGGATGGTTAAAGCTTAATAGTGATGGTACTTGCTAGAGGAAAAGAGAAGCAATTAGGTTGTGGTGGACTTCTTCCTAAGTCAGAAGGGAGATAGATCTAGGACTACAGTAAAAAGATTGGAGCATGTGATGCTCTTCAACCTGAAATGTGGGGCATGTATCTTGTTTCGCATCTCATTGTGGAGATTGAATCTAAAAATCCTTATAGATATGGTTACAAACAATTAAAGGTTTATTGGTAATGTCTCCATCTTCATGCAGCGCATTCGCAAACTATTGAATCATGATTGACAGGTCCAAGTTCTCCATACATATGAGGTAGGAATGGAAATGAGTTGAGCTGAGTCGAACTTAGGTTCGGCTCGACTCGATTAGAATTGGTTCAGCTCGAAACTTGACTCAAGTTCATCACAAGCTTATTTTTCAGCTCGAACTAGACTTAATTCAAGTTCACGAGCTACTCAGTTCGACTCGATAGCTCTAATCAAATGAATCAAAATACAAAAACTTAAAGAAACAAGTTCAAATTTAAGTTAAAATATTAATACTAATAAAAATTAATAAAAAATTAACTAAAACGCATAATTTAAATTTAAACTATGTTTAAAAATCAATCTTGTTAGATCAATTTTTCCATTACTCTTGATTGTCTTATATGTTAGTGGTGCACTTCTTATATAGGAGAAGATGAGAGTATAAAGGAGTATATTTTTCAACGTGGAACTTCAATAATGAAGTCGAATACAATTCATTGAGTGTGATATTTTTAAGTGTTGAACATAAGTAAAAAACCAACTTTGAGTTGTAAAATAGCACTTAAAACAATTTTATTTACCTTTATAGTATAAATAAGAATTAAATATTTTATTTATAAATTTTAATTCACATAAGTTTTATCTCAAAATAATATTTATAACTCAAAATATTATTACTGAAAGTAGTTGATTTGAGCAATAAATGCAATATCACACCTTAGACTTGTTGACATTTAAAAAAAAAAATATTAAATACCAAATTTGGTTTTTCAATAAACAATGAAGTTATATGTCTTTTTAATAGCTTTCAAATGATATAAATAAATTCTTAATATTAGTTTTTCAATTGATTTATATTTCATTTCAAAATTACATTTATAATGTGTTCAACATCATCTTCAAACATTTTAGTACTTACTCTTAAATTATTTTTTTTAACAACTCCTAAGTGAAATTAATTTCATACAAAAATAAGTAGTTGATGAACCAAACAATTTGTCGAACTAATTTAAAAATTGATTCGTGAAAACCGGCGAGTCTGGTTTAGCGAACCAGACCAGTTTGATGCAACCAAAGACTTATTTTGAATGGATGATCGAATGCAGAAGCTGATAGCTAGAAGCAAACACCTTATAACTACACCATGTGATCTTCATGCATCTAATAATCTAATAATATATTAAACATTAATTGATTTGAAACGTTTCCTGTATTTTTTAAAATTAATAAAATAATTATTATGTTAACATTTTTTCTTTCACTTATATTTGAATTTAGAATATCTAATTCTTTAATCTTTAGTTTAAACTAATTGAACTATTCAGTCATTCCAAAAAAAATCTATACCGGTAGATATCTCCAAATAAAATATGTGGCGTATATGAGATGAGTAGTTTAATGAGTATCAATAGATTAAATATACCGATATTTTGACTATTTGTTTGTTAATGAATACGGATGTGAATATAATAGTATGTATTCAATAGTAAATTAATAAAATTAATATGTTGTAATGTCTTTTGTTTATGTATTAATAGTTTTTATGATGAAATTTTGTTATAAATTTTATTTATGTGTTAATTTATTAATGTTTTTATGTGTTACTATTTTTTGTGTTGATAAAATAAGAGAAAAAAATTCTACATAATGCAACAATAAAAATAGTTTTTATACAAAAATAATTTTTTTATTTAAAAGATAATATTAATGGATCTCTACTAATATCCGTGGATATTTAAAAATCTTCATGTGGACTAGAGCGAGCTGCAACTCGCATTAAGTCCCCAACATTTAATATATATATATATACTCCCTCCGGTCTCATATATAAAGAAGAAGAAAAATTATTCCCTTTAAGAAAAATAGTTGGTTCATTGAATTTTCTCAAAGTAATAAAATAAACGTCATTGTCATATCGTTGCCCTACCTAAGAACTTGTTCCATAAGAAAAAAAGTGTGCTATTAAAAAATAAAATCTACATTAATAAAAGGGTGTTATAGAAATTATAACATTAAATATAGTCAAATTAGTCAAATTTTACTTATATTTAAGACCATAATATGATTTTTGTTGTTATTTATATTCGAGATCAGAGAGTATATAATATTATGTAATATATGTAAAGAAATTACATTTTATGCAATACTTAAATAATGTATAGAAAGAGAATCATTTCGACACTTGAAAGTTGAAGTGATATTTTTGCAACTCATTTATATTTTTTTGAGTAAGATATAGATTAAAGTTCTAAAATACAAAATAAAAAAATTGAACTGCATTTTTCTTTATAAAAAACAAAGATTTTAATCACTAAACCAATTTCAATTTTCATCCACTTTATATATAAATATTTTTTATATTCGTATATTATTTATTTTATTTTTGCCCTTCCATGAATATTTTTGAAGTTCTGCCACCGATTATTTATTCAACAAATAAGATAGTAGAATAGTATTATCTGTACTCATGGATACCATTCTCATATCTTTTATTATAAAAGTATATTAAAAAAACATTAATTACAATTAAATATATATTTTTAGTACACTTTTTTGTATATGTGTTGTAGATGCAAAGTTAAAGTATTTATGAACATTTATTTATTTGTATATAGTTTTTATATAGATAAATTGCATTTGTAATAATATATATATCTATATATTTCATCAAAGTATAACTAAATGTAAGGTGCTCTATCAATTTACAAATTTGTAAGTTAAATGCTTAATGATATTTTAAGTGTCAATTGTTTTAGCGATTGAGTAATCAGATTCAACTTAATTTAGTACGAATTTTTTTTAATTCAATTGGTAGCTCAATAACTTTATACCTTCACATAATCGATTTTTAAAACACTACTTAAACTTCTTCATAAAAAACATACACTTAAATAGAGTATCTTTTGAATACCGTCCCTGTTTTCGTCTTGTCTCCCATATCCCTAGTTTTTAATCAAACAATCCTATTATTAATATTATTACTTTTTTTACATAAAAATTAGTATTATTACACACAGTAATAATAATTACTACTAAACCCAAAAAAAAACACAACTATTTTTCATGTAAAAAAACAAACTACTTTTTTTATAGTCGAGAGTGGAGACCACCTACTGACTGACCAGTATGGGCCCAAATTCAATGGCATCACATGACTTCAATTGTAATACAGCCTGAGCCCAACCTTTTTTGAGCAATTATTAATACAAGACAAATATTTTATTAGCACCTATTTGATAACTAAACAAAACTGTTTGATATAACAATCAAGAAATTAAAGAATCACTTCAAAACAAAGGTATATGTTATTAAAGAATTAAAATATAAATTTTAGGTTGAATTCATTACTTTTAAAATAATTAATAAACTTTAAAAAAATAATATTTGATATTTAAAATATTAAAAATAATACGTCATTAAAAAAGATAAGAAAAACTTCCACTAATACAAAGAAGACAAAGCGAGACGGTGTGATACTTGAGTTTCACATACTTTTTGTTTTCCCCTTTACCTAGTTGTCACTCTCATAATAAATGCATACATTTGTTTTCATTGTTAATTTCTTTTAAGAAAAGAGAAATCCATCCAGATCTGCTAAAGTAAAACCATACAGCCCCAAACCCACCACACCTATATTTTGTGGTCACCATGGCGCCACGAAGCACTACCCACTAGGCATGGGTACATAACATTTCTTCTCAATATATATAATATGAATGGAAAAGTATGCACGGGCATTGCAAAATAATTTTCTACTGCTATATAATTTTAATTATTTAATATGTTATATTATGTTAGAATTTTTTTAATTAATAACAATTATTTATTTATTTGATGTTGTAACAAATGATAATTAGATGATAATATAAAAACGTTATTGTATTATTTTTATTCGCGTATACTATATTTATTCGTATATTATATCAATATAAATACTTATGATATCATTTTAGATTGAGTTAAATTTATATATTATTTAGGAAATTTAAATATATTTATAATTATAAAAATACAAATTTATAAATTTAATTTATACAAAAATGTTATCAATTTTAGTACTCATCTTTTATAAAATGATAGGATTAAATTCAAAAATTAAATATTTTTTAAAGGTTAAAATTATATTTAGCTGTTTTAAATTTTAAATTTGACATATTTATTACTTCATCTCTGATTTTCTTGTTTTTTTCTCTCTCTTATTTTTGTACAGTTTTCTCAAAATTTTTTCTTTCCTGTCAAACTCACTCAAAGTACTATAGTCTGTAGATGTAGAAAAACATTTGCTATAAATAAAACGACAGAAAAATGACACTATTTTTAACACAACCAAATAAATCAATACAAAATGCACCATTTTGTCAAATTAGTTAGTTCAACGCTTAACATGACAAAATCTACCCCTTCTTCTAAAGTATACCTTATAAGCCAAAAAAATTATTATTATTATTATTATACGTTTAAAAAAAATGCTTCCTTTATCAAAAAAATAAAATAAAATGCTTGAAGTCTAAATGCCATGTTAAATTTTGTTTATCTTATACCGTAATATTTAGAGATAGTAGTAGTAATTAAATTAATGAACGTGTAATTAAAAGTGAAATTAAAGCTAGCTTACGAATCATATCATCATCACTGAATGGTCTTGAATCAGCAATTTGATCAGGATGCATAGTGAAGCCAGTGAATGAAAATGAGAGTCCCAAGCTGGCACTTGAAGCTCGGCTTAGAGCCGCGCCACTACTCAACTCATCAACCTCAAACTTCATTTGAGCACTCATTGATTTCCTTATGTGTGTGTTCTTCCCTCCGCCACGACCCGGGGAAGCCGCCGTTATCCTCCGGCTTGACTTCCTCGACAATCCACCGCTCCCTTCCACTCCGTTTGTCGAGTGGTCGCTCGATTGTGGTGACTTTAGAGCCGCCATCATCGACTCCACAAGCTGATCCGATTTTGTTCTCAATATCCCAGCCATAGTTCCTTTCTCCATAATCACTACTACCTATTAATTAATAATTAGCTCTCAAATTAAACAAAATGTAATAATATATAAGAATAATATCATAAACATATATATTATAATAAAAATCTTTTAGTAAAACAAAATAAACTTAGTGGAGAAAGATTATGAGGTAAGGAAATTGATCGTTGCTTAGTGATATTATTACGTAAAAAAGTAAGTAAACATATCCATCATAGATTATAATATATACTTTAAGGCTTAAAGAAGTAATGATAAATTAATTATTAAACACAAGACAATATATATTGCTTTAGCTATATATAAATTAATAGAGACTCAAAATATAGTAGGTAGTATATAGTATATACTACTATATTATAGACTATATATAATCATTTATATAGGAAGATAATGAAAATTATATCTCAGCTTTTTTTTTTTGCTCAAAAAAAGGAATATCCTTAGTTTTTTTTTTGTTGAAAAAAGAAAGAGGGGGAAGGTATAGTTACCTTGAGAAATAAGAGCTGTTTCTAGCTTTCAGGGATGATGATATTGGAATATTATTATGAGACCAGTTGAGCTTAATCTAGCAATAGCAACCACAATCAAAATACATGCATATCCCATTATGTGGACTCACCCCTTTTATAAAGAGCTTAACTGACCTACACCAAGTTACAAAACTACCCCTGTATGTACTTGCAAATATCACCTGTGTGCCCTTGTATGCATTAATTTGTTTTCTTACTATTTCATTCGTGATGTGTGGTGGCACGTGCTTTTAGTACACTAATAAGTTTTGTATGATTACAGGAATTTAAATTAATACACAAAAAAGAAAAAAAGTAGAAAAAAATAATAATTTAGTAATGTATAATTTTAAAATAATTAAAAGTAATATATGTTTTTTGTGTGTATTTAAATAGTGCATTCAAATTCTTGTGAACTCACAATAATTGCGCGTGTCGATTCCCACCTTCAGCATGTTACTAATAATTTAGAGACACATTGAGAGGCTTAAAACAAATGTTACAGTGAATTTTTTTAAATAAAAAAATAACATAAAACTTATAAAAAAAATAATCAAATTTTACTACATCCAAGTTGAGTCATGATGGATATGAAACTCTTATCTTGTTCACTCCTATTTTGGATATGGGTTAAATACTTACCATTCTGTCAACTTTAAGAAAAACAAAAGAGATTTTTCTGAAGTTGAAGACATTAGTAAGACTACCAATTAAAGAACGTAAGGAGAAGCTAGTGGCTATGGAACGAAAAAATAAGTGAGTATTAAAGACTTTTCACTTGAAAATTCAAAACCAAGTAAGATCATCTTCTTCTGATCTAAGAGATTCCTTGAGTTGCAATTCTCCTTAAATGAAAATGTTAATATGGCAGGTGGGGATAAAGATAGTAAGTTATAATACTAGAGATTTGGGAGGTGTGATGAAAAAAAAATTAGAGAACTGATACAAACGAAGAAACCTGACTTGTTATGCATTCAAGAGACTAAGTTGGAAGTGATTGATAAGAGGTTGTGTGAAGGTTTGTGGGGGCACTACAAGAAATTTGACTTTTAGTGATGGTACAAAACCGTAGATAAAAGTTATAAAACCGTAGGTATAGACAAAAATACTTATACCGACGGGCATTGGTTTCGCGGTCAATAATTGCCCAATACCTACGGCGGTGACGCTGTCACTATAGGCTATAGTGATGGTTTTCTGACTGTTGGACAAATCCCCAACATTACCGACGGTAAAATAACTGTTGGTATAAATTGTAGGGATTATGCCTCCATTGTTATACCTACTAGTGACAACTTTTATACTTATATACCCTCAATACTACTATAATAATTTAATATTTTATTTATTAAATTAATTTGATTAAAAATTAAATACTCAATCAAATAAATTTGTTTAAGAAGCAAATTAAAATAAAATTTCCATTATATTAAAAATTAACAAAGTCTTACAAGTAAATCAAATTAACAATAGCTAACAATATACACTATCATGATAGTAATAAGAGATAAAAGGGGTGTTATACTAGTAAAATCATATACAGCTTTGTAACAAAACTAAAAAATAAAACTATCCACTTAATTTCCGATCTTCTATCTTCAAGAACAAATTAGCTTTTGCACTTGCAAGTAGTAGTAAAAAGAACAAATGAACAATAATACAATTCAAAATAAAAAATTAAAAAACATAGAAAATATGAATAAATTTAGTGAAAATTAGTTAATACTTAGTAAATATTGCAATTAAATCCACAAACCAAAATCAAATACAATAACGACAAACTTAAACCACAAAGCTCTGTGTCTCTTGAACTTTATGCTTGAGAAAATTCTGAAAGACATATTAAAACCACACACTCAGACCTCCAAATTGACTCGTCATGTTGCAAAATATCAAAAACAAGACAAGATGTTTCTTGAATCTAATTTTGCTTCTCCATAAATAAAGGGCTCAAACTTGCTTCTCATTCACTAATATCATGGATTCTTAAGTTTCCTACAGACCCTTAAGAGACAAGTTTTTCCACATTTCAAGGAAACAAAATTAAATGTATCCATTTAATGGTTAAGTGTTGGCTGAAGGAGAGTTGCTGGAAACTAAGTTCCTCTTCAAAATTAGGGAAAAAGTTATGCATAATGTTCACAATCAATTCCATAATGGCTGGTACAAAGAGTACAGGGACAAAACACAACACAATACCTTCTCATCTGCATCAAAGTTAGAAACAAGTACTTTGACACCATCCATGGCAAAACAAGTGAAACCTTGTTTAGACAGAGACCTTTGCTCTTTAGCAAACAAAAGAACATGTCTAGGACCTATCAATAATAAATGAGGTAAGAGTGAGGAACAAAAGGTATAAATTAACATTACAAAGATTGAAAAGATTATTGATGGCAGAGATTTAAAATATAAATTACTCATTCAATCATTATTAGTTTCCACATGGCATCAACACAAGCTTTTACTTTTAGCAAGACAATGAGCATATAAGCAAGTTTGATACAGACTATAGCAACAAATCTCCAAAATAGGCATAGTTCTTACAAAGAAAATAGTTGTCTTAACATGCAAAATGAATAAACCGTTTTTTACAAAGAAAAAATAGAAGGGTATCCATCATCTAGAAATGCTTCCTGAAGCATATAACAACATATTTATTATTTCTTACCAATTTGTAGTCATTGTATGTGCTACTGTTCATCAATTAGACTTTAATGTTTCACATCATTTATGAGCAAGGGATACTTGCCAAAGATACTGTTTAGGTAGACATGACTTACTAAATAGTGTGTACATTGGAGAAAATAGAAATCTACAACTGTTTGGGATTCTTCAAGATTTCAGACCCAATATGAGTTCTATCAAACAAATCAGATGTTCGTATTGGTTTGATGTAGAAACTCAATACAAGCCATTTTTACCCAATAATGTCCCAAGAACAATATGCCACGATCATACTAGAACTGCACTGATACTAGAACTGCACCCATCCCAAAACACTATCAATTAAATATTTCTTTCCCTCCCTTTACTTTTATCGTGTTGTTAAATTTGAAATGGAAAACCACGGGGCAATGTAGTTCAGTCTTCCCATCCTCATGTTCTGCCAATAAATGAAAAATCATTGGTATCCATGAAATATCTATGAAAAGAAATGACAAATTAAATCAACAAAGACTAAAAGGTATTATAAGACAAACTATCAATACAAATCTCATCAAGAAAAAAAACAGGAAAATAAACACGAAGTTATACATGCATGGACTTGCACAAATAGGTTTACTTCATTGCTCTGGAATTCTATTGTAAACCAAATTTACTACCATTTAGTAAACACCAAATTAAATCATAAGATAAAATGCCTATATCAAATTATCCTTAACACCAAAGAAGGACACTTGACTCATAAAACTACTGCAATGTATAGAACATACAGATATGAGTTGAAATACTAGAAAAATCAAATATTATTCATTAATTAGTTTTACTAATCTATGTCTATTTCTCGGGTAATGAAGTAAACCACTAGAACACCCTGTATTTGTGTATCATTCATCACTTTACCATTATAGTGTAGTTTCTTCCACTTTCTTAAGTCAATCTCCAATTTTAGGTTTGAATATTCCCAAATTATTCTCAGGTTCCTACTTATCTCATTAATATCCAAGATTCCTTACAATTTTTCATGTAATTATATATATACCAAATCAAAATTGGAAAAGTGACAAAAAAATTGTTACCAGCTACCACTCACCAGATTGTGACGACGATAGATATTAGATTGTGATGGCAATACTGTAGACGGAGCTCAAACACATGCATAAATAGACAACAAGGATAACGAAAGAACAGAAAATGCGATTGTAAGAAGAAATAAAATCAATAACAGGAAACACAATAAAAAATGACTTACATTCACTTGTGATAGAGGGTGGAGATGTCACCGTATCTAAGGAGCTTGAATGCGAGCAGAAAACAAAGTAAACAAACGATGGGTGAAGAAGTTGGATCGAGGCTCATGAATATGTGTAGAGAAAGCAACGATGGTGGAAGCAGTGGTGGGGCTCGCGAATTCGGAGAAGCGATGGTTGGAAGTGGGAATAGGGTTTCTTATTTAACGCGATAAATGAGACAGAGCGTTTGAGCTTTTTATTTTTCAACTAATGTAATACAATTTCTATACCCACGGTGAAGTACATACCTGTAGGCATATGAAACTTATACCTACGATTGTATCTACTGTTACTATAAGTATCTGTTGGTATATGGTAAATTTGTTGTAGTGGGGTCGTCTGATGTGGGTTTCTCTTTTAAACTATCATTTGGTCGTTCTGGTGGCTTATTTACTGTATGGGATCTTAATTGTGTAGAGATGTATTCATCAGCTTTGTTCTCACATGCTCTTGCGACAGGGGGATGTGGTGAAGGTAGTTAATGATTATGCTCCTTGTGAGATTCAACGAAAAGCAGAATTGTGAACACTCTTAACTCACAATTTTGAGATGTTTTTTGATTCATTTGTGGGGATTTTAATTCTATTCAAAGTGTGGAGGAACAAAAGGGAGTGGAAGGCATGCCGAGGTTGGATGAGGCTTATATGAGTAGAATGTTGGGTATAATTTCCAGGTTATCATGAGTTTGTTTAAAACCATTGGAATAATTTGTCGTTTGTTGGATGAGGAGACTTTGTTTTGAAAGAAAAATTGTAGGGCATCAAATCATCTTTGAGGGAGTGACATAAATATCATAGTAGAAATATGGGCAAACAATTAAGGTCCACCAAGGAGAATATTAATCGTTAGGATGTGAATGGTGAATCTAGTAGTTTATATGAGGTTTAGATTATGGAGATGCGTTTCTTATCAGCTCATTTATTTACCCTCTCTAGATCGTATTGTAGTATTCAATGGTAGAAATCAAATGTGAGATAGTTGAAGGAGGGTGATGTTAATTCTAAGTACTTTCACAGTGTGCTTTCTTCTAAGAGAAGACATAATATCATCTTGAGTATTGAAGTTGGAGGTACTCAAGTGGACGGTTTGGAAGGAGTAAGAGAATCTATTTTTTAATATTTTAAAAATAATTTCCAATCAAGTTGGAAGAGAAGAATTCAAGTAGAGAATTTTCAGTTTAAGTCCATTAGTGCTGAAGAGGGTTCTTAGTTGACTAGAATGTTTGATGAAGAGGAAGTGAAGACAACTATTTGGGATTGTGATAACTTCAAAAGTCCAGGTCCTGATGGTTTCAACTTGGGTTTCTTGAAAGAATTATGGGATGATGTTAAGTACGATTTCATGAAGTTTTTGCAAAAATTCCATGTGAATAGTAAGATGTTGAATGGGTTCAATTGTGCTTTTATCGTTCTTATTTTGAAGACGAAAAAATTCTCTACAACTTAATGACTTTCACCCTATATCTCTTGTTGGTTGTATATTATAAAGTTTTAGTTAAGGTTTTGGCTAACCGATTGAAAGGTGTAATTGAGAATGTAATCTTCTAAAATCAATCTGCCTTTGTCAATGATAGGCAAATTTTAGATGGTATCTTGGTGGCGAATGAAGTTATGGATGAAACAAGAAAGAGGAAAATTGAGTTAATATTGTTCCAAGTTGATTTTGAAAAGGCTTATGATTCGATGGATTGAGATTATTTAGATATGGTATTGACATATATGAATTTTCCAGTAAAATAGAGGTGTTGAATATTGGAGTGTTTGTGCTTTGGTTTTGGTCAATGGGTGTCCAATAGAGGAGTTCTCTTTTAAGTGGGGCCTAATGCAGGGGGATCCGCTTTCTTCTTTTCTTTTTTTGTTAGTTGTTGAAGGACTAAGTTCCATGTTGAGTTCTTCAGTGGAATTTGGACTGTTCTTTGTGTCGCGGCCTAAAATTTCGAGTGTTTCTCGAATTCAATGGAGTCGCCACCAAAGTTTATTTTAAAATAGGGAAAATATTGGAAAACCCTTAAAAATAAAAAATAAAATAAAAAAATGGTCTTTGAAACCAAATTTTGAGTTTGGGAGTCGATTATGCGTAGGGAAGGTATTAGCACCCTACGACATCCGTTAAAAAAACGGTTACCTATAATTAATTGTGCAAAAATTAATATTAACTTAAATATATTTATTTCTCCTTTTTTAAAATGCAAATATAATATTTTTATGAAAGTAATCTAATGATAAATATACATGTAAAATATAGAGAGAAAAAAAGTTTTTGTTATTATGCTTGACAATAGTGCGATCTTGCTCCTACGTATCTCCCGGTGCGATGGAGAAATCAAAGCTACGTAGTTCTTGGGTAGAAAATACGGATGTGTTGATTGTTTTTTAAGAAATTGTGTTTGGTTGTTGATACAAAAAAAATTATTTTGAAAAAAGAAATTGTTTGATTTAAATAATATTTTAAAATGCAAGTTTTAAGACTAACTAGTCGTACAACTCGTGTCTCAAAAAAAAAAGGAGTAAAAAGATGTCACATCTAATTTAATCCTTTTAAGAATATTTTTATTTTAAATATTAAGTTTTAAAATTGTCAAGTAATATAAATGGTATCTCGAAAAGTTTAAGGAATAAAAAGATGCCGCATCTAATTTAATCCTTTTAAGAATATTTTATCATTTTTGATTTTAAATATTAAATTTTAAAATTGTCAAGTAGTACAACTAGTGTCTTAACAACTCAATGATTAAAAGATGTTGCATCTAATTAATCAGATTTTTAAATAAATAAATAAGTTAAATTAATTTATTTATAAAAACGAGTTTTAAAATTATTAAGTTATACAACTTGTATCTTGGTAACTAAAAGATTAAAAGATGTCACATCTTATTAATATTTAATACAATATTTCATTTTTTTGGAATATTTATTAGAAACTAATTAAAATTAATGTGTATATAAAAAAATGATTTGTTCTTTTTTATAAAAATAAAAAATGTTTAAAAGGAAACTACCTAAAGCTTAAGATATCTAAAAAAGGATTTTTAATATATAATAAAAAATACA
>JBBPBP010000001.1:26009894-26038109 GCA_037974735.1 Cicer chorassanicum
TAATCAGTGTTGTAATTAACAATAAAAACTCTAAATGGTGAATGAAAGAGTATATATTCAAAGAAATTTTATCATTGATAGATAACTTAATTATAGCTTTAATTTGAAAATTCAATTTGTATTCATGTCTATGTTATATAAGAACCACTATTAGTAGCAATTCTAAATTAGACATGCATAAACTTGGTATTCATTTAAATACTTATCGATTATATAGATTAAAATTCTACGAACCGAGTTGCATAGATTTTGCGATATTGTCATAAGATATTGAACATAAAATTTAATATTTAAATCAAATAAATGCACACAATTACAATTAAGAAAAATAGTACATATCTCATTACATTAGCGCCTATTAAAATCATGTGTAATATGAAAAATGAAGTTTATTGCATGAAACATCTTGCACAAACAAAAAAACATGAATCTAACATGTAAACTTCATGTCTCCTTCTTTTGGACTGATATTAGATGTAGTTTTAGATTTGGTGTCATCACTATGCTAGTAGTAAAAAATCTGAGTGTTGAAATTCTTAGAAAGAATGACAAACATAGTTATAGAATTGGTTATATTGATTGTATTAATAATATTAATCTCATAATTGGTCAAATCAAAAAAGAAATGACAACACTTATTAATCTCAGTAATATCAATAATATTTTGTATCAAATAATTTTTTATTTTTTAGAAAAATATATATGTATATATAAAAATATTTTTCTCATGATTTTTCTTAAAGACTAAAATTAATTAATGAGATTTTACTTTTGGTAATATTAATAATCATTGCATGACAAAAGAAATTGCAGTGAAAATTCGCAAGTAGGAAATATATATGTGCGCATATAATTTTTGCAAATATTTACTGTGTGTCTCTCTCTCTATATATATATATATATATACATTATAGATAAAAAAGGAGATATATTTTATTTTATAATTTTCTACCAATCGAAACTCATAAATTAAGTGTGTCAAATTTAATTATGTTGACATTATCAGTTGAGCTAAAACTCATAAATTAAATATGTCAAATTTAATAATGTTGACATTATAAGTTGAGCTACATACAAACTATATAAAAATAGTCTATTGATCATAAAACCATATTTTAATGAACTCAAATAAAATCAGATAAAATATTTAGGATATTACTAAATATTGATTTAAAGATTGTATATTTACATAAATATCTCACAACAAAAATAAGTAAAAAAACCTAAGTATGAATATAAGATGTTGATTTTGTATTTAATCATTCATTAAAATTTAGTACTTATTTTTTATTCAATCTAATATTTAAATTTAGTCTATTCATTGTTAAAAAATAAATAGAGCGTGAGAAGTAGAAGAGAAACAACACAAGAAAGGAAAAAAAATATACGATACAAGTAAGGTATTCTAAATCTCTTTAATATTAATATTGTATATATATAATTTCCTTTTCCTATTATATACAGAATACTTGCAAATAAAAAACTATGTTCATGGTATTAAAACTTTGTATTGTCATGTTTATTATTCTTTTTCTCCTTCAATCTTTAATATTAGAAACTGTTAACTCAAAACAAATGAATAAGATTAAAAATATCATTAAAAAAATTAACAATAAATCAAAAGGGAAACAAGTAAAAAGTAAAACAAACCAAAGAGAGGAAGGAGAAGAGTTGTCGCTGCTGCCGCCACCGTCGTTGCCGCCATCGCCGCTGTCACCACCGTCGCCGCCATCATAGCGTTTTCCCCTTTCCTTTCCCTTTTTATTTCTTTCTTTCTTCTCCCTTTCTTTTTCTTCCTTTTAAATCTACGGTTTCTCCATTTTTTTCCTTTTGCTCTTTTAGAATTAGGTCATTTTGTCTTTACATATGTATATATTTTTTGTTTTTGCTGTGTTAGTTGTACTAAAAATAAATTTGGGCTCCAAACCCAATTGTTTTTTTTAAAAAAAAAACTCTATAATCTAGTTCTTTTTTTCCTCTCCTTGATAGGTCCAACCTTTTATTTTAAAATACTAATTTAATCAACTTCTAATAAATATCAACTCTTGTAACATATAAATCCTTTTTATATTAAAGATTAATTAGATGTGATATCTTTTTAATTTATGAATGTCATGACACAAGTTGTATAATTTGATAGTTCTAAAACTTTTTCTTTTATAAATAGACTAATACAAAATCAACTTTTAAATTAGATGTGAAATCTTTTTTATCTTTGAGTTATTAAGAAACAAGTTATACCACTTAGTGGTTTTAAAACTCAATTTTAAAACCGAAAATAATATAAAATATTCTTAAAAGGATTAACTAGATGAGATATCTTTTTACTCCTTGAGTTTTTTGAGACACGAGTTATACAACTTGATAGTCCCAAAACTCGCATTTCAAAATAATTTTTCAAATGAAACAAACTCTTTTTTTCGTCAAAACAACTTTTTTTTTATCAACAATGAAACAAATTTTCTTTAAAAACAATCAACACATCGGTATTTTCTACCCAACAACTACATATCTTTCATTTATCCATCGCACCGGGAGATACGTAGGAACAAGATCACACTCTTGTCAAACATAATAATAAAAATTTATTTTTCTCTTATATTTTAAATATATTTCTATCTCTAGATTATTATAAAAAAAATATTATATTTGTATTTAAGAAAAGAGAAATAAATTTATATAAGTTAATATTAATTTTGCATAATTAATTATAGGTAATCGTATTTTAACAAATGTTGTAGGGTGTTAATACTTTTTCTACGCATAATTGATTCTCGAACCCAAAACTTTGTTTCAAAGACTATTGTTTTTCTTTTTTTTAAGAGTTTCCCAATGTTTTCCCTATTTTAAACTAAACTTTGATTGTGACTCAATTGAATTCGAGAAAAACTCGAAATTTTAGACTGTGATAGACGAAATATCCGAGATAGATTTACCATTCACATCCATTTCCTCAAGGCCACACCTCCATGCAAACTTTCATAACATTTGGGTGCACTTCTTACATGGCCATGTAGACGCCCTCCTAATAAAATATTATCTCCATGTGGTATTTGTTGAATTAATCCTTCTAAGTCTTCCCAAACTTGTACTTTAAGATGTTCTTCTAACCCTACTTGAGGTGCGTAAACACTAATCATATTTAACGTGTTTTGTTCCACTGCAAATTTTAGGGCTATGATTTGATCCTCTATCCTTTACATCCACAATATTCTTCTTCTACTCTTTATCGACAATAATTCCTACCCCATTTCTCAATCTTACTTTACCAGTGTACCAAAGCTTAAAACCTAATATGTCCAATTCTCTCGCCTTTTCACCCATCCACTTAGTTTCTTGTAGACACATGAAATTCATCCTCCTATTAATCATAGTGTCTACTAATTCTATAGATTTTCCTGTACGTATGTCTATATTCCAAGTCCCAAAACAAATCATACTCTCTTGAACTAGCTTCTTTACCTACACTCATACACAAAAATGTGGGAACCCTTGCTTATTTTTCACTACATTCAAGCGGCGATGCAGCGGTCCTTGCTCATTTGATATTGTACTTGATTGAACTACACAACGTGTAGCTTCTAGGCAAAGACATAGCATTAACACTATTACGAAGTTGATCCATGTCATAGAGATTCGACGAAGTTTTATGTTGGTTGTCGACTATTTAACACAATCCTTTCATTATATTCGGGCTTGTGACAAATAAATCATGGAAATAAATCATTTCATTATAGCAAAGTTAACGTAGACATGTTTATAAATAAATCATTTATTTGTTCATGGAAATAAATAACTATCACTTATCTAATAGGGTATTGACACCCGTTTAACTGATTTAAGTTCTTTCTTTTTAAAAAGAAAAACATAGTTATTCTTAAACAAAAGTTATAAAACTAAAAACAAATTTACTCAATTTCTTTAAAATTAATAATATTGGGTGCTCTTCCAACTTACAATCATGAGTTTATTGATAACTCATTTTAGTAATTGAGTAACTAAGATTCTGCCAAGTATTTTACGCATCATTTTGCAGTCATATAATATTTGCAATTATTTTGTGTTGTTGATGAAAAAACCGTAAATTGTAATAAAACTATAGCCTATATATTTTTAAAATAAAACACGTAAGCAACAATAAATTTACTTTAGTTGAAAGCTCAATTCGAAATAGTTTTTATATTCAAAACAATGGAGGAATCAATAATTAAAATAAGAGAGAATGTGAATACTATAGTGAACTAGTGAAGTGGGCGTGCCCTAGGTGGGAGGGAAATTAGTCATGTGAAAATGACATAATGGATGGTGACTTGTAAAAAAAGTACCTTTGTGACAATGATATATTGATTTACTAAGGTCCACTCACTCAGACTCATCGATAAATCACAAATACCATATTATTATTACTATTTAGACTCACTCATTGGATTTAAAATTTTAAATGCTATAGTCTATTTTATTTATTTTTCATCACTAACTTTTTCATTAATTTTATTTATTTAGTAGTGAATTAAGATTAAGATTTTAAGATGTTTGTGGCAACAATATAATTGTTGATTAACAGTTGTCAAAAATTATTTTGAAAGTGTGCTCTTTATATATATTATTAAGATAAGATTAAGAAAACATTATGATTAAAATTAAGATGATTTTAAAATTCTTTAATTTTAAAATTATTAATTATAATATAATTTTTTACAAATAATACAAATATATTTAAATATATCTTTGATACATTTACTTTTAAGTGAAGATATTTATATCATTAAAAAAATAATGATTATTATTTATCTCATTTTCTTAACACATGTTGTGACAAAATTTCAAATTAATAACAAGGTGATATACTTTTTTATAGTGTGGTTGGTGTAGTTGTAGACATAAATTTAATTTTAAAGTTATTAATTAAAATATACTTTTTATAAATAATAAAAATATACTTAAATATATCTTTAATACATTTAAATATGATTTTTTTGTCTCATTTTTGTAAAATTTAGTCGCATAAAAAATGCAAACAATTTACAAAGCTGGCGATAATTGTTAGTGTAATTGAAATAGGTGTTGGCATAAATAAGTACAAATTAATTGATATTTTTTTTACTTCAATTGATATTCTAAATTGATATGGTAATAATGACTTTATTGACATTTTCCTTGAAAATATATTATTTTGTATATTATAAAGATAAAGTTAAAATAATTCATTTTATTGTAATGATAGTGACAAATTATTAAAAATTCAAAATAGAATCGACACAACTTGGACCACACACATTTATAGAGTTGTTAAAACAAACTATCCGACCAATTTATGTTCAAATCTAATGGACTCTGAGCCTCATAGGATCAAGCTAAAAAGCACTCTTTAAATATGAGCTCAAAAACAATACACAAGACCAAATCTAAACAAACTTCAGTTAGTAGGTGAATAGTAAGTTACTAGGACGGTTACGTTTTATATATAAAAAATAACAACAATAAATTAGTGATGTTATAAATCGAAGAAAGTGTAAAAAGTTATAAGTTCGAACGCTACTTGAAATAGCGTCTCATAATAATCTATAAGTTTGTAAAAAAAATTGTTTATCAAACACATCTCATTTAATTCAACAAGTTTATAAACTAGTTTAATAAACTATAAATTAGTTTATTGGCGTTACTAAACAGTGCATAAAGCTTCACCTAGAAGCATCACAATCACCGCACAATTGACTTCTCTAACCGTACGTATTGTAACATGCTAGGAGTGGAATGGAATTAAGTGACATTTCATTTTTTAGATTTGTAAAAAAAAGAATGGAGTAGTATGGAACATGAAGAAATTATTTTGTTCAACGGAAAATTTTCTTTGGTTTTGTAGCAGCAAAATATATAAAAACATTTTGTTCTCAAAAGAAATCCAAGTTTTTTTTTTACCTCCAAATGAGTGTCAAAAAGATGTGCTCCAAATTATCAAGCCCACCTATAAAGGATTGTCGCGGCATAAAATTTCGAGTTTTTCTCGAATTCAATGGAGTCGCCACAAAAGTTTATTTTAAAATAAAGAAAATATTAGAAAACCCTTAAAAAATGGTCTTTGAAACCAAATTCTGAGTTCGGGAGTCGATTATGCGTAGGGAGGGTATTAGCACCCTACGACATCCATTAAAAAAACGGTTACCTATAATTAATTGTGCAAAATTAATATTAACTTAAATATATTTATTTCTCCTTTTTAAAATGAAAATATAATATTTCTATGAAAATAATCTAATGATAAATATACATTTAAAATATAGAGAAAAAAAAAAGTTTTTGTTATTATGCTTGACAAGAGTGCGATCTTGCTCCTACGTATCTCCCGGTGCGATGGAGAAATCAAAACTACGTAGTTCTTGGATAGAAAATGCGGATGTGTTGATTATTTTTAAAGAAGATTTCTTTTGTTGTTGATCAAAAAAAGTTGTTTTGAAAAAGAATTTGTTTAATTTAAATAATAATTTAAAATGCAAACTTTAAGACTATCTAGTTGTACAACTCGTATCTCAAAAAATGTAAGGAGTAAAAAGATGTCACATCTAATTTAATCCTTTTAAGAATATTTTTATCATTTTTTATTTTAAATATTAAGTTTTAAAAATATCAAGTCGTATAAATGGTATCTCGAAAAATTTAAGGACTAAAAAGATGTCGCATCTAATTTAATCCTTTTAAGAATATTTATTGTTTTAGTTTTAAATATTAAGTTTTAAAAATGTCAAGTAGTATAACTGGTATCTCGAAAAATTTAAGGAGTAAAAGGATGTCACATCTAATTTAATCCTTTTAAGAATATTTTATTATTTTTGGTTTAGATATGAATTTAAAAAAAACACCAAATTGTACAATATGTGTTTTAACAACTCAAAGATAAAAAATAATACCAGATCTAATTGCACAAATTTATAAGTCGATTTTAGATTAATTCATTAAAAAAATAATAAATAAATAAAGAGTGTTTTAGAACTATCAAGTTGTACCACTTGTGTCCTAACAACTCAGATTAAAAAGATATCGCATCTAATTAATCTTTAATGAAATATTTATTTGTATTTTTTATGAAATTTGATTTTTATTTATGAAATAAATTAATTTTTGAAATCATATAAAAGAAACCAAATGGGCTGAAATCTCAAACAAATAGGTTGATTTTTGTTTTGTTTTTTGTTTAGGGCCCAAATCATTTAACAAAAAAAAAAGGTTAAAAAAATGGAGGAGACCGAGGAGGAGGGTGCAACCGCTTCAAAAGGGCACGGTTGCCGTTCCGACGTCGATGATGGTTTGGAGAGAGAAAGTGCCGCTGAGACAGAGGAAAAATAAAGGAGAGGCTTCAGATTCGGCGAGTGGTGAAGTGAGTTCTTGCGTGTTTCCGACATAGACTTCACTGTCGAGACGGCGAACAAGAAGCTGAAGACCATAACAAATTTCGAGAATAGGAACGACATTAGACTGAGCCCACTGGATGAAGCCGTCAGGGAAGGAAGGGGAGTCAGGAGTCTGAATGGAGTGACCAAAAAGCATGGTCGGCGTTCCGGCGATGACGACGACATCCAAGGTTGGGGTTCTTAATTTTATCTCTTTTATTCTTTTCTACATAACCTATCTTTGTTATACTCTCACATATCTGAACATTTCAATTGTATAACAATAGATTTTTTACTTTTTTTTTTCATTCATAACTCACCATATATTAAAACATTACATTTATAACAATAAAGCATTTATATAACAATAGAACGATTATGATGTAAAGGGAAAAAAATATACCTTTTCTTCTGCCTGTTTGTTTGGTTTTGCTACTACTCTGTCTGTTTATTGTTGTTTTTTTTAGGTGTTTTTGTTAGTATCCAATCTCCTTTTCTGATTTTCGAACTCTAAATTTATAGGCTAAAGTGGTAAATCTTTTTGTTCATTAGATAAAATTAAGTTCTGGACTTTTTAGGGTTTTGTTGCAAATTTTACACAAAATCAGACTTTGAGTGCACAATTGGTACAAGTAATAGCCTTATTAGTCTTAAATTTTATTTAAAATGAAGCAACTCATTGTTTTGTGTTTTGTAACAGGCCTGTAATAGGATTCTTAACAAGACAAACCAAATAAAAGAATGTTTGTAGCAGTAAGGCACCAAATAAAGGAATGTTTGTAGCAGTAAGGCAAACCAGATAAAAGATATACAATGGATACAATGGAAACAGCAGCCTACCCATCCATACACAATAGACAGATCCATACCCAATGGAAATATGAGCAACTTTTTCTCTTTTGTTTTATTTTTTTATTTTTGGCATTATTTAGGAACATTATAAATTATGTACTCAAAATAGTCAATTTTTCTTCAGATTTTAGTAACTGTAAAATATTTAGTAATGTCGAGACAATACTCAGAATATTTAAAATTCAAAAGAAAAAATGGTTTTGATTTTAATTGGTCGGACAAAATTGCGGTACTACAGCTGCCCCTATTTAATTATATTTTAGTAAAAGATAATTAAATATAAGGACTTAAATTTTTTATAAATTATGAAAGCAAATTAATTTTGAAAGCAAGAGGAAAACAAAAAATAATTTGATATGTAATGTAAAAAGGTTGGTGATTGGCAAAATAAAAAGCATGATCGTCTTCGGATTGGTTACCAATGCGTAGATCGACGTGAATAAAATGATTGTCTTCGGATTGGTTACCGATGTATAGATCAACATAAATAAAATGATCGTCTTCGGATTGGTTACTGATGCGTAGATCGACATAAATAAAATGATTGTAACATAAATAAAATGATTGTAACATAAATAAAATGATCGTCTTCAGATTGGTTATTGATGCATAGATCGACATAAATAAAATGATCGTCTTCGGATTGATTACCGATGCGTAGATCTACATAAATAAAATGATCGTCTTCGGATTGATTACCGATGCGTAGATCGACATTAATAAAATGATGGTGTAAATAAAATGATCGATGTAAATAAAATGATCGTCTTCGGATTGATTACCGATGAGTAGATCAACATAAAATGATCGTCTTCGGATTGATTACCGATGCGTAGATCTACATAAATAAAATGATCGTCTTTGGATTGGTTACCGATGCGTAGATCTACAAAAATAAAATGATCGCTATAAACAAACATGATCGCTATAAACAAATCCATAAAATTTGTTTTTTCTTTGGATTTGTTTTTTGTTGAATATATTTAAAATTTGAATGAAGATGCGTAGATCATGTGTGACTACATGAAAAATGTAAGATGCATGCGATGTAGATAAATTTTCTTATTTTTTTTTATTTTTTTTGGTTCCCCGATCCTTATGCGACTTTATACGCCTACAAGATTCAATGGATCGAAGAAGATAACAATCGTTCTTTGCATGATGACTCTAGTATATCTTGTATGACTTCCTCATTTTTTCGAGGCGAATGCATTGTTTAAAATAATTAAACTCTTTTTTTTGTTTTTTTTTATACCACATATATGTTGAGAATCTATCGAGTTCCCGTGTATAAATTTTTTAAGTGTCAAAATAATTAAATTTTTTTTTTATATTTACACATATTTCATATTCAAAAATTTATTATCATAAAATAACATTTTTAAAAAATATAGAAAGAAAAAAAAAACATGAGGCTGAATCAACTTAGAAAGAGGGTAATGTATAGCATCGAATGACAAGATTGGAAAATGTACATTCATTACTTTGAGAATAATACAATTGAACTAAAGGTTACAATGTAGAGATGAATGTGTTTAGCTTTAGTTGGAGAGATAACAACGCTAGTCATTCCTGTAATTTAGGACTTCTAAGAATAATAAAATGCCCCAGTTTGAACCACTTGATATTTTTGTTATCCCTAACTTTTGCATGGACCGCTCTTTCAAGTTTTCAATCTATCGAGATGCTCTAATTTTTGCCTAGGTCGCCTTTTCAGGTTTTCAACCTAGCGAGCCCATTTTTTCATTTTTTTTCCTTTTTCAAGCATAATATTTTTTGACTGCATCTAAGTTTACTGGAAGTGGAAGCTCATCTCCATCCATTTCTGCAAGTATTAGAGCTCCCCCAGAGAAAGCTTTTTTCACAACATATGGTCCCTCGTAGTTCGGGGTCCATTTTCCACGATCATCCCTTTTGATGGACAATATTTTCTTTAACACTAAGTCTCCTTCTTGAAACTCTCGAGGACGAACTTTTTTCTCATATGCTTTTTTAAGTCTTCTTTGATATAGTTGGCCATGGCACATAGCTATCATTCTATTTTCTTCTATGAGATTCAATTGGTCATATCGTGATTGAACCCACTCTGCCTCTTCTAGTTTTGTTTCCATCGGGACTTTGATCGAGGGAATATCAACTTCAATGGGAAGTAACGCTTCCATTCCGTACACCAATGAGAAAAGAGTTGTCCCTGTTGAGGTTCAAACAGAAGTTCTGTAGCCATGTAATGCAAATGGAAGCATTTCGTGCCAATCCTTATATGTCTCCACCATCTTCTGTACGATCTTCTTGATATTCTTATTTGCTGTTTCTACAGCCCCATTCATTTTTGGACGATATGGAGAAGAACTATGGTGTTGAATTTTAAAATTATCACACAACTCCTCCATCATTTTATTACTCATGATTGGTCGCATTGTCAGTGATTATCTTATTTGGCAAGCCATATCGACAAATCAATTCTCTTTTGATGAATCTGACAACCACACTTCTCGTCACATTGGCATAAGAAGCGGCTTCAACCCATTTTGTGAAATAATCAATAGCTACTAGGATAAATCGGTGCCCATATGAAGCTTTAGGCTCGATGAGTCCAATAACATCCATCCCCCACAACGAAAATGACCATGGTGATGTTAAAACGTTCAGAGAGGTGGGTGGTACATGTACTTTGTCCGCATAGATTTGGCATTTATGACATTTCTTTACGTAACTAAAGCAATCGGACTCCATGGTCAACCAATAGTAGCAAGCCCTGAAGATTTTTCTCGCCATAGCATGCCCATTTGCATGAGTTCCGAAAGAACCTTCGTGGACCTCTTGAATGATTTTCTCAGCTTCCGCTTGATCCACCCATCTGAGGAGAACCATATCATGATTTCTCTTATAAAGCACCTCACCATTTAAGGAGAAGTTCATTGACAACCTCCTCAAAACCCTTTTGTCGTTCTCTGAAATACCCAATGGATATTCCTTATTCTTGACATAGGATTTGATATCATAAAACCATGGCTTTCTGTTAGACTCTTATTCTATTGATAAGCAATATGCAGGTTTATCCTTTTGTTGAATTTTTATGATCGGCACATCCCGACCGGTGCTTATTTTGAATATTGACGACAATGTGGCCAGGGTGCAGCTAACTGGTTTCCTTCTCGAGGGATATGGTGAAAAGTAATCTTCTCAAATTGTTCTGTCAATTCTTTGATATGGGTATGATACGGAATCAATTTGGAATCTCGCGTTTCCCACCCTCCTTTCGCCTGATGGATGACCAACAATGAGTCTCCATATACCTCAAGAACTTTTGCTTTTGATTCAATAGCTGCTTTAATGCCCATAACACATGAGGCAGTACTTATCCCCTAGGGAAAGAACAAGGAGAAAGACGAGGGAAAATATTGAAAGGTAGAAAATAGGAGGCTGAGAGAAAGGGAGGAGACCGAGGAGGAGGGTGCAACCCCTTCAAAAGGGCATGGTTGCCGTTCCGACGTCGGTGATGGTTTGGAGAGAGGAAGTGCCGCAGAGACAGAGAGAAAAAAAAAGTAGAGGCTTCGGATTCGGCGAGTGGTGAGGTGAGTTCCTGCGTGTTTCCGACGCGGACTTCACTGCCGAGACGACGAACAAGAAGCTGAAGACTATAACAAATTCCGAGAATAGGAACGACTTTAGACTGAGCCCACTGGATGAAGCCGTCAGGGAATGAAGGGGAGTTAGGAGTGTGAACGGAGTGACCAAAAAGCATGGTCGGCGTTCCGGCGACAACGACGACATCCAAGGTTGGGGTTCCTAATTTTATCTCTTTTATTCTTTTCAACATAACCTATCTTTGTTTATACTCTTACAAATCTGAACATTTCAATTGTATAACAATAGATTTTTATTTTTTTTTCATTCATAACTCACCTTATATTAAAACATTACCTTTATAACATTAGAGTATTTATATAACAATAGAACGATTATAATGTAAAGGGAAAAAAAAATATACCTCTTCTTCTGCCTGTTTGTTTGGTTTTGCTACTACTTTGCCTGTTTTTTTTTGTTTTTTTTAGGTGTTTTTGTTAGTATACAATCTCCTTTTCTGATTTTCGAACTCAAAATTTATAGGCTAAGTAATAGCCTTATTAGTCTTAAATTTTATTTAAAATGAAGCAACTCGTTGTTTTGTGTTTTATAACTGGTCTGTAATAGGATGCTTAACAAGACAAACCAAATAAAAGAATGTTTGTAGCAGTAAGGCACCAAATAAAGGAATGTTTGTAGTAGTAAGGTAAACCAGATAAAAGATATACAATGGAAACAATTGATACAATGGAAACAGCAACATACCCATCCATACACAATGGACAGATCCATACCCAATGAAAATATGAGCAACTTTTCCTCTTTTGTTTTATTTCTTTATTTTTGACATTATTTAGGAACATTATAAATTATGTACATAGTCAATTTTTCTTCAGATTTTAGTAACTGTAAAATATTTAGTAATGTCGAGACAATACTCAGAATATTTAAAATTCAAAAGAAAAAAATAGTTTTGATTTTAATTGGTCGGACAAAATTGAGGTAGTACAAGGATGTTTGAATTGAGGGTTTTGGAAGACCAAGTCCATGGGTGGATTCATTAATGAGGTATTGGGGCTCATGCCCCCACAAGTTTTTATTTTTATTATTATTATTAGTAGAAATATTTTTTAGTTTAATACACTTTTAAATATTTTATTTTCATAACAAAAGATAGATGTTGCCCCCAACTCCCATCATCTTTTCTCTAATTTTCTTTAATCTTTACTTTCATTATATTTCTCTCTTATATCTTTACCCACTCTACCTTTCTTCCTTTTATTTTAGAAGATCAAACGTTTTTATGTGAAAATATTAAAGATCATTTTCACCCACTTCGTTGTAAAAACTTATAATATTATAAATTATTACTTTTTTAATTTCCAAGACCAATTAAATCTTCATTTTGATTTTAGTCCCTGTAATTTTTTTTGTTTGATTTATACCCTTGCAAATTTTAACAAGTTTTAAAAATGTCCTTTATGAATATTTTTTAGTAAGAAAATAGTGACATGGCTAATTTTAGATAAAGTGGCACATAGTGATCGTGTAATTGTTGTTGACTAGGCAATTTTTAATATTTAAAATTAAAATTCATTTTATTAACTCATTTAATCATTTTATTAAAAACTTAAAACTAATTAATTAATTAATAAACCAAGTAAATATTAAAAACTCAATAATCTTCATCTTCAACCCCAAAATTTTTAATAAAAACTCAACAACCTTCATCTTCAACCCTAATTTCTTAATCTTCAAAACACAAATTCTCATATCTGATCCAAACACTGAAAATTCTAATCTTTTATTTTTCTTACACCACACCCTAAATTCTTAGAATCAATAGTCAAATTGTCTCTTCAAATAAACTTGCACCAATTTGAAAATAAAAAGTTTGGATAAGGTGTTGATGACCAAATGTTTATTTGTATAATTTGTTTTTCCTTCAGAAAATTCGGGGAAAGGTATATTGATGAGGAAGCATATAGGGGCGGTGACATTCAACAACATCACTAGGTTGGCATTTGGAAAAAGATCTCTGAACTCAGAAGGTGTAATGGATGAGCAAGGCATAACATTAGAATTTTTATAATTTTTAGGGTTTGGATCAGATGTGAGAATTTGTGATTTGAAGATAAAAAAATTAGGGTTGAAGATGAAAATTATTGAGTTTTTATTATTTAATTGTTTTATTGATTAATTAATTAGTTTTAAGTTTTTAATTAAATGATTAAATGAGTTATTAAATAAATTTTAATTTTAAATATTAAATATTGCCTACTCAACAACAATTACACGGTCACCATGTGACACTTCATTCAATATTAGACATGTCATCATTTTTTTTACTAAAAAAGATTCATAAAAGACTTTTATAAAACTTGTTAGAATTTGCAAGGGTATAAATAAATAAAAAAATTACAAAGACTAAAATCAAAACAAAATGTATCTGCAAGGACCAAAAACATATTTAAACATCTTTTTAATTACGAACAGTTTGCACATTTATTCTGTTCTTTTTTTAAAAGAAATACTATACTTATTTTCTTACCTCCAATAAGCAATATCTATGGATCCGCTACTCAATAAGTTTATATTTTGGTATATATGTTTGAGATTTTAAAGAAATAAAGCAAATAACATGATACTATATCATAATATAACATTTCAATCACACTTAATTTATTTTCATCAATATCTTATAGCTTCCTCAATTTAAAAAAATAAAATAAATCTCTCCAAAATCCTCTGTTCAAACATAACCTTAGTTGCCAGCAGAATACAAGATAATTTATTCAACATACTAATTCTCATACTATGACATTACATCCCTCATCACCCACAATAGTCACCCTCTTTAATTTAGTTACAATTTGATATCTTTTTTAATTTAGACGCCTCCGATGCCCAAATGGTTCCTTCGTGCATGTGAAGCCATTCAATCCATTATTGCTCTAAACAACCCACTTTTCCTCATCCATTTTAGGGACTACAACATCTACCCTTATTGTATGTGCATAATTCTTTTCAACTGGTACCCGGCATGCGAAAATAGCTCAACAACGGCAGGCAACATACCGTAGTACCTTTTCAACTCATTTACCAAAGGCTTACCCTGTTGTTGCTGTTCTTGAATGTGATAGACATATCCAGGAGGTACAAAATCATTTATTGTAGCCTGCTCCCATGCATGTTGTCCATCCCTCATTTGGTGTTTGTAAGCTTGACAATTTCGCACTCTATGACCTTTCGGCCCCACTTGTACCTCTGGACAATATCCACAAGTTTGAACAGCATATTTCTCCATAAGTTTTGTAGCTCCAGTGCACATTTTCTTCCAGGCTTTCATGCCTCGGACAGCAACAGCAAAGAAGCAAATACATGGTTAGTCGAGTTGACAGAGGACAAAATGTATGTTGTGCGTACGAGAGAATGAAAAAGATGAAAAAATATGTGTCTTCATTAACCATGGATGTCATCACAATGCATTTCCATAGAACTAGTGTCTTGATTTAATCTCTTTTTCATATTGGGAAACCCACGTTCATCTATGTCTTTGTCAAGAGAAATTTCTTTAGGAAATCTTTTCTCGAAATCAATTATCCTACCTGCAACACAGTAAACAGGATAGGTCCTTCTCCTGGTAGGGTACTCAGGTATGTCAACACCTGCTTGGACACAAAATTCAATAATTACTAGAATTCGGTCCACTTGAAGCATTTCATTATGTGAAACAGCCCTCCCAACTCTATCATACAGATGAAATGACTCTACAAGAGGTAGAACATGTTCAACACCACCTTTGACCCAACTGTGTTCTTTGCTTGAGAAGCTTCCTCTAACATTACATGTTCTAATTTTATGTGGTGGATCACCAACATGAACTTTTCCACATATGCTGCAAGGAATCCAAAATATCAATCAACTAAGAATGTAGATTAAAGAAATTCTCAATGACAAGATAATTTTAGATTATTCATTCAACATATCTGGACTCCTATTCACAAAGAAATCCTCTTAAAACACAGTATTGAAATAAGTATCAGATAAAAAAAAACTCCTACTTGAAGTTCAATTCAAAACTTAGCAGACAAGTCAATGGTATCAGTCAATTCAAAAAATATCAGATAAAAAAAAACTCCTACTTGAAGTTCAGGTTTGATACCATAGTTATCAATCCTAGATAGTAGTCCCTAGTGACCAATCTTAAATAACTAATTGTGGGACATAGGGAAAATACTTAAATATAAATTCTATTCTAGTTGCAACATGGTAAAAAGCTCAAACAACAATAATGAAGTTGTGAATTATGATGTTACCTATCAGCATGTATAAATAGGAATATAGTTGACAAGTGCAGAAACAGTGGACAGTAATTCAGATCTAGCAGCATAAACTTGGTTAGCAACAGGAATTAATTTCTGAACCAACAATCCATTTTCAGGAGGTTGTAAAATAATTTCATCCATTTTTTGTCTCTTCTTTTTCTTCTTTCTACCTTCTCTTTTAAGTACATTAATACTTGTTATTACTGGTTTCCTCTCAAACTTGTTGAGTTTCTTCTTCAAAAACTTGTCGCAAGTGGAAAGAGTCGAGTATAAAGAACCGAAATGTGTCGTTGTAGTAATAGGTATAACTCTGTGATGCGACATAGGAAGTTGTTTGAGTATGGTTTGAACAACGCTTGGAAGTGTCATTTGTACCACTACGTCCACCATCTATTTGACACAATGAGACACAACAATGTCTATTGTCTGCGATAGGGATTTGGATGGTTTGGGAGTTTAACGAAGGAGACTTGTTTTTTATCCTTGATGGAGGTGGGCGGCGGATTAGAGCTGTATGAATTTATATTGCGGCAATTGAGTTGAGGGATTCGAGAGTCGAGAACAGTGGCCCTCAACACCCTCTCTTCCTCTGTCTCAATTTTTATACTATGAGTAAAAAAAAAAAACCATTTGTCAGGGTTATTCTTCATGATAACTCTTCCAAGATACTCCCTCCAGTTCTATTTATAGGAAACAAAAGACAAAACCACACAAGGAATACATTCAAATGAGTTAATGTTATAAGAAATCATAACAGCCGCTAAAAGAAACCAATGTTTTAGCGCCGGGAGAAAACCGACTCTACAAGTGAAATTTTTGGACACTAACAACTCATTTATTTCTGAGAATCTTTGTATTACCAATACTCAAAAATTAATCAAAACCAAATCATCGTATACTTCAAATTTAGTTAATCTAACATGATAGGATGTGAATCGCGAGAACATCAAACTTAAATAAAATGAAACCAAACCTCAACCTTACTTTCACTTGATTCTTTAAAAATCAGTCAACCACATGCACCACAAATAAAAGAAAGAGAATCTCCCAACTCAGCCCTAGAAAACAATCATAAATAAGAACTATGATAAACATCATAAATTGTTAATACAGCTGGTCTGACCTAAGATACTTCATTGTCAAGGTCTTGAATGAAGCACCTCAGGTGGCAATGGCTTTAAATTACTGGTTTAGTCTTCAGTTATGTTCCAAACCAGTTTAAAAACGATTTATAATTACAAACCGATTTAATGTTTGAACTGGTTTCGAACCACTTTTTTTGTTAAAACTGGTTTATTTTCAAATTGATTTTTTAAAATTGTTTTTCAGTGCATTGTTTAACACAAGTTTTCCAGCGACTTCTAAAACAATTGGTTTAAAATCAGTTTTTCAGCGATTTTTTTAAGAAATCAGTTCAAAAACCAGTATACCTGTATTTTTTTTTTAATAAAAACTGATTTTAAAGTGATTGTGAGTAAAAAGAAAGTCATTTTGAATAGAATTCGTTTGAAAAATACTATTTTTAAGTGATTTTTAATGTTTCAGGATATGACTGCATCTCAAAAGCCACAAGCTCGTAAAGTAATAATGTGAAAGTTGCAACAACAGCTAATCTTTTATCCCTTTCATATGAGTAAAACAAATTGAAAGGAGAGAACTTGCAACTAAGACTCTAAGAGCATATTAATAGGTCATCCAAGTCATAGAAGCATAGCAAAACAAACCAGATTATACAATCCTATAATATTGAACATTGTCAAATATGATTGGCACCAAAACACAGCAAAAAATTTAAGCCTGTGACTTCATGATTCATATCAATCAACATAAAATAGCAAGACCTTATGATAATTTCTTCTAGTATTTAATTTTCTACACCATGAAACAATAACACTGTAGAAAAACAAAAACAAAAACAAGAAAATCGATAGTACCAATATTATTTACCAGATAAGACCTAAAATAGTACACAAACAAATTAACTTTACAGAAAATCAATGAAACACCAAAATAGAAATATCATAGTCTAAATTCTACACAACAGAATCGTAAACTACGACCGTGTAAAATCAGAAGAAGCAAAAATAAACAAATTTGGTTCTGTATTATCAATTTCAACAACTCATTGACCCAACTAGCAACAGAAAGCAAAGAACTTAATTTGAATTTTTCAAACAAAAAGCACAAAACATATCCAAAGCATTACTCATAAATAGATATCAGCATCAAGTAGAAGTGAACCAAAAGATTCAATCAATTTAGAATCCACAATCAAAGCTAACAGTAAGGAACAATCATCTTACTTGGATCTAGTTCAAACTAATAAACAAATTGGTTAACAAATATCATAACAGTAAGAAACAAACAGCTTCCGGTTCTAAACATTTCATCTAAAATTGATAATCAAGCAGAAAGATAGATTAGAAAGGTACCGCCGGAGAATGAGTCGTGCCGGAGACGGGGTCACGTACAGAAAATGGTCGCGCCAGAAAATGAGTGAAAAAGTAACCGTTTTTGTTCCAATTGTGGGACACACTTTAGTGTTTTTTTTTTTTAATTGTCATAAGTGGAAAGTATCAATGACTTTGTGATAATTAATTTTCATTAACGATTTTCATTTAGCATATTTTTGTTTCGTAAAATTATCATCAATCACCGTGATTTTATAAAAAAATATAACATAATCATTATTAATTTATGATAATTTATCGTAATTTTATTAATTTTAACGTGAAATTAAATATATATTTACTGAGACTCATTTCATAATCATTTTTTATTTATTTATTATCCTCAATCTCAAACTTCTATTCAAAAGATTCAAATTCAAATTTAGTTATACTCATATCAACATAATGTCTGCACTTTAATGATTGAGAAAAAAAATGTAAAAAGTTCAACTACTTTGTGCAAACTTATGTCTAGTGATAGTTCAACAACAATAATCAAGTCTTATTTATTTTACAAAGTAGGATTAACTACATAAATCAAAAGAGATTGTAATGTTATATCATATAACATATTTCTATCAAACTCATTAATCTCTAGATTTTTTTAATAACTTATCTTATAATTTTTTTAACTATTCATTTGTCTTTAGTAATTTAACTACTCGTCATATGATGTACTCTCCTTACTATAAAATATACATGTCTCATCTCTACATGTCCAAACCACCTAAACCAAATTTTCACCATCTTTTATATGTTAGGTGATCACCAACCCTATATTTAATATTGTCATTCCAATCCTATTTTATTTAGTCTTTTCACATATTCAACGCAACATTATCATAATTGCGACACTTATTTTATCATTAACCTTACAACATTGTCGCTCTTACCGATGAGAGATAAAATTTTCCTTTCAATTTGAGCAATACTTTTCTGCTACATAAAACACCTAAACTCCTCCTCCTTTTCAACCACTAAGCTTGAATTTTATAGGTTACACCTTCTTCTATTTTTGTCATTATGAAATATGGATCTAAGATATTTAAGTCATGAGACTAACATTGTAGTATGATTTCCAACTGTCTTCTCCGAGTTAGAAATATTTTATCTTTTGCTAAACTTGCATTCCATATACTTTGTTTTGCTTCTACTCAGATGGAAGTCGTACACATGATAATTCAACATTTATTTATATTGAATATGGGTTATAGCAATATGTTTTAGATACAATTTGATCTTTGACAATAATTTAAATTAGATCATTTGATTCTTTGAAGCTGAATTAAATCAAACTTTTTTCTTTGTCGATCATTTGTCCCTTTCTGCTCTTTCCCTTCATTGAATACTTTCGCAGAAGCTCTTATACTAATAAGAGTGACTTATATTGTTTTACTAATAAGAGCTCTTATATTGTGCAATGATGTTTTAACTTTTGATCTTTGAGGTCTCACTTATATGACCTTCCTCCAACGATATTTGCTTCACGACATCCTTTGCCTCCTGCATGCTGTCAAACAACTACATAGGCCTAAAGTGAAGTATAAAACAAAATTATGCTCACTAGAGTTTTAATGTATTTCAATTGGTTGAAGTCTTTTATATTTAACGGCTACATTAATATAAAAGTTGTGTTGTTTTCTTTACTTTCAGCATGTCAATAGACACTTAATGTGTGTTTTATAAGTTTAAGTACATCAAAAGTGTAACCTATATTTCATTCAAGAGTGTGGGGCCGGAGTCTCCACTATATTTTTATTTGTTTCTTTAATACTATATGTATGCGTAGTAATAGATAATTTGCCTAATTGACTCATGCAACCAATAAATCCAAAACCAAAATTCATGTAGTAAAAGGGAGAAAATTGCTAATTTACAATTTTTTTTTAACTTCATTTGTTTTCAAGGTAGAATATAATGTTTTACATAAATGAATTATTGAATTTTTTCTTTGACATAATTTATTTAAGTTCAAGAGATTTCTTTTATATATTTGATGAATAGTAGTTGAACGGTTAAATGATTATTAAATGAATATCTCAAGAATCTATGTGAAATTGCATGAGAAATGAATGATTAAAGAATTGTTTAGTTACTTATAGAGAGTGATATTTTTATTGACGTTGAAAATGAAAATCATTCAATGTTTTTAGAATATGAAAAACCACGTTAAACAATTATGATATACTAGTATCTATGATGACTTAAAAAATATATATTGAATCCACTACTCGACCTACTTAGGCATGAAAATAAATTATCTTTTTTTCCTTTTCTTTGATGTTTTGGTGTCGACAAATGACTTGTTCAAGGAGAGAATAAGGATAGGAAAGACATCCAACAAAACCTTATTCAGTCAAGTCTAATTAATTGATGATCTTGCTTGTTGAGAACAAAAATGTTAATAGCTAAACAAAACTGGAAAAGTGAAGGGGATGGGGCAACAAATCTAGAGTTCTCAAAAAGACTCATATGGGATTGCATCTATCAAACACATCACATCATGTCATTAGCAAAAATAAGACAGATATTACAAAAAGTACTGATTAGTGTATACACTTATAATTAAACATCACTAACCAAAAAGTACAGATGGTTTGGCTCTATACAGGAATGCAAACAGGGTACATGAGTTGATACAACATGATATTCGGCATAAGCACATGGTTTGAGACTGACTGAAAAATGGCATGGCATGGTATAAAAACTAAGATACGAGGCCTGTGCAACTGGAAGAGCATTCGTATCGCATAAATTCGCATCCTTCAACACTTTTAGAAACTTTTCCTCAATTTGATGATGAGTGTGAACCAACACTCATAAAACCGCAAGACCACATGCTGAGAAATCATCCTACCATCCATTTACCCGAAAAAAGGGTAACATGTTCAAAAGGAAAAACTGTACTTGATTATATTTTAAAAAACAAAATTGCTAATACTTAAACACTATAATTGGCATGCATTCATCATTCCTCTCCTTGAAGCTCAAACAATTTACAAGTGCATTCAATTTCACAGTTTTGCCTTCGGAAGAGAAGAAACTCACTCAAAGTTATCTATCAACTCCTCATTTAGCAAGATCAATAGTTTGCTAATGCCTGAAGGCACCCACAATTTGTCTCATGCTGTTTGTGGCCCCTTTTTGCCAAAACCAGTGTCTTGCATCATTGCAACAAATTCACTGTAATCAATTCGTCCATCCTGAAAACAGTGCAAAGTACAAGTCAAATAAAGACAAACAAGAAATTAAATGTAATTAGGAAGTTAAAGGAAAAATCGCGAATCCCTAGAATGCCATATGATTCTCTCACACTCAATAGGAGTATGAGAGAGATGAAAGAGAGAAAAAAAGATGTGAAACTATGTGTTAAAAAATTAAGATCCATTACATTATCCCGATCAGCTTCACGTATTACATCATCTAGATGATCGTCTTGTAGGCCAAACTGTTGACAGGCTTGTTGAAGCTCATCCTTTGTAATGTATCCACTCCCATCTTTGTCAAAGTAGGAAAAGGCTGCAAATAGATGATCCTCCTTTTGAACCTTGTTTAGATGAAGCATAGCTGCTATGAATTCACCATAATCTATGGTACCACTATTATCAATGTCTGCCTGAATTTTAAACAAGAAAGGAAAAAAGATTCATCAGATGAAATAAAAAATAGAATCAATCATTCCATTGAACGCAATATGAATTGTTCAAGGTCAGTTCTCCTATCAAAAGGATGAAAATGAAAGGCATTCTTGGATAGCCGGCAAGCACTCACCGCTTGCATTAACCAGTTAATTTCAGAATCCTTAAGAACAGAACCCACTCTCTCTAAACCATTTTTCAGTTCCTCAAGAGTGATTTGCCCGCTATTATCTGTGTCTATCATCTTGAACATTTCTTTCAGTCCTGCAATTTCGTCTTCGGACAGATTTTCAGCAATTACCTGCCAAGTGATATAGTACAGAAAGTCATGCTACATAATATATTTTTTCTTGAACATAGGAATTGTTTCCCATTGGCAAAATTTGCAACATGATAAAAAATAGTAGCTTTGTTTCTGCTTTATTCTCCAGTTGACTACGCATCAAATCAATTAGACAAGTTTTCTAAATTTACAGAAAAGCACTGATTAGAAAATTATATTTCAGTAATAAAAGCAATGATTCCTGGGCATGATGAAGTTAGCTTTTAATTTCATGATCTATTATATGCTCCAAAACAAATAGTTTCAGGGGTTGGTGGTTCTGCATTAGAGCAAAAATATAACATTGTACAAAGATGGTTTCCATGTAACATGCAATGCTTCTGATCTTAAATAACTGGGGGATACTCACTCGAATCGCAATTTTCTTGAGCTTGTTCATTGCAGAGAATTGCTTCAATCGAGATAAGACAGCAGAATCAAGTGGTTTATCAGGAGCAACACCTCCAACCTGAACCCAAGGATGGCCTGCATATCATCAATGATAACTTAATATATTTCTATATTTAAAATGAAGAAGATTAATATTTTAATTTTGAAACAGAAGACAAATTATGCTTATCATTGAAAACAATGAGATTAATGTCATGATTATGAAAATTATTTTGCCACTTCTGAGAATCCTATATCAATATCTTCAACATTAAAGTAAATTAGTAAGAGAGAATTCCTAGGCTCAAAGGATAGTTGATTAATGAATAGCAGCCAACTAACTCGTGAGAAAAATAGTAGTAAGCAATCATAAAAAGCAGAAGAGGGGAAAAATTGTGGTTCAATCATTATTATGTTATTAAAAATCTTGTTTCAAATTTATGATTCGTAAGGATATGCAAAGTTTACATGTCAGTTACGTGAAAATGATATGGGGGCCTAATGTTGCCAAATGTGAAATGGGGCACCATTTCATCTGATATATCAAATGAGAATGTTCATACACATGACAAGGATCAAAGTTTTGGTTTGTCCAGCATAGGGAACATAAAATGAATTGCAGGTACAATTCATATTCGTTTTAGATTTAAATTTAAGTTGTCAAATTTTATTGAGAACCATGCTTTACTATCCCTTCTCCCTTCCGTGGCAATTAAAGCAAACAGGACAAAATTTTATTTTATTTAAATGAAAAAGCTCTCAGTCTGTAATATGAGTCATAAGAGCAGCTATTAGTTTAGAGTAGTAAGTTGTAACTAACGAGATAATATGTCATCATAAATATAGTACATAACATTGTTTAAAAAAGAAAAATAAAATCCTGCGTAACTGGACTTATTAGATCTCTAGTAACAAAAAACTTCAAACTATTCCAAAATGCATTTGAGATCAAGCCATTTAGCATCAAAGAGGCATGCATACTCACAAAGAACTTCATGTGCCGTCAACCGCTTCTTAGGGTCCCTTATAAGCATTCTTCGAACAAGATCCTTTGCACTTTCAGATATGCTGGGCCATGGTTCAGAAATAAAGTCAAGCTCTCCTTTCAATACTTGCTCAAATATTCCTTGTTCCGTTTCTGATCCAAACATCAAACACATGAGGCATATATTACATCGCAGACACAACTAATACTGCTAATGACAAACAACAAAATCAAGTGGCACAACATTCTCACCATCCCAAAATGGGGGAACTCCACTGAGTAAAATGTAAATGATCACCCCAGCACTCCAAATATCACATTCTTGACCATAGTTCTTCCTCAAAACTTCAGGGGCCACATAGTATGGGCTCCCAACCACATCAGTAAATGTTTCACCTGTGGTAATGGATATTTTTCTCAATCTGAACTAGACAAAGCTAAATCCAAAATAAAAGGAAAAGCAAGAGCTTTGATTACAGTTAAACAAAATAGTAAGCTCGCCCAAGTTAATCAAGAGAATGTGTCTTTGATATGGAATAGCATGATGTCCTATGTATATGATTAAAAGTCTTAAACAACTAAAATGCACACACCCTGCAGGCCTTGCATATTGCAATACACTTACATGCATATACAATATGCACACATGGTCAGCTAGTCCACTTTCTCTCTTCACCATAGAATTATATAAACATAAGCACTATAACCACTATGTTATAATATTAAACTTCTTTCACATGATTCTTAGTAGACAACCCGCTGAGGTGATAAAATGCATTAAGGGATGAAACTAGCTTACCATATCATAACAAAATATGAAATTAGCTTTCATTATTCTTGACAATTTAAGGGATGAAACTTTGATCAAGATAAAGTATTCTTAATATTGCCCTGAATTTTAGCTAACTAAATTACAAAAGTAATTCTTCCTTCATTGAATATTAATTTTGGAAACATGAGTAAATTAATTACAGGAGATCAAGATAATAAAGAAAAAACGTGAGTGCCTCCTGTAGCTTTTGTTGAAACATCAAAACAGTTGCTTCGTATGACAAATTTAAAGCAATAAGACAAAAAGTTTGTAAGAAAAAATTGTCCTTTGCCATGTCATAGTAGACAAGAATACTGACTGAGAGAATGTATTCCAAATTAGTAAAGAATTTATAACTTTTCATGTTTCCTTTTTTTAACAACACTTTTACATATCTTCTTTTGTATCCAACTTTCTATTTCTCATCGCAATTACATCTTTCACTTTATTTCCATCTTATTTCTGTCTCTCTCTTCCATAAGCCATCCTCACACTTGATTAATATAATTTGCTCTATAAACAGCAAATTGATCACACCAGGTAAAACTAAAAAAGACGAACAGAGGGTACATGTAAGTTGTAACTGAAAATTTTGATAATTTCAAAACTAGACACAAGTGTTGTACTCCCAATCACATAGGTAAAACTCCCAAATCAAAGCCTTATGTTTGATATTATGTTAATAGAGAATAACTACGTGGGTAGAATAGGAGCACACTATTCAACAATAAATAGATAATAATCATAATGTCTCTCGTAACATTTCATGATCATATTCAACTTAATACTAATTCCCTCATGTAAACTACTATATACATCATTTTCACTCAATTAATTAAGAAGAACAATAATAATGGAGAAATGGAAAATAAAATAAAAATACCTGGTCTAAAAAACACAGAGAGTCCAAAATCAATTGTCTTAAGTGGTGATTCTTCTTCATGGTTAACAAATAGAAAATTCTCAGGCTTCAAGTCTCTATGCATAACACCTAAAGAATGACAAGCCTGAACAACACTTAAAATCAACCTAGCAAGTTCAGCAGCTTTTCTCTCAGTATAATGTCCTCTCTGAATGATCCTATCAAAGAGTTCCCCACCAGCACACAACTCCATAACAACATGAACAGCAACAGCGTCCTCATAAGCACCAACTATTTGTATCACATTTGGGTGACCAGCCAAGTGATGCATTATCTGAATCTCCCTTCTAACATCCTCAACATCATCTTGTGTTGTTAATTTCCTCTTTGCAATTGATTTGCATGCAAATTCCTTGTTAGTCCCTTTTTCCATACATAAAAACGTTGTACCAAATTGCCCTTGACCTAATTTCCTCCCCAAACTATAAAATTCCTTTATATTCTCTGTTTTTCTACCCAATACAGATTCTACCTGAAGTCCAACACTTGATACCCTTTTCACATGAGTAGGTTTCTTAGCTTTCCCTGCATCACCCTCACCACCACCACTACCACCAGCAGTGTTAGATGCTGGTGCATTATTTACCTCTGGTTTAACCGGCTTCTCCGGTTCAGCCTGAACCGGAAGCGGATTTGTTTCCGCCGCAGTTATTTTCACCTGTTCAGGCGGCGTGCTCTGAACCGGCATGGGAGGATTATTGTTGTTATTGTTATTATTATTATTATTATTATTATTATTATTATTATTATTATTATTATTATTATCAGAACCTGTTCCGGCGGAACTCGACTCTCCTTTGGTGGAATTAGTTGAAACATTCGGCGGCGACAGAGGTTTGTCCTTGTCATCGGCGTTAGGAGGAGGAAGCCTTGGCTCCGGCGGGCGAGTTTTCCATACGGCAGCCGTAACGGATTGAAGGAAGCCAGTGCCGCCGAGGTTTGGTCCTACACAGTTATTACCCATGAAAATGAAAACGACGTCGTTTCAGCACCGTGTTTGGGTCCAGTCTGTCCACGACGCCATTGACGGTGAGTATTGAGAGCTACGAGAAACCCTAGTTTATTTGAAATTTTGAGATCTCCAAATTGAAATGGCTCTTGGATTTAGAAATTTGAGGTTAGACGGAAAACGAATGAATGATTTAGGAAATTGAGAAATCCATATTCGGAATCAATTGAAATGGTTGAAGAGAAATTTGGAAGAGTAATGAAAGAAATTACGATGTTGAGAAAGAGAATGTGGAATTGTGAAGAGAAAAGAGGTCATCGGGATCGTGGAGGTGTTTGTTTGTTTGGGAGAAATGGATGAAAGAAAAAAAAGAAGAAGAATGGTAATTGTGGTTGGTTAATATTATTATTATTATTAATATTATTATTATTATTCAGAATTGAGGAAATGGAGAAGACGATGGACATGATCAATTCATCATCTACAGCTCATTAGCTCGTTATACATGACCAGAAAAGCCATATCGCATGCATGCAAATATGTTAAATAATAATATTCTATACTATATTTATTTATATGTAAAAGGAATGCCGAGTTTTTTACTCATTTTTTCGTAAATATTTTACCTTTAATTTAAAATATTATGTATTTTTTTATTCAATCAAATAGTTAAAATTTTTAATATATCTATATACAAAGTTTTAGTGTAACTTTTACTTATCCCGATTTTCTCTTTCAATTAAACTATTTTATCTACAAAATTATCCTTTCTTACCAATAAACTGAATTTTTTAAATAATTGTATACTAACTTCATTATTTTATAAATAAAAAAAGGAATGGACGACCATTGTTACGAATACATCAGTGTTCTTCAGCACGTTAGTAATAATAACAATAATCACTCATCTTTCTTTCTTTTCTCGATGATTTTGTTTTTAAAATTAAGTACATGTACAAATAGTTATTAACAAATAATAATCATACACGTTGGACAAAAAACAACAATCATAGTAGACAAATGGCAAAAAAATATCGATGAACTAGATAAATTAAATTTTACGTACTTTATTTTTACATTTAATCAAATTACACAGTAATGTTACATTGATATATTTGTTCTTAAAATATCTAAAGAAATACTTATTTAGTGAGATTTGATTTGAATGTATAAAAAAATTATGCTCTAATAAAAAAATATATAAAATACATGTAATTCTAAAACATGTTTGATCACAAAACTAATGAAAGACAACTTACGTTAAAAAGATAAGTTTTTCGTCAAACTGATGAAGTGATAAATATTTTTGTTATGTATGGATTAGATATAATAGATTCGGAAGGAAACTTTAATGTTATTTCAAATTTTGTCTCTTTCAACTAAATTGTATTGATTTTTTTTAAGGAATTTTAATTTTTTGGCTGAAATAAACTTTTAGTCTCTTCATTTTTAAAATAAGATTTTTGATCTTGATTAATTAATTCTTTAGATTTTTTGTATGTCTACATTTTTTGGATGGTATAACACTCGTTGACATGACATTTAGATGACACTTGTGAGTTGAATAAATATGTTCTACGTTATTATTGTTGTAATTAATTTTATTTATATATTAA
>JBBPBP010000001.1:26048179-26089061 GCA_037974735.1 Cicer chorassanicum
TACCACATTTCTCATTATTTCATACAAGTTAAATATAAATTAAAGAAAAGAACAACAATTTTATCAAATTGACCTTATTAATTATTAGGGTTTTTTTTTTAACTGAATCATTAGAGCAACTCGATCGATAACTTTTCCACCCAATTTGTTGGAGTGTGGCAACAAAAAATTAACTTATTTTTTTCATTAATTGAAGTCTGCTAATTTGGACTATGTAGTTGCTTCAACAACCAAACGTTCCGACACAAGATTCAACAAGCAATTTTTTTCTTCATATTTTTTTATTAATAAATAGTTAAATTAATATTTTAAATTATAATAAAATTAAATATAAAGAATTGTATTGTAAAAGCAAAATAAGAGTGAGTTACTGAGAGATGATACATGTGATAATATAAATCCACCTAAAATATGTAAAATATCAGTGTTAGATTGCACAACTGAATGTGCTAGCTCTTAGAGTATTTACTAATTAGAAATGATCTTATAATTAAAAAACAAATTATGCTTATTATTATGATATATCACTTATATTATTATATGAATACTCGTATTATTTTAGACTTTAATTTATACCTATATTAGTTTTGTAGACTTTGACCTGTATTTGAATGAGAAGAAGAAATTAGTCGAATAGATTACGAAGCTGTGTAAGTTCTACCCAATAAAACGAGGGTATATTTTTTTAGAAGGTATTTAACTTCTAGTTTGTAACTCTTTTTAAAAAGAGTATATACGGAATATGATTCTTTATTGGGCCAATAAAATTCTCAATTTTTGTTTTGAATTTGAAACAGCTATAAAATGCATGAGGACAGCTTGGAAAGGAAAAAAGAGTTCAGCCTTAGCTGAAACTAGCTAAAATTTTAAAGGTGGAATACCACAACTTCTTGACTATATTTTATATTTTTGACGCTTGACTTTATTAATCTTTAGTTTATTTTCTGCAAATTTGACTAGTCAATTTTAGTTATACGACATCAAATCTTTACCTTACTTGTGAATTACTAATTTTTTTTTTCAACTAAAATAGTTAATATGACCTACTTGTTAGAATCTTGTCACTTATTGGATCAACATTCCCATTTGTGTGTTGGTGGTTGTAAAAAGGTTTAATCTTTAAAACATTTATCTATTTATAATCTAATATTCGATCGTGTTTGGTTTGATTTCTTGGTGTAGTTGGTGTAGTTGAAGGTTTAGTTTTAAGCAACAAGAAAAATTAATAAGATAAAAACTATATATTATTTTAAGTAAAAATACAATTTTATTCTTTTAAATTTAATTCAATTTTCACTTAGATTATTTAAATTTATATTTTTTCGATTCGGTCTTTTAAGTTACATATATTTACACCATTAATCTGTAATGTATATTAAATTATGCATGCATTTCTTTAAGTTTAAAAATCATCCCAATTTATTATCATTAAATATGAAGATTTAATCGAAAGTTTACTGTCCAAACTATTTTGCATGTAAAGAAAGTTATAGATATTGATTATCTGGATCGACCTTTATTACCTTGTTTTTAAGGCTATACGTGAGTTTAAATTATTATATATAGAGAAAATCAAGAAATATATACCATTTATAATATTTGATGAATGTTTTCTGAATGATTAATATGAGAGGCATATTGTTGCAACATTTGGTAGATTTTCAAACGATCAGAAGCTTCCAACTAATCTAATTATTGTCGAAGTTGAGATAAAGGACTAACAATACAAACAGGATGTCACTTAAATGACCAAAATCGAAATAAAGTAAATTTAAATGGCTTAAACGAAAATTGAGTTAAAATTAAAGAACAATAAATAGATTTTTGTTTTATTTGTGCTTATTGACAGTGTTACCTAATATAGGTTCATTAGTCTCTGCAAATTATCTCAAGTGTGACTTTAATGTGGGAAAACCCTAGCAAATATTTAAAAAAACTTCGTAATCAACATGAATGCACTCACTCACAAAAAAAAATCTCATGATCTCCTCGATTTTTTTCAAATAAGTATATAGTTGTATTAAAAAACAATAGATAAGTAATTTAATTAGTTTGAGTTAAGAGTTAAAGAAATAAAAAACTTAAATTTAAATAAAAAAATACTAATATAATATTTAATTATTAAATTTACCTGTTTACAAAAGTTATATTAATATAATTATAATTAATATAATAAAATATAAAAAATCAAAGATCGTGTACTCTTCCTTTTTCATAACACGATAATCACAATCTTTTCAAAAAAAATAATACTACTATAATGACAGGATAAGGGGCATAAAGTTGGTGCATTCACGTCAAAGAAGCGACGAGTTATTTTCAATGATTAATTAATTATTATATCAATCACGCATTGTTGCTCTTGTTTGCACGTTGGTTTTTTCTTTTATTTTTTTACAGTCGTTAGAATCTTCTGCGTATCTCGAGCCACATTTTCGCTTTTTTTATAATTATTCTATTCATTTTATAATAATTTACAAGAAAAATTTGCTCCAAAAATAATGAATTTAATTTTCATACACGATAACATAAAAAAAATTATGAAATCGACTATATTTCGATCAATTATATAGATAACTTTAATATATTTGAGAAATAAAGAGAGATGCGCTGATTTAATCAATCTTTTAATTTCAGCCATACATTTTATTTTAATGATTTCTGATTATTCCTTTCATTTTCACATAAAAATTCTATCTTTACTAGATATGTTCTCCAATTCATAATTGTTTTTGGCAACTACCAAATTAAAAAACAATTAAATTGTAACATTACTAAATACGCGGTTCTAGAATAAAGAATACTACCAATAATCTATAATTCAAGTTGAAAGTTAAAATTCTAAGAAATAAGCATTCCCATATATATAGGTCATAAGAATGCTACATAAACTATTACGTTTAATATAACATATACAACATATTTGGTGGTAGTCCTACTTGAAAAATTTAATAATATATATAACAAAACCAGAATATAATTAAACTATTATATATGAAATGAGTTGTGATAACACAACGTTAAAAATGACATTTTATAGCGCGTCTTTTACAACACTTATTAAATATAAGTGTTGTTTTATAATTTTTTAAAAATAACGGAGGATACAACAGCGCTATTTTGACAAGCGCTGTTGTAGGGTCATATAGGGTCACATAGCGCTTGCACATAATGTTTACAACTCTTTTACAGCGTTTTTTAAAAAGCGCTGTAAATTGAAGCGCTCTCACATAACTTATACAACGCTTTTTGAGCGCTTTAAACACAAGCGCAGTAAAATGTAGCGCTCACACCTTATGTTACATAGCTTTTAAAGCGCTTTATGTAAAAGCGCTGTAAAAGGCTTGCGTTTTCGCATAATTAAGTGGCCTATTAAAGCACTTTTTATACAAGCGCTGTAAAAGGCTTGCACTTTCACATAATTAAAGGACCTATTAGAGCGCTTTTTATAGAAGCGCTATAAAATCATTCACTTTAAATAAAAATCATTCGCTTTAAATAAATAAAAACAAATTTAATACGTTGTCCTAACCCTACGAACCCTCATCTCCTCTACTCTTCGAACCCTCATTTCTTCTACTGTGCGCCCATCTATTGCTCCTCCTTTAAAACAAATTGGATACGTTGTCTTAGGTACTGTATTTATTAATTTTTTGTTGTCACTAAAACTGATAAATTGTTACATAATAAATCATATAAAATCTATTCTTTTTTGAAATTTGTTGATCTGTTCTGTTTTGAAATCAGACTTGGACATTGGTTTCCATTTTCCAATATTAGATATGTGTACTATAGATTGGTATAATGTTATCAGTAGCTTATTATTTGTGTAACTGCATTTATATAGGTCATGTAAAATGGACCGGAAAGGGATGTCTGTCAATCGATTGTCAAAAGAGTATGAAAATGGGGTGAAGGAGTTTGTTGAGTTTGTAGTGAAGAATGCAAAAGATCCAAATAGAGTCGTTTGTCCTTGTTTAAAATGTTGTTTTGGAAAACGCGTTAGAGCAGATGAATTGGAAGGACATTTAGCATGGTATGGAATTGATCAAAGCTATACATGTTGGATAAGACATGGTGAGAAAAAAAATGGAAACACCCGCACAGATACATATGCTTCAACTGACTTCGACACAGATACATATGAGCCAAACCGAGTTGAGGAGATTGCAAAAGCAGTTGAAGAAGATCTTCGTGATTGTCCTAAAAATTTTGAGAGCCTGTTGAGTGATGCAGAGAAACCATTATATTATGGTTGTACTAAATTCACAACATTGTCGGCGATATTAAAGTTGTACAACTTAAAAGCGAGTAATGGATGGTCTGATAAAAGCTTCACAGAATTACTAACACTCTTAAAAGATATGTGGCCAGATGATAATGAACTTCCCAGTCGAACCTACGAGGCTAAACGAATTTTGTGCTCTATTGGTATAAGTTACAAAAGGATTCATGCGTGTCCTAACGATTGCATTTTATTTCGAAACGAATATGAATTACTAAAGGCGTGTCTGAAATGCAATGTCTCTCGATATAAGAAGAAAGAATCTACTCCAGCAAAAGTCGTGTGGTATTTTCCTATAATACCAAGATTTAGGCGCATGTATCGCAGTGAAGAAGATTCAAAACACTTGACATGGCATGCAGATGAAAGAATTAGAGATGGAAAGTTTCGACACCCTGCAGATTCTCCACAATGGACAAAAATTAATCACGAGTATCCTGAATTCGGGATAGAGTCAAGAAATCTACGACTTGCACTTTCTACTGATGGAATGAATCCACATGGTCTTCAAAGCATCTCACACAGCACGTGGCCTGTGATTTTGTTGATTTATAACTTACCTCCATGGTTATGTATGAAGCGTAAGTTTATGATGTTGTCTCTGTTAATTTCTGGACCCAAACAACCAGGGAATGATATCGACGTATACTTGGATCCTTTAATTGAAGATTTAAAAATTATGTGGGAGATAGGTGTGGAAGTTTATGATGGGTATAAGAAAGAATGTTTCAATTTGAGAGCTATGTTGTTCGGCACAATTAATGATTTTCCAGCATATGGTAATTTATCAGGATATAACATTAAAAGTCAGTGTGCATGTCCTATATGTGAAGATAGTACAAATTGGATGCGGTTGAAACATTGTAAGAAGAATGTATTTCTTGGACATCGTAGATTTTTACCTTATAGTCATCAGTATCTTAGGAGGAGAAATGCATTCAATGGAAAATCAGAGGAAGATAGAGCTCCTGTAGCACCGATTGGATATCAAATACTTGAAAACGTACAAAGTTTGACCAATAAATTTGGCAAACCTTTTGCGGGAGAGCTGGTCAAAACTGGGTGGAAGAAAAAGTCAATTTTCTTTGAATATTGGAAGTCATTGTATGTAAGACATTTTCTCGATGTGATGCATAATGTTCCAGGAAAATCTAAGGATGACATCAATGCAAGATTGGACTTGGTCGATATGGGAATAAGAAATGAATTGGGTCCCGTAAAGAAAGGAAATCGCACATATCTACCTCCAGCCGCTCATACTCTATCTAGAAAGGAAAAAATTGTTTTGTGTAAATTTCTACACGAAGTTAAAGTTCCAGAAGGATACTCTTCAAACATTAAAAATTTAGTTTGTATAAAATACCTCAAGTTAAAAGGTTTGAAGACTTATGATTGTCATATTCTAATGGAGCATTTGCTACCAATAGGTATACGTTCAATTTTACCTGAAAAAGTTCGTCGAGCCATAACTAAATTATGTTTCTTCTTCAGGGAAATTATTAGTAAAGTGATTGATCCTCAGAAATTACAGACATTGCAGAGGGAAATTGTTGTTACTTTGTGTGAGCTTGAAATGTATTTCCCACCCTCGTTTTTTTGATATAATGGTTCACCTTACTCTTCATCTTGTTAAGGATACACAACTTTGTGGGTCAGTTTATATGAGATGGATGTATCTGATAGAACGATATATGAAAATATTAAAAGGGTACGTAAAAAGTAGAAGTCGACCAGAAGGTTGTATTGCTGAACGGTACATTGTCGAAGAAGCTGCTGAATTTTGTATTGAATATCTGTCCAATGTTGAATCCATAGGGCTTTCCATGTTTCGTGATTCGGGAAGAATAACAGGAGGAGGGATAATTGGAAAGAGATTAATGACTATATCAAGGATAGAATGGGAGCAGGCACAATTGTATGTTCTGCACAATGATGATGAGGTTCAATCGTATGTTAAAATACACATGGATCAGTTATCTAGTTTGAACATGAATAGGAATCAAAATTGGGTAACTCGAGAGCACAATCGAAGTTTTATAACATGGTTAAAAAATCACATAAAGTCAAAGTTTGATGTAGACCCCAGATCAGTTTCACAAAGATTGAGGTGGCTAGCAAATGGTTTGAGTTTACATGTCTTTTCTTACACCAGTTATGTAATTAACGGCTACACATTTTATACCAAAGAACAAGATGATCAATCCACTATACAAAATAGCGGAGTCACTCTCGTAGCTGAAGCGATGCATATCTCAAGTGCAAAAGACAAGAACCCAATATATGCAAATCTATCATGTTCCCATATTTGGTTGCAAGTGGGTCGATAATAATAATGGCGTTCAGATTGATGAGTCAGGGTTCTTGCCTGTCGATTTTAATAGGGTGGGATACAAAGATGAGCCTTTTATTTTAGCGTCGCAAGATCAACAAGTGTTTTATGTCACTGATCCTGCTGATGATAAATGGTCTGTTGTCCTATCGACCAGTAAAATAATTGATGATAACAATAATGATAAAGATGTTGGTAATGATCTTTTCTTTGCAACATCACAACCACATGAAATTGATTCAACTGATGATGGTGTATATCTTAGAGATGATCATGATAAGGGAATTTGGATTAATTCATCGTTTCGTATCATTAATGGACAAACAAATGTGAATCCCACCAGGAAAAGAAGAAGAGCATCTTAATGTGTTTAATTGTTTTATAAGCCATGTAATCTGAACTGAGTTCATGTAACTTAATTGTTTGATCTGCCAGAATTGAGCATTTTAGTATTTAGGTTGAACTGTATTTGATTTTCTGCTTATATTGAACTTGAAAAAGCTTTGTTTGAGTACAAGGAATTTTTCTTGAACTTGAACTGATCATCCCAATATGAGCTGATCATGTAACTAGTTATATAGGTATTTAACTAATTATTTGGAAGAAAAAAATTTCCAAATAGAGGTATTTTACTAATTATTTAGCATTTTATAGAAACTGAACTTATATTGTAATTTAACATATTTAACTTGAACTGAACTGAACATAAACTTTGTGATTTTACAACGCTTTTGTTAATAAGCGCTATAAAAAGCCTTTAAAAAAAATAAGTCACATAACCCTTGCACATAATAAAACAAAGAGATCTTTTAAAGCGCTTTTTGGAAAAGCGCTGTAAAAGGCTTTTAATAAAATAAAATAAGGAGGTCTTTTAAAGCGCTTGCTGCATAAGCGCTGTAAAAAGGTCACATAGCGCTTTCACATAATAAAAAAAAGAAGCCTTTTAAAGCGTTTTGTGGAAGAATTTTATATATAGCAGTAAACTGCTTCAGCTTCCTCTTCATTACGTAAACTTCATACGCTTGTTTCCTCTTCATTCTCCTTCTCATTGCAAACCATCTTTGTTACTAACCCTCATTACGTATTTCTGCGAACCCTACTCTCCTACGAATCGTTCGTATTTCTGCGTTGTTCTTCTTTGTTACTAACTGAACCCTACGAACCTGTAACCCTACGTATTTCTTCACAGTTTTCAGGTATTGTATTTATTAATTTTTTGTTTCACTAAAATGCATGTTGAACTTATACTGCTACGTACTTAGACTACTGCATGTTGAACTTGTTGAAGTTATACTGAACTGGATGTTGAACTTGTTGTAGATAAATGGATACCAACAAGGAGTTAGATTGTCAAAATGAAGAAGTTGGCAACACAAAGACTTACGAAAATGAAGTCAAATGTGGTGCAGCCCTCATGCAAAATGTCATAAAAGCAAGAAGTAATGGCATAAAATTTGAGGTATACTATACTTTGTTTGTTGTTTATTTTTTATCTTTTTTGAAAGCATGTACTTACTATATGAGTTTATTAGGTGGGATGGAATGAGAGTGGTCAGCCAATTGACCCCAACAATTCCATGTTTGTAAGTTATATTGGAGTTGTTGTTCGTCAGAATATCCCCATCACAATTGACGATTGGAGAGATAAGGCGTTGAAGGATGCAAAAGATGTACTGTGGACTGATATACAAGTAACTTTTATACTCCACTTTTTTGTTACTTATAATTTTTTCCATTGAAGTATTTTACTCAAACTATATCTTTATTTGGTTTGCAGACTGCTTTTGATGTTGACGAAGTGAGAAAGACTTACGTGCTGAGAGTTGCCGGGAAAATACACCGGGGTTTTAGATCTCACCTCTCAAACTGCTATTTAAGAGATCGTGATGGAAATATGGATGTGGAAGCTCCAAAAATATATAAAAATTATATATCAAATGAGGAATGGAGCGCATTTGTAGCAAAACGTTCAGACCCCTCGTTTGTTGTAAGTGATTAATTTATTAGCATTTGTGTTTTATTATTCATATTCATAGCGTATTTTAAATTTTTACACGATTGTTATTTTTTTAATATAGAGTATAAGTACGACAAATCGCGAGAGGGCAAAAAATCCGACGCATCCATACAAAAAATCACGTATGGGATATGCACGTCTAGAGCAAAAACTTGTAAGTAATTAAACATCACTTTTATATAATGTGGTACATTATAAATTATAGTTTCTAACTAATTTTTTGTTTATGATCTTAACGAATAGCTACAAGACACCCAATCCGATCAACCGTTGGGTCGTCATATCTTGTGGAAGGAGGCTCGTGTAAATAAATAAGGAGTTGTTGAAAATGAAAATGTTCAAAAAGTGATAGAATTTTGTGTAAGTATATTATCACTTTAATATTTTTTTAATATTGTATTTTAAAAAAATGATATTGAACTTATCTTTTTAATCCTACGTGTATTTTAGGAGAATCTCGAACAAAGTTCGGAAAATCAAGAGGACAACAAAGCTAGTTGCAGGGACATTCTCGGTAAAGTGTTTAATGTTCCTGAATATTCCAGTCGCGTGAGGGGGAAATGATTTGGCGTAACTTCTAAAAGCTATTTTTCACAAGAGAAGCGCCAAAATCCATCTAATGAGGAAGTATTAGAGAAGCTCAAATTCCTATCAGAGCAAGTGGTACTCTTGGTGAAGACGAATAAAGACAAGCAACTTCCCGATCAGCTCCAAAGTGAAATACAAATGGAGAGTGAAAACGCGAGTTGCAATATTGGTCTCAAAAGTCTTCCGTAGGTAATTAATTACTTAATAAAATAAGAAATTCATTCAATCTAATTGTTTCACATACTTATGTATTAATCATTGATTTTGGGTGTGTCTCCTTACGTGCTGTATTTATCCTCCCCTACTCATCGCAAGGTTGGAAAAGGAACATTGTACAATACTTTGGGAGAAGTATTGCACAACACAACGATCCCCGCCGGCCATGTCAAAGTATCACCAGTGATTGCTTTGGAACCAAATGAACCGTTGCCTATACCGGACAACGATGCAGATATGAAATATTTGGGCGAAGCAATAGGTAGTTACATGGCATGACCCAAACATCTTGTTGCCCTTGAAAAGGTATGTTTAATTGAAATGTATGTTTAATTGATATGTATATTTAATTGCACGATATATGATTATGATTAATTATATTTAATTGCTGATTTTTTTCCTCTGTTAACTTTAATTTCACATTTATTTAGATTCAGACAAAGTCTAAAGGGAATGATAAGAAGATTCCCAGAAACGAGTCAGTCACATCGTCGGAAAATGTTTGTCACATTTATTCTGTAAGGTTTTTCATTTAATTTTCAGATTCAATAAACTAACAAACTGATTAACCTCATTTTTTCATATTCAATCCAATAAACCATCCGCACAGCAAACCGGTTGCCAGAATAAACCAGCTGCCGCACCATAGCTGGATGTTCGTGTTAAAAATAAAGCCGACAAACTTCAAAAATTGGAGGGTAATAAAGTTGGCAAACTTCAAAAGCTGGAGGGTAATAAAGGTGCAAAAATTCAAAAATTGGATCGGGAAAAGTCAATTGCTGCTCCTAAAATAAGTCAGTCACGCCTTGCTCGATATGGGTTGTGTCTTGACATACAGGTAAAAACGAATATGGACAGCAACGATTCACGCATCATAGGCATGGATAAAGCTATTTTCGGAGATGAGTATGAAGAACTACTTGAAAAAGAGCACATATACGAACTTCTCAACCATAAGGAGCTGAGTGCTACTGTCATCAGCTTATACATTAGGTAAAATTTACTTTTAATTGCATTTATTGGTAATTAATTTAATTTATTAGTAATTAATCTAATTTGAAATTTTCATTGAAGGTATTTGTATGAGAAGTTAGTGTGCACGCGCAGATTGTCAAATAGATTTTCATTCTTGTCTCCGCATAAGCTTTCGATGTTTAAGCTCGATCTAGTGAATGTAAAGAAATACGTTGTAGATATCCTATTAGGAAATAAAGAAAAGGATAAGTTGTTCCTTGCACCATATAATTCAGGGCAATTATATATTCTTTATTTATATCTTTTTTAATTTATGAGATCTTAATTTATTAGTTGTGTAAACAAAATTGTCAACCAAATTTTTGTTGTTGTAGAGAACATTGGGTGCTATTTGCAATCAATGCGACATATGAAGTTATATACTATTTAGATCCCTTGCACAACCATTACAACAATCACTCGAATATAAATACTATGTTCGACACGTAAGTAATATTCTATTATATCTTACATGTATATATAAATAATGTGTTTGTTAATGCTATAATAATCATATTTATTTATTCGATAGTGCTTTAAAAGTTTTCCGAGTTCAAAGAGGGGCTACAGTGTCGAAGCAAAAGTCAAATAACATCACATGGATTCCAATAAAGGTTTGAAATATATGCCTTTAAAATTTCATTTAAAATCAATGCACAAATATTTATTGACTGCTTATATGTTTTATTTTATAGTGCCCTTGCAAACTAACAACATAGACTGTGGGTACTATATATTGCGATTCATGAAGGAGATTGTTGATATGAATCAAACTATAATTCCAGAAACGGTACGGTATTTTTGTTATTTGATTTTCATATATAAACTATGTATATATTTGATTCTAACTTATTTATGTTCAATTTTTATATCGCATAGTACTTTGACAATTCCAGTCCAACATACTCTGAAAGAGATCTAACTGAAATAAAGGAAGACTGGTGTCAGTATGTGATCGAAATGAAGATTATTTGATTTGCTAGGAAATGACATGCTGCAAGGGATAATTATATGAATATATGGTAGTTCTGTTCGGTGCTGTAGTTCTGATAGTTATATGTATATGAATATGTAGTTATATGAATAGGGCACATTTGAAAAGTTGTGAATATGTAGTTATATGAATATGTATATAGTTCTGTGCTATTGTCAATATGTGAATATGTGAATATGTATTCTGTTATGTGCTGTAATTTGTTGTGAACTGATTGTGTAAATATGTAAAGTTATAAAGTTAAACTATAAAGTTATATAGTTCTGATTGTGTACTGATTGTGAACTGATTCTTGATGAAAATGATTTTGGAAAAAAAATTAAAAGACAGCGCTTTCTAAAAAAATGCCATAAAAAACCTCAAACAAGCGTTATTTTAAAAATTCCATTTACAGCATTTTTTAATAAAACTAGAATAAGCATCTATTACAACGCTTATTTGAAAAAGCCCTGTAAAACGTGTATAATAAATGCACCTATTACATCACTTTTTTGCAAAAGTGCTGTAAAATGTGCATAATAATGCATCTATTGAATACACCTATTACAGCGCTTTTTTGAAAAAGCGTTGTAATAGGTGCATAATAATGCATCTATTGAATGCACCTACTACATCGCTTTTTAGAAAAAGCGCTGTAATAGGTGCATAATAATGCATCTATTGAATGCATCTATTACAACGTTTTTTCAAAAGAGCGTTGTAACAGGTGCATAAGAACAATCAGCGTGTTTGTAGCAGGGATTTACAGCGCTTTTTCAAAAAAGCGCCGTAAAACGAGTATAACAAGCACGCAATATATCCACCTATTTTACAACGCTTTTTTATTTTAAAAAGCCTTGTTGTATCTTCTTACAGCGCTAGATACTACAACGCTTATGTTTTTGAAAAAGCGCTGTAAAATGCGCTTTTTTGCGTAGTGAACCCTTAAGCAATCACTTCGAAACAATCCTTTTAACCTTGCTTTGTCATCTTAGTGGAGCTTAAAACAATCTCTAGGTATTGTACAAGGGACTACAAATTATGGTTGTAGGGTTCTACAAAATTATTTGAAATCCTCTTCCTCAACAACCCTAAATGGTTGTTCATTTAGGATTTCAATTATATCAATGCCTTCCTACACTCCTAACATTTAATCTATAGCTTGCTGCCGCCTACAGCCAATTTAGCAATTTGTTCATCACTACTAAAGGCAAAAGTAAGCACAATTTGGTTGTGATGTTGTTGATGAAAAAGGGGTACTTAGGACATCAAATATGTGGATTGTTGTTGGTTGCCCTAGGCCCCATGTGTATTCATAGATATGCTATTTAATTCATGTTTGATTCGCGGTGGAATAATGCACAAAGCATATATATTAGCACGAAAGATCAAAATGTGATTGTCCTTGTTGCCAATCTTTTCGAAAATAAATATTTCATGCAAAAACACAATGTGTGGTATAATAATCATATCATTTTAATATAACTTAAAATTTAAGTCTTAAAAGTTTGTGATGTAAGTAGTATACTTGTCCCAAAAATAAAAACATGGAAAAAAATAAACATATGTATTCAAAATAAACCGTCAATTTAGTGTTCGAAACTATCACTCTCTCAAGTAAGTCCTTGAAATATATAGAAACTTACTAAATAATCTCTAAGGTATTCTCAAACAATTGTTATAAGAAAGAGAAGATCCAATAAAAATATGAGTGACTAAACATAGGTAGTGAGTGATTATTATTTAGAAGGATTAAATGCTATCACATAATTTTTTTATGTTTCTTGTGAATATTCTATCGTAACAATTAATATTTTCCTTTAAAAATACATCATTTTAGTTCCCCCAAAACATTAATCAATTTGAATACTTTATTAACCACCTAAATAAAGTGTGGTTAATATGATGCATTTTAATAGTTAATGAGATATATGTTAAATAAGTGGTTAATGATTTATATATTAGTGATTAATGAAGTATTCAAAGTAATTAATGGTATAAACTTATATGTGTGTCACAAAATATTTCAATTATTAATAAAAAAGTTGAAAAAAATATATATATTTTTGAAAAAAAATAAATTGTTCACTGTATAAATACGGTGAACAGGAGTATTGTGTCTAATTTGTGTGCTGAAAAAGAAGGGAAAGGGCCAACCGAGAATATTTGCCTCTTGCAAATAGTACAACTACACCATATATTATTGTTTGAAATAAAATAAACAAATGTTGCTTCAAATTAACACTTTTATCCTTTTTTGGAGGATAACAGGGGAACATGTTTACATAAAGCAGGAAGTACACTTCCATAGTGCACCCAAATGCAAGCAACGCTTTGGTTTCAAGTGTCAAAACCCTTGACATCCAAGGCAAAATGAGTGGAGAGAAAGGGAAAAAGCTCAAGGATGAGAGTTATTTACTGTTGTACAACGGGAATTAAGAGAATGATGGCATACCAGAAATCCATTTTAACTAAAACTTATATTTACTAGAAACAATTCTTGGACTGATATCGAACCTTACATTCAAATTACATTTTTTGTACATAATTTCTGCCAGAAGTAACGTCAAGGTTACAGAATATTTGGTTTTAAAACATTGAGTCGTGAAGACTGGCATTAGTTTGACAAACCGTAAATAAATCTGTCAAACATTCATGTTAGAACTAACAAGCTTTCTGCCCCGTCGCTTTAACTCAATCTTCAGACTTTCCTCATCAGAAGATACAACCTTGGATCACGCTCAAACTTGTTGCAATGAGAGTGATATCCCTTTAGCAACATCAGAAGCCCACCAAATGATGTATTTGACTCCCTGCGAAAAATAATATTAAGAACAAAAGAAATAAATACACAACAGTACAACCTTAAATCACGTTAATCTCTAACTGAGAAGTTGCTTAGAAAAAACATCCACCAATGGACAATACAGTACTAAATCTCACGAAAACCTCTATTGTTAACTAGTGAGATATGCTACTTGAAAACATCGTGCAGATGAGTAGTATTAAAAACTACACGATTATTAACACTCAGAATAAAGAAGAAACTAACTTCTAAATGGCTAATCAGCAAGACAAGCAGACTATACATAAACTAAATAGTAATTCCTTTCTATATAATTCGAAACTCAAAGCAGGTAAAAGACTTACAGTGTTTGGGATTACTTTCTTGCAATTTCCTTTCCTTTTTCTTTTACAGCTTCTTTTCTTTTTCTTTTAATTTAATTGCTTCTTTTTATTTTATTTTATTCTATGTATGTTGAATTGCACTTTTGATCCTCTATTTTAGTTGAATCACAAAAATAGTTTCCATTTTATTTGTCTCAGGTGGTGATGTAAAAAAGATAATGTAGAAAATTTTGCATAAATTAATTATATTTTCTATTTTTAAAAACAACTTCTTCCTCAAAAATCAATTTCTCTTTAATACTCTTAACTATTAATCCCAATTTGTAATTTCTTTATTTTGCGATAATTGTAACAAAATATCTTGATTTTGTTTTACATATAACAAGTTAGTTAACCACATGCATATTCATTGGATGATTATCCATCGCTTAAAGACATCTTGGATGCTGTAAGGATCATTTTTAATCAACATTGGCTCTTAGCTAATGAATTTTTTTACTTGTTTTTGTTGACTTCGGAGAAGACAACGAGAAGAAGAAGACGACAAAATGGAATGGAATGGAATGAAATTAGGGATAAGAATAGGAATGTGTTTTTTTTTATATGTTTTTGTAATTAAATGATGTAATAAAATAAGAAATGTGTTTTTAAAAATAAGAAATATGTTTTTAAAAATAAGAAATGTGTTTTTAAAAATAGAAAATGTTTTATAAATTTGGAATAATAATAAAATGTAATTAATCCATAGAAATCTTCCACATCATTTATTTTTACACATCATTAAAAAAAATGACATTTCATCAAGTTTTGGACCAATATTGTGTTTGGGGACCAAAACTGGAGACAAATAAAATGAGGGGTTATTTTCGTGATTCAACTAAAATAGAGTGACCAAAAGTGGAATTAACCCTTTATATTTATGGGTATAGGTCAGATGGTGGGATGGGTCATGGAATTAATTTATCAGGCGTATATGTATGTATGTAGGTTTGGTTTAAAGAGTTGTTCATCCTTGCTCAGAGATCCAAACTTTCAAATTTACCCTTCATTGAATTTTACGTTTTGGATTGGTAACTTTTTTGATGTCCAAAATCCGGTAACTTAAGTTACCGAATTCATCACACATTTCATTCTCAACACTCAACCTCAAATCATTCACCAATTAATTGAGATCAAAACCCCATTCTTCCATCTATTGGCACCATCAACTCTATCAAAGGTAATATAGCTCTAAAACTTTCCTCATTGTCATTTTGGTTGTTAAAGTTTTTAAAGAATTGTATTGTGTGGTACCGGATGGTGGGATCTGGTAGGTAGTTTTCTATTACTGGATTCACGCATTTGGTAGTAGTTAATGCATTTCAGAATGGTATGTCTTTTGCATAACTGAGTTTTAATTTATGTTAAATGTTTGTAGTTAGTTATGGTTGAGCTTGAAGCTGAATTCAAACATTTGCCGACACTTGATTTGAAACTTGAGCCTAAAGTTGAACCTAAACTTGAGCCAACAGTTGATTGAAGTCTGAGCCCATACCTGACTTGAAACCCAACTAAGTAGCTGATTTGAAACCGAATATTCTAAAGCTAGTGGTGAATGACATAAATGTTGGGATAAATTTTATTAATGATAACAAATATAGCTCTCGAGATGATTTGATTGCTTAGGTTTGTCGTCAAGCAACTAAGTTAGGATCTTCATTTGTAATTATAAAATCTGATCAAGGTTCTGATCGAAGAAACAACTTTCAATATTGGATTGCGAAATGGGTGCTGTGTATAAAAGGAACCAATAAGAAGTTGAAACGCGAAGACAAAAAATCTAGGAAATATGAATGTCCATTCATCTTGCATGGTTATTTTTTGACAACCAAAGAATGAAATCTTAGTATTCTGTTAGGAACACACAGACATGAGATGAATCAAAAGTTAGAAGGTCATCTCGTTGTTGGTCGTTTAAATAAAGAAGAGAATAAACTTGTTGGTGAGATGACAAGGAACATGGTCCCATAAAAATTATTCTAATGACTTTGAAAAATAGAAGAAATGAAAATGTGACTACAATGAAACAAGTTTATAATGCGCATCAAAGATACAAGAAGACTATATAGGGTCTGAGATCAAAATTGCAACATCTGTTGAAATGCTTGGATGATCACAAATATGTATACAGACACAGAACATATGATATGTCCGAAACTAAAATTCAAGATATTTTTCGGGCTCATCCTGAATCTGTCAAGTTGTTTAACACTTTTTCAACTGTGTTGCTGATGGATTCGACTTATAAAACAAATCAGTATCAAATTCCATTGTGTGTGATAATTGATGTGACTTCAACAGAGGTGACATATTCAGTTGGGTTGCTTTTCTCATGTTTGAAAAGGAAGATAATTTCACTTAGGTCCCAAAGATGTGTCGTAATTTGTTGAAGTCTGAAGACAAGATTCCCAATTTAATTGTGACTGATAGAAATACTGCATTGATGAATGATGTTGCAAAGATTTTTCCAACCTCTACTACTTTACTGTGTCGATATCATATTTTTAAAAATGTCAAAGCAAGATGCAAGTTGGATGTGAAGGTAAAACACACGAAACATGTGATGCGAATGCAAAAGTACCATATTGGATGTGGTGAAAGAGAAAATTGTAAGAGCATGGACAGACCGTGTGTTTCACTTTGGCAACACAACCACAAGTAGAGTTAAATCTACTCATAGTAGGTTGAAAATGCATTTGTTGGATCGTAAAATTGATTTGGTGAATGGTTTGGGAAGCAATGAACAATCTGATGCAAATACAGTTCACAAAGACACAAACATGTTTCAAATGAGTTTGAGTGTGTTAGAACACATATACAAATATAATGTTTTGTATTCAAAGTTGGTGTTTAAAATTTCAAGAGCTAGATTGAATTTTATTCATTGCAAAGAAACACAAGAAAATGAATGTATTATGGACAATACAAAGTGTGGTTGTGTAATTAGAAAAACTTACAGTTTGTCATGTGCTTGTTGTTAAAACAAACTCTCAAATTAAGTTTTGATGAAAAAAAAAGTTAATTAAGAATGTTAATTATGATTCTAAATGTTATGTTAATTTAACTTGTGCTTTTGAGTGGTTTAATTCAAAGATAGGAATCAAGCAAAGCAAAGAAATCAGATAAAAACTGAACAGAACATTCTAGACAATAATCTGTAAAAACGGAGAATGTTCTCCAGGATCAAGACTTATCATCACAGCATAAAGATCAATCAATCTCTGTTAGTTCAAAGAAGATTCTGCTTCTGAATTACAAGTAGGATTCATTCTAGTCAAAGAAGGCATTCGAATCACTAAGATAAAAGGTTATGAATCAAGCAAAATAAAACGAGTTTTAACTTTCTCCAGCCTAACTATCAAGAAAGTTAAAACAAGACTGATATGTACAATACATCAGAAAGTCATCCAAAATGATCAAGACTGAACCTCCAGATTGATCATCAATCTCCAGAAAAGTTCAGAACACAAACAGACCAGATTGATTATCAATCTCCATATTTCTGCAAAAGTTCAGTATCAATCTCCATATTTGTGCATAAGTTCATCATCATTCTCCAAACTGTTTTGGACATAATCAAGTCTCCAGATCCAAGATATATCATCAACAAATATATCTGAAGCATAAAGGATCATTAAACACAAAGGCAATCTAATCAAGAAACGAATAAACCAGCCCAATCAAACAAGTTTCAAAAATGTTCAAAGGCTGGAATATTTTTATTCACATATATTAGTTTTGGTCAAAACTGACAGAGCAATACCAACAACACTTTTGACCACAGAGCAATACCAACAACACTTTTGACCATTATTTAATGCTCTAAAACGCCTATAAAAGTAAGGCTAATACTCAGGAAAACTCAAAACTTCAAGTGCTAAGAAAATCCATCAATCACATACACTTACATACTTGAAAGCTTCTCATTTACAAGAGAATCAGTTCTAAAACTACCTTCATATATCAAGATCATTTTACTGAGTTCTTTTGAAAAAAATCTATTCTCAAACACGAGTTGAGTATAATCAAATTCAACCAATCTCTTTAAATCATTATTGTGTAAACTCAAAACTATAAGGATTGTTTATAGTTTGAGTAGCTTTGAAAAAATCCTTTATGATTAAAAGGTAAACTGTAAAATCCTCTAAGAATTGTTAGGTGGCTTGATTGAATCCTTTCTAGGTTGATCGTAACTGTGTAAAACCAAGATCGTTCTCCGTTTGAACACTTAATAAAAATCTCACAGTTGTGAGGTCTAGACGTAGCCCGAGTTGGGTGAACCAGGATATATCGTTGTGTGGTATCTGTTCCTTATCTCTATTTACATTCAGTCATTTTAATTATCAAGTTTAATAGAGAAGTTGAAACTGTGATTTTAACTAACCAAAAACGTTCTCTGTTTTCTGTTTCCAGAACCAAGAACGTTCTTTGTTTTCCGTTTTCATTACCAAGATCATTCTTGAGTTATTTTCTTAAGATTTTAACAGGAAATTTTAAATAGGCAAATTTACAATTCAAACCCCTTTCCTTGTAAATTGATATTGCTACTTCAATTGACATCAGAGCAAGGTCTCTAAAGAGTCAACACTTTAACCAAGTGCTAGATAAAAAGATCTAGAAGGAAAAATGTCAAAAGAAAAATACATTGTTGAAGGAGGATCTTCAAACAGGCCAACCTATTTTGATGGAAATGATTACTACTTCTGGAAAAACAAGATGCAGCTGTTTCTAAAGTCTCAAGATACAGGAATGTGGCACATCACTACAGATGGAGATTTCATACCAAGAGTTGCTCAAAATGATTCAACCTAAGCTGAAAAGAAAGAAATCGACTGGACACCTGAAGACAAAACTAAGGTACTCCTAAAATCTAAAGCTCAATTATTCTTATCGTGTGCTTTGAGCAGGGAAGAAAGCGAAAAAGTTGATGAATGCACAACTGCTAAAGAAGTCAGGGATACACTGCGAACTCATCATGAAGGAACAAGTCATGTCAAAGAAACAAGAATAGACATTGGCATAAGGAAATTTGAGTTGTTCGAAATGAATGAAGGAGAAACCATTGATGAAATGTATTCAAGGCTCACAACTATAGTGAATGAGATGCGTTCTCTTGGAAAGGCTTACTCTGTACAAGACAGAGTGAGAAAGATCATGAGATGTCTTCCAGCCATATAGAGACCAATGGTGACAACTATAAGCCAAGCCAAAAATCTTGAAGTGCTTGCATTAGAAGAACTAATTGGAACCTTAAGAGCACATGAGGTATTGTTACAAGAAGATAAACCTGTCTAGAAAGGAAAAGCAATAGCCTTGAAAGCAACTCAAGAAAGTATACTAGTACAAATAGAAGAAGAAACAAAAGAAGCTGGACAAGAAGATGCTGATGAGGAAATAACTCTTCTCACTAGAAGAATTCAAAGAATGATGAGAAAAAGAGATCAAATCAAGAAAGGATTTCCAAACAAAAGAGAAAGTCCCAAAACAGAAGTAGACAAGAGTCAAATCACATGTTTTGGATGTAATAAGTTGGGACATTACAAATCTGAATGTCCCCTAAGTAAAAAACCACCAAACATGATTCCTTTGAAAAAGAAATCAATGATGGCCACATGGGATAACTCAGATGAATCTGATGAAGAAGAAGATAAAGAAGCCAACATATGCTTAATGGAAAATACTGAAGAAAATGAGGTAACAAATTCTGAACCTTGTCTTTTGTGTGAACAAATGGAAAAAGAATTTGACAACTTGCTAAATGAGTCAAACTTTCTTGTTCAAAAGTGTAGTTCTTTAAAAGAAAAATTTTACAAAGAAAAAGAAGAGAAAGAGAAAACTCAGGCTCTGAATGATAAGCAGATAGAGATCATTCAAAATCTGAAAGAATCTCAGCTCAAAGATTTTAAAACTGAAAAACAAGAAAGTCAAAAACATTCTGCACTTCAAAAGGAGAACGTTCTCCTTAAAGCTGAAATTGAACTTCTTAAAAATGATCTGTCAAATTTCATTAAAGCCACTGAAACATTTCAGAATATCATGGGATCTCAAGTAGGAATATTTGATAATGCTGGTCTTGGTTTTAATCAAACTCAAAAAACCAAAATGTACGAGAATTTTTTTATTCTGGAAAAAAAAGAAAGTAAATGCAAAATCAAATGTTCATATTGTAGCAAGATTGGGCATCTTGAATTTGCATGTTATTTTAAGAAAAGAGATGAGAAAATCAAGAACAAAAAATCTTCAAAAAGGGAGAACAGTCTGGAGCAAAAACAAATTTTTTTCAAAAATTGGAAAAAGGAGAACGTTCTCCAACTAATGCAGCAAAAGTAGAATGTTCTGGAATTTTATCAAAACCAGTTAAAACTCAGTCTTCGAAACTGTTTCAAAAATAAGTTACTAGATGTTCCTCCTGTTCTAAGATTGGACACCCTAAATCAACATGCCATATTAAGAAGGAATCAAAATTTAAAACTAACCCTCAAGGACCCAATACCAAATGGGTACCTAAAGTTAATGAAACAAATCATGCAGGTTGGATTTCAAAGTGTTAAGAAAAAGCTATGGTTCTTGGACAGTGGCTGTTCAAGACATATGACAGGTGATAAAAACTGCTTCATGTTCTTCATCAAGAAATATGGAGGATCAATCACCTTTGGAAATGATAATCAAGCTCAGATTAAAGGTATAGGAACAATTGGTAAGAAAAACTCTGCCCAAATAACTGATGTTCAATATGTTGAAGGTCTAAAACATAATCTCTTAAGCATAAGTCATCTATGTGACAATGGCTTTGAAGTTATTTTCAAACCTAACCTATGTGAAATCATTAAAACAAAATCTGGAGAAGTACTGTTTTCTGGAACTGCCTGATGAATCCTGCTTCATGTCTTGAAGAACTGCCTGACAATGGCTTTATGTTTTATATCTTGAAGAACTGCCTGATGAATCATGCTTCATGTCTATCGATAAAGATAAATGGATTTGGCATAAGCGGACATGTCATGTTAGCATGAAAACTATTTCAAAAATTTCAAAATTAGAACTTGTTAGAGGATTACCAAAATTGAATTTTGAAAAAGATAAGGTATGTGAAGCATGTGCTCAGGGAAAACAAGTCAAAAACAGTTTTCGTTCAAAAGAGTTCATCTCCACAAACAGAACTCTTGAACTGCTTCATATAGATCTATTTGGCCCTGTTAAAACAACAAGTTTAGGAGGAATGAAATATGGCTTTGTTATTGTTGATGATTTCTCACGATACACTTGGGGTATTATTTTTAAAACAAAAAGATGATTCTTTTAATGCTTTCAATTTTTTTTGTAAAAAGGTCCAAAATGAAAAGGATTCCAACATCATTTCTATAAGAAGTGATCATGGAGGAGAATTCATAAATGCCTATTTTAAAACCCTTCTTGAAGAACTTGGGATTTCTCATCATTTATCTTGGCAAGAACTCTTCAATAAAATGGTGTTGTTGAAAGAAAAAATAGAACCTTACAAGAAACAGCAAGAACAATCTTGGAAGAGTCAAACGTTGAAAAATATTTTTGGGATGAAGTTGTCAATACATCATGTTATATTTTGAACCGTGTATCCATAAGAAAGATCATAAACAAAACACCATATGAAATCTGGAAGAACAGGAAGCCAAACATATCATATTTTCACATATTTGGTTGTTACTGTTATATTTTAAATAACAAAGATGTACTTGGAAAATTTGATGCAAAATCAGACAAGGCAATTTTCTTGGGTTATTCAACCGACTTTAAAGGTTATAAAGTGTTTAATCTAAGAACTAAAGTTGTAGAAATCAGTATGCAAATACTATTTGATGAGTTTGATGATTTAGAATGGAGAAAAACGATTGAGAAAGAAGAAGAAGAACAACCTGGTCTACAACAACAAAATGTTATGCAGGAAACGGAGATTGATAAATAATATCTGTATCATTCTCCACCTAAAAGCTGGAGAACGATAGGGGATCACCCTCAAACCCAAATCATTGGGGATACAGTTGATGGAATTGGAACTAGAAAATCATTCAAGAATGATGAAAATAACATGGCAATGATATCTCAAATTGAACCGAAATCAATGAAAGAAGCCATAGTTGATCAATCTTGGATTAAAGCCATGAGGAAGAACTGCTGTAGTTTGAGAAAAATGAAGTCTGGACCTTGGTACCTGATCCACAAGATCAAATAATCATTAGTACATGCTGGGTTTTCAAAAACAAATTAGATGAAGAAGGTAAGGTTGTAAGGAACAAAGCAAGATTGGTTGCTCAAGGATATAACCAACAAGAAGATATAGACTACGACGAAACTTTTGCTCCAGTGGCAAGGTTAGAAGCTATTCGCATACTTCTTGCATATGCATCTCATAAGCTTGTTAAGTTATTTCAAATGGATGTTAAAAGTGCATTTTTAAATGGTTTTTTAAATGAAGAAGTTTATGTAAAACAACCTCCTGGTTTTGAGGATCAATCAAAATCAAATCATGTTTTCAAACTTACCAAAGCTCTATATGGTCTAAAACAAGCACCAAGAGCGTGGTATGAATGATTAAGTTCCTTCCTAATAAAAAATGGATATTTCCAGAAGAAAAATCGACACTACATTATTCAAGAAAATTGATAAAAATGATTTACTCATTGTACAAGTGTATGCCGATGATATTATCTTTGGATCAACTAATGAAAATATGTGCGATGGTTTTTCAAAACTCATGCAAAGTGAATTTGAAATGAGCATGATGGGAGAGTTAAGGTATTTTCTTGGCTAGCAGATTAAACAACATGAAAATGGTATTTTTATTTGTCAAGAAAAATACATTCAAGATTTGTTAATTAAGTACAAAATGAATGAAGCAAAAATTATGTCTACTCCTATGCATCCATCTTTCTCATTAGACAAAGATGAAAATGGAAAATCTGTTTCTAAAAAGGAATATAGAGGAATGATTGGTTCTTTGCTTTATTTAACTGCTAGTAGACCTGATATCGTATTCGTAGTGGGATTATGTGCTAGATTTCAATATGCACCAAAAGAATCTCATTTAACTGTAATAAAACGAATTTTCAGATATCTTGTTTGAACTACTGATCTTGGCCTTTGGTATAGAAAAGGTTCTCATTTTGATCTTGTAGCATACTGCAACGCTGATTATGCTGGAGATAAAATTGAAAGAAAGAGCACCAGTGGAGCATGTCAGTTCCTAGGTGAAACATTGATAAGCTGGTCTTGCAGGAAACAAAATACTATAGCTTTATCAACCACCAAAGCTGAATATGTCTCAGCAGCAAACTGTTGCTCACAAGTTCTTTGGATTAAAAATCAACTTGAAGACTTCTCTGTAAGTTACTCAAACATTCTAATTTAGTGTGATAATACTAGTGCAATCAATTTATCTAAAAACTCCATTCAGCATTCTAGATCAAAAAATATTGAAATAAAGCATCATTTTATTGGTGATCATGTTAACAAGAAAGATATTGAATTAATCTTTGTTGATACTCAAAATTAGCTTGCTGACATTTTTACAAAGCCTCTAGTTGCAGATAGTTTCAATTTGATCAAAGAAAAACTAAAAATTATGAAAAATCCTGAAAATTCACGTTAAAATTTGCTTCTGTAGAAAACGGAGAACGTTTATCAATCTCCGTTTTCCAGGCATCTTTCTCCGTTTTTCAACCAACATTCTCCTCTGCGACGTCACTTCCCTCTTGCACAAAAAAGGAAAATCTTGGCATTTAATGCATGTGTCTTCTTGTCTTCAAAAGGTATACTAACACGCTGTCAATCGATTTCCCGCCTCGAAATCTCTTCTATTTCCCTAGGTTCAAATAATCACTGTTTTTTCTCTTCAAAAGCACAAAAACTTTGTCATTGAACTCACTCGAAACCCTTCATTTTCTTCTATCACATACTTCATCTTCTTTAATCTTAAACCCTTTCTAAAATGGCTCGAACCAAACAATCGGCGCGCAAAAATGCATGCCTTAACACACCATCATCATCATCTTCACCATCAAACTCCATAAGTCGTTCACATTCTCCATCACCAAGACCAACACCACCAGCACATTCGTGTGACACAACTTTTTCTGATTATCTTTCATCTTCACCTGAATCAAACCCTAAACTCATTATCCCAGAACCCTTGTCCAGTGTTCTTCCACCTCTATACACATGCCCCCTACAAATCTTGCTCAGGTTCCTCCACACTTACGAAAACCTACCATTAATCCTTCAACAGCAAAGAAGCGCTCTATGCGAGTCCAAGCAGGAATTGGGACTTTAAAAACCCCAATCACCAAATCTGCATATTTCATTATTTCTGACTTTGATTCAGATGAATCCTCTGAAACACCTCCTCACACAGCCCCAACAAAACCCATTACCCCATCCAAATCACCATTTTCCTCTGAACCTTCTCAATCAACACCTTCAAACCAAAAAAGGAGATTGATTAATGAAATTTTTCTTTCCCAAAACCATCTTCCTCTCCTCCTAAAAACCGAAAACCAACACCACGACGCATGAAAATCAAAACCACCATCACAATCTCCCAATTCCTAGCCAAAAACAATCTAAAAAATCCACAGAGAAAGAAATCCATTGCTCCCAAACAAAAATTGAGAAATGCTCCACCCACCTCTCCAGAACATTCTCCACTTCAAGAATGTTCCCCACCCCGTGAGCTTTCACCCTTCCTAAACCCAGAACATTCGCATGTCCAAGAACGTTCTCCCGTTCGTCAAATCTCCCCATACCCATAACGTTCTCGAGTTCGCTAATCATCTCCCTCCCTAACCTAGAACGTTCTCCCACTCATGAGTCATCTCCCTCACAACAAACAAAACATTCTCTCACTCCATAACGTTATTCATCCTCAACCTTTGATTCATCTCCACAACCTTCTCGTCCCTCCAAAAAATCTAAACTTCACTGTCCTCCTCTAGTCCCTTCCACGGTCTCCAAGCTATTCAAAGACAAATGGGCTCAACGTCTCATTGGCATTAGAAGAGTCTTTGTCTTTGACAAACTCATCGTGGATGGAAATACTATCCAACATTTTACTAAAGCTCTGGGCTAGACTTCTTTTCTACAAACATCTGAGCATTTTTATCCAGATGTTGTACGAGCACTCTACTGTCAAGCCAAAACCTTCCTTGATAAATCTCGCATTATATCCATTATTAAAGGGATTGAGATAAGGCTAACACTTGACATCCTAGCCTCCGTTTTAAATCTCCCATCAGAAGGTCCTGCCATTTTTGGAAGCAAATGATATTTAGCTCTGAACCTCAAACAGACTGAAGTATTGTCTGATTTGTTTCAGGAAGAGTCTACTCGTTATCTGTCCACCTATCTCAAACCTCTTCCTAAGATCTTCAATAACATGAGCCAACATACTCTTCTTCCTCACTGTGGAAGTCATGAGCATGTCTCTGATAATGATGTGTTGATCATTTACCACCTCCTCAACTGCAAACGCCTCAATCTGCCTCACACCATCATCCATCACAGGATCTCCTTTGCCACCAAAGACTATAAGAAAAATATTGTTCCTTATGGCATGATTTTAACCAAAGTCTTTAGGCATTTTCACATCCCACTCACAAATGAAAAATCCCTCATCAAAATCTCCAAATTTTTCACCAAAAACATCGCCCCACATGAAGATAACTTCATCAAAACAGTCTGCCCCCACATCCTCTTCCTTTCCAAAAACCCTAAAGAGGAAGCGCTCAGCCAGAAAAAGAGCTGCTACTCCAGCCTCTCCCTCACCATCAACAGAAAGAGCTCCTAAATCTGCTCAAGAACGTTTTCTAGAAAACCGAGAACGTTCTCCAGAACTCCCCATCAATCTTCCAACTTTCTCCATTTTTCCTCAACCCTCTACACTCTCCTCCACTGACTTTCTAACTTACTCTCAATATTTCCATTCCCCACCAGATGATATGTGTACTTTACTCCCAAATCAACATGTATCAACAATGTCACCTGCTTTTATCTCCCCCCAAAAAACCAGTTCATCAATTTTTAGTATTGGTCAGTTTCTGGCTTTCCCAACCACTCATGGCCCTTCCATCAACCAGCAATCCACCTTTGATCCTTCACCTCATATCCTCCCTGCCACTCTGCCTTCAATCTCTACCATATCTTTTCCATCATGCAGTGCTCTTCCTACCACTCCTCCTATCATCACTCCACCAAAGGAACCCATCAACACTAAGATTATGGCAACCCTGCAACTCATTCTGGCACACCAAACTCAGCAAGACTTAGAGACCATCCTACTGCGGACCTGGATGATAGAGCAACTTGCTCTCAAACTTGGCTTAAATCCTAAAGATCATCACAGCCTAAAGATCAATCAATCTCCGTTAGTTCAAAGAAGATTCTGCCTCTGAATTTCATGCTGGTGTTATCAATACTTAGCAAAGAACAAGTAGGACTCATTCTAGTCAAAGAAGGCATTCGAATCACTAAGATAAAAGGTCGTGAATCAAGCAAAATAAAACGAGTTTTAACTTTCTACAGCCTAACTGTCAAGAAAGTTAAAACAAGACTTATTTGTCCAATACATTAGAAAGTCATCCAAAATGATCTAGACTGAACCTCCACATTGATCATCAATCTCCAAAAAAGTTAAGAACACAACAGACCAGATTGATTATCAATCTCCATATTTCTGTAGAAGTTCAGGATCAATCTCCATATTTCTACATAAGTTCATCATCATTCTCCAAACTGTTTTGGACAAAAGCAAGTCTCCAGATCAAAGATATATCATCAACAAATATATCGGAAGCATAAAGAATCATTAAACACAAAGGCAATCTGATCAAGAACTGAATAAACCAGCCCGGTCAAACAAGTTTCAAAAATGTTCAAAGGCTGGAATATTTTTATCCACATATATTAGTTTTGGTCAAAACTGGCAGAGCACTACTTACAACTCTTTTGACCATTATTTAATGCTCTAAAACACTTATAAAAGAAAGGCTAATACTCTGGAAAACTCAGAACTTCAAGTGCTAAAAAAATCCATCAATCACATACACTTACATACTTGAAAACTTCTCATTTACAAGACAATCAATTCTGAAACTACCTTCATATATCAAGATCATTTTACTGAGTTCTTTTGAAAAAATCTATTCTCAAACACAAGTTGAGTATAATCAGATTCAACCAATCTCCTTAAATCATTATTGTGTAAACTCAAAACTATAAGGATTGTTTATAATTTGAGTAGCTTTGAAAAAATCCTGTATGATTAAAAGGTAAACTATAAAATTCTCTCATAATTGTTAGGTGACTTTATTGAATCCTTTTTGGGTGGAAAGGAATTGTTGTAACAGATCAAGGTTGATCTTAACTATGTAAAACCAAGATTGTTCTCTGTTTGAACACTTAGTAAAAATCTCATAGTTGTGAGGACTGGACGTAGCCTGAGTTGGGTGAACCAGGATATATCGTTGTGTGGTATATCTTCCTTATCTCTATTTACATTTAGTCATTTTAATTATCAAGTTAAATAGAGAAGCTAAAACTGTGATTTTAACTAACCAAGAATGTTCTCCGTTTTCTATTTCTAGAACCAAGAACGTTCTCCGTTTTTTGTTTTCATTACCAAGATCATTCTTGAGTTATTTTCTTAAGATTTTAATAGGAAATTTTAAATAGGAAAATTTACAATTCAAACCCCCTTCCTTGTAAATTGACAATGCTACTTCACTTGTATCATTACTAAGAAAGTAACCTTTCTACCACTACGAGGTCGTTCACCCTTAAATTCAACTTTAAGTATTTTGTGCATTAGATGGGTCAACCAAAATCATTTTGTTCATGTATACCCGATGATGTTTGTCAATACCTCTGATATCTGTAGAATAAAAAGTGCACCGCAAACCAAAATAATGGGAGGATCTATTTGTGGAAATGATGTATTTGGTTCATGAACTCATGAGAATTGAAAAAGGTGTCCAACCACAAAACAAAATAAAATGATGACAAACCTATTGAAGTATATGACGAAGATGATATCGTTGACCTTGGAATAGATTAGTTAAGATGTATAGGAGTATTAAACCACTATAGGATGCTATTAAATATATATGACAATTGTGGATATAATGAAATGTATAACATATTTTTTGATATGATGTTTAAAAAAATATTATATTTTAACATAGATGTTGTTTTTGTCGTTTGTGGCGCCGATGTTGGATTTTGGTTTTGCACAGATTATGTGTTGTTTCTAGTTCTGCATATAGTGTTATTTTTTCAATTTCATGTCAAATACACTACCAGATTCCAAGATCTGGTAGTGTATCTTAGCTACCGGATGCGTGATTCTGTTAGAATATTGAAGTGTGTTTTCCAAGTAAAATACACCATCGGATCTAGGAATCTGGCAGTGTAATTAACTATCGGATACGTGATTGTGGTTGTATATCGAAGTTTTTTCCTAAGTAAAATACACTATTGGATTCCATGATCCGGTAGTGTTCTATGCACACTTGTATACAATTTGTGTGATTCATGTTTAACCCTAATTTTTACGGTCAATATTACATATACACTTATATAAATACGGGTCCTTGGGTAACCACGAATCTTAAACTTCCTTTCTCTTCTTATAATTTCATACATGGTTTAAGTAGGAGCAAATGTTTATTTTGAGCATTTAAAATCTCCAATAAAATTTGAAATTTGTAACGACAATACTTTGTCAAAATTGAAGAGTTATCTTAACTGCTTGTTTTGATTAGAGGGTGACACCACTACAAAGGTTGTTAGTATATTGTATTGTTGTCCTTGCATCCCACTGAAAGATAGCAACTCATAAGTTACTATTAGTTTTTTGATTTGATGCATCTTACAAATGATACAGACGTAAAATCCATGTTCGCAGTTAATTATGTTTACTGTGACAAATGGCCAATCAAGTTATACTTAAGTGTCCCCCAAGAAAAGGTTCCTCAAGTAGGGGCAACCCTTCAAAGGATGTTGTCACCAATTTAAGAGATTCGTGATTTAGTTAATATATGTGGTTAGTTTTGATTTAAATTATGTAGTGGCATAATTATTTTTGTTTTTTTCCGCCAAATTTCTAAATTATGTTATTTATGTTTATGTTATTTTCAATTTAATTTTTTTCACCAGCGACTCAGACATAGAATACGAGATACATAGTCACAATTCAACTAAAATAACATAAACAAAATATTATAATTCCATAAACAAAATATTAAATTTCATTCGACCAAAGTATTATAATCTATAAAAATATTAAAATCACAAACATTTACATCAAAAGTAATACTTTGTAATACATAAATACTATGCTAGATATTGTTTAACTCTATCCCTAATATTGTTTTGTCTCCTCATATGATATAAAAATATATATTATGTGATCAATGATCTGTTGCATAAAGTTATATGCACAAGTTTCTTTATCCATCATCTCATGCGCTTCAATTGCCAGATCTCTAAACATCCTACAAATCTATAGCGTGTTAGCTATATCAGACGCATACTCCAATTGTACGATGACCTCCAAGTCTACAGGCCTCCGAGGATTTCCCTTTAGAAAAAATTGCATGAAATGGCGGGAAACCTTATAAAACCATGTTACATATCCAACTACGATTTCCCCACTCTCGTTCATGAATAACCCCCGCATATCTGGACTAACTAGATATAATCTAAAATGCAGATATGCATGATCGACCTACTACATACTCATGGTAAAAGGAGTAGATATGTATGGATGTCTAGGGATGGTCTGGATACATCCAAATTGCCTAAGCACGTGCTTAAGCAAGTGAGGACACATCATCCTAACTTCGCATCTAATCTTGCAAGACTACCAACATGTATCCTCCAATGGACGAATGAGACAATGATCTTCATAGGGAGAAAAACAATTATCTTGGACCTTGAATTGTTCCAGTGTATTCCTATAAATTTCTAGCAATGGATGACACTAGTATAGAATAAATAGACATGCACATGGAAGTGACTTGTCATATTGAGATTATAGAGTCTGCTGATAGATGGTAGGAAAATATTGCATGATCCATACCTGAAGCAAAAAAATAAATTAAACTTTTTTAATAAATAATGTTCCAATAAAATTAACTAATATTAAAAAAAAATATTCCAATTAAATTATCTCATAATTATAAATAATTCATTAATTATAAACTCTTAATTACTTGAGGGAGGGACAAGTAAAGAGCTAACTTTTTGGTCTTCGGTTTGCTAGCATCGCCTAGCTGACTGTACAAGAAAGCAAGAGCAGTTGCAACACCCCATAATACTCTTGGATAGTACCTAGGTCTCTGAAGTAATGCACATACATAATGTCGACATACGTTGTACTTTTGTCGTTGAATATGTTAAGTGTTCACCAAGTAGAGAAGATAACATATGATGGCATAAAACCTATGATATTCTCTCACTTTGTCATCGGCAAAAAACTGAATTGATATGTTCAGATGACTCTAAAATTGCACTTCAAGAGTTGAGAATCTGACATAAGCTCTTCTGGTTTTTTGAACCTCTATGAATGCCTCATCTAAGATGAACCCATGATCCATACGCAGCCACTCAACCCCCTCATCTTTCACCAGCAGTGTATGTACCAAGAGGTGCCAGTGATGGGCAAGTGTAGAAGACATGACACGTTGTCAAAAGTCATTGTCATCTCACAACAGGAAGATGAAAGGTACTGGTCTCTCTATGCTCCCTTTCAGCAAATGCGAACAACAAGTTGTTGTCTATTAACCCATAGCTTGTGCGTACAAGATCAATTAAACCGGAGGCTTTAATTGGATTCCAAAACCAATCCACAGTAGAAGCTGGAATCTCTAGCTGAGATATCTTCAATCTCCAAACCATATGCGGGCCTCCACGCGGTCCTCAAAATATTATAGCAAAGACATATTGACAGGGTGGTGGTGGTGGTGATGGTAGTCCCTAAAATGGTACATGTGGTGATAGTGGCGGCGACGACAGTACATGCATCTCATCATGTACATCTTCAACGGCAACATGTGCATGAGAGTGAGGACTTTTACCTTTAACCCATTGTCATTTAGAAAGAGCTTTCGCTTAATGTTCTCTGCGTACTGACCCATGTTGCGTCTCTCTACCATGACGAAATCGAGTAACATCACCATCACCTTCCATCTATGAAAGCAAAAATCAACATTTGTCATATTTTAACAAAAACAAATTGACATAACAACAACAACAGAAACACTATTGGTCCCTGACATAAAGTAATTTAAACTACAACAACAACATAAACTAATGGTTTAAATACGTGTTTGGTCCTTGCAATTATAACATTTTTTGATTTTAGTCGTCGTAAGTTTGTTTCTTTGATTCACATTCCAGCAAATATAGATTCATTTTAAAATGGTCCCTCAATCCAACTTTTGTTAAAATAATTCCTAATATTGCTAAGCTTTTTTAATTAAAAACAAAAAATAAATTAGAAATTAAAAATCTAATTATTTTTTGAAAGGTGACCAAAATTGAGAATCATAATTTCTATTGTCTCCCTCTAATACTCAAACATAAACTTATTAGTACAGTTATATTGTTTTAGTCCCAACACAACACACACTACTACAAAACTACTTCTTAGCTTCATGAATTACATGTCAAAATTTTCAATTTTCTTTCTTACCAACATCTTAGATCTAACATGCAACCACAAAACGCATAACTTGTAGCTCAACTCGCAACCACCGAATGAGTTCTAAAACGACCAAATATTGTGATATGGATACAAGAAGAGGGTGCAAGCTCGCGTCCTTGCGAGTTGGAGAACAATACAGACACGTTCGAAGTGACATTTGATTTTCTCCTTCAAAGGTGAGAAAGTCGTGAGAAGAGAGAGAGAGAAAAGGGTGAATATGTGCAGAGGGAGGCAATATAAATTAGGATTCTGAATTTTGATCACCCTTTCAAAAAATAATCAATTTTTTAATTCAAAATTTATTTTTTGTTTTTTTTATTTAAAACAAATAAAAAACATAAACACTAAAATCAAAAATAGAAAAACAAAAAACATACACTTTTATGATTAAGAGTTGATGAATCAAAGAGTTGTGTTTTAGTATGGATTTGAAGGAAGAAAATAAGATTGAGTTGTATAGAAACCTAATTTTGTCCCAAAATATTAAAAAATTAATAAAATTAAAAAAATACAATATGTTGGACATTTTATTTTAGTTAAAGAAAAAAAAATTGAAATTATTATTTTTATTTAAAAAATAAACAACAATAATTTAATAAAATGAGATTTTTGGAATTAGACCGTCATATTTTTTAATTAATTAAAAAGGATTTGTAATAAGAAGGTCAATCTTATTGATTGATCCCAATTATTAATAATGACGTATTTTTAAGGAAGTTTGTAATGATAAAAAAAATCAATCTTATTAATTGTCTTTTATTAGAAATAATGACAAATACTTTTAAGGAATGTGTATTTGATTAATAGTAATAACAAATTTTATTTCTAAAAATAATTAATAATAATAAAATTAATTAATTCACAAATATTTTCTACCATGTGTTTTGATTTTCTTAGTGTATCTTAGGATACGTAGGATCAATGTCTTTTCTTGTCAAATCAAATTAATAACAAAATATTTTTCCTTCTTTTATTAATATAAATAATTTATTTCCCTTTTTATTATTTTTTTTTTGGGGAATATAAATAATTAAATAAATAAATAGTTTGTATACAATTAATTATAGGGTAACTGTTTTTTGACGGTGTAAGTTGATAATATTTTTTCACTCGTAATCAACTCTCGAATCCGAACTTTTTGGTTCAACATCATCATTTTAGATTTTATCAAATTTTTCCTTTAATAAAATAAAATTGGTGGAGACACTATTTTTTTATGAACAAATCGGACGGGACAATTAACGAATCTGCTAGGGACTTTTTATAGTCAAACCAACCTAAGTAATTGTATATACTTATTTATTTTTTTATTTATATTACCTCTCTTTTTTATTTGTTTAATTATTTTACTGTGAATATAATGTGGTGATTCTTTTATTTTATTTACTTGTGGTGATTCTTTTATATTACCTCTCTTTTTTATTTGTATATATTTGTATAAATGTATTTATGATAATTTATGTATTAATTATATGTATTTATAGTAATTTATTCTAAATATGGTGATTTATTTTATTTATTTATGGTAATTTATATGTATTTATGATAATTTATGTATTAATTCTATGTAATTATGGTAATTTATTCTAAATGTGATGATTATTTTATTTTATTTATTTTTCTGCACACTAAACTAATACGATTCACACACTTATGGATGAACTCTGTGCCCGAGCTGAATGCAATCTAATGATAATCTATTGGATGTACATTCAGTTTAGTTGTCATGAAAGTCTCACATAGAGTTGACTTTTTATAAAATATTTTCATTTTAATAGTTTACCTATTAATAGATTTAATATTTTAGAATTGAGTTGTGTACTATAGGAACCAATTAAGAACTGTAGAGCCCATAGTAAAAGTTCACATAAATACTTTCAAGTGTGGTTCTGATCCACATAAATATGGATTGAGAAGACTTACCACTAATTGCACACTTTGATGCTTCAAAAAGTATTACCTCTAAATGAAGACCGAGGTCCAAAAACCTAGAAGGACGACCTAGGAAAAAACTAGGGTATAAAAATGAATAAAAACCCACTAGGTTGCAAACTCGAGAGGGTGACCTAGAAAAAAATTAGGATACAAAGTTGAATAAAGACCCATTAAGTCGAAAACTAGAAAGATGGATCTATGCGAAAATTCGGGTGCAAAAATGAATGAAGACTTGATATGTCGAAAACTCAAAAGGGCTGCCTAGGCAAAATTTATAAAGAGCACGTTAGGTTGAAAACTTGAAAGGACAACCTAAGCAAAAATTAGGTCCACAAAAAATTATAGAATGAAAGAAGCTCACTAGCTTGAGAATCTAAAAAAGATGAGCAAATAATATGGATTACATACAGAGATCAAAGTCGAAGCATAATATATTCCTTAAGTGCATGAAGATACATTAGGGCAAATCATATCCTCAAAAATGGGTTAAAAACATGATTGAAATTGTGGCATGAGTTATTAGCGCACTTCTTTTATGAAATACTACTAACAAATAGGGACATTTACCCATATGAGATTACCTTATCTTATTTTCTTTCTATGAATCCTTTTTTTTTTGTACCATAGATTTTCTCATTAAATATCATTGTTTGAACCTTCCTTCACTAATTTCTTGTGTTATAATTTTTTTTTGTCAAAATGCATTTTTTATCATAATCATATGTTGGGACACAAAATATGTGAATGTCAAGAGGCCTAAACTAGTATGGTGTCTTTACACATAGGCTGGGGAAACTAGAGATCAAGTCGAAGATGTAACAAAAATTCTCTTTAAAGATCAAAAGGACAATCACCACTATTTATTCGAAGTGGTGCACATTTTCCATCCATGAATCAAGGATCATGTTCGTTAGGAGGTGAAAGAAATAGAAAAAATATAACAAAATTGAAAAGAATATGATTGAAAAAATTGAAGGAAAAAAATGAAAAAAAAAAGGGAAATGTTCATTCATCAAATGCATTCATGACATTTCATATTTTTTGAATAGTGTATAAATTTAAAGTCGGAACACTGACCTGCACCATCTAATTTAAAAGACGAGATGGCTGATCCACAAACTCTAATTTTAAGCCTGGGATAATTAACTCGCACCCTCTAATTTAAAAGTCGAGATTTCTGACCGGCACGCTTTACTTTTTCTTTTGAGGTCGGGATATCTGACCCGCACCCTTTACCTTTTCCTTTGAAGTCGGGATTTCTGAACTACACCCTTTAACTTTTCCTATGAAGCCGAGATGATTGATGCGCACCCTTTGGTTTTTTCTTTGAAGTTAGGATTCTTGACCTGCACCCCTTTTTTTTCCTTTGAAGTCGGAATGACTGACCCGCACCCTTTAATTTTCCTTTGAAGCCAGGAAAATGACTCACATCTTAAGCCAAGAAAACGAAATGCACCCCCTGAAGCCGAGAAAGTGACCTGCATCTTAAGATAGGGAAACGACTCGGACCCCCGAAGCTGAGAAAATGACTCGCATCTTAAGCCAAAAAAACGATTTGCACCCCTGAAGCCGAGAAAACGACTCGCATCTTAAGCCGGAAAAACAACTCGCTCACCCAAAGCTGAGAAAACGACCCACATCTTAAGCCATGAAAACGACTCACGCCCTCGAAGTCGAGAAAACAACTCGCATCTTAAGCTGGAAAAATGACTTGCACCCCCGAAGCCGAGAAAACGACCCGCATCTTAAGCCAGAAAATGGCTCGTATCCCCGAAGCCCAGAAAACGACTTCTATCTTAAGTCGGAAAAACGACTTGCACCTCTGAAGCCGAGAAAACGACATGCATCTTAAGCCGAAAAAACGACTTGCATCCCTGAAGTTGAGAAAACGACTCACATGTTAAGCTGGGAAAACGACTTGCACCCTAAGTTGGGAAAACGACTCGCACCACTAAAGCTGATAAAACGACCCCTATCTTAAGTCGGGAAAATGACTCGCACCCCCGAAGCCGAGAAAACAACCCACATCTTATGTTGGAAAAACGACTCGCACCCCAAGCTGGGAAAACGACTCGCACCACAAGCCGGGAAAACGACTCACATCTTAAGTTGAGAAAATGGTCTACATACTTTTCCATCAACACTATCTTTTTCGAAAAAAATTAGAGTCGTCGTCTTTACTTATCCTTTACTATGATCCTTTAGTAAATTATAAGCAAAGAGGAGAGCAGTTGTAAACACCTAATTTTGTCCAGAAATATTAAAAAATTTACTAAAATAATAAAAGTAAAAAAATACAATGTGTTGGACATTTTATTATGGATAAAGAAAAAAAGTAAAATTATTATTATTTTTATTTAAATAAATAAATAAAATTAATTTAATAAAATGAAATTTTTGGAATTAAAAAGGGTTTGTGATAAGTAGGTATCTTATTGATCGATCCCAATTAGCAATAATGACATATTTTTAAGGAAGTTTGTAATGATAAAAATATCAATCTTATTAATTGTCTTTAGTTAGAAATATTGACACACATTTTTAAGGAATGTATAATTGATTAATGATAATGATATTTTATTTCTAAAATTAATTAAACCTAATCTACCACCATAAATAGGAGTCTAAGACGACTCTCAAAAGGGATGGGGAATGAAAGGTAAAGAAAAGTAGAGAAATGTTTAAATTTGTTCTTCGGTGAAAATCGTTAGCTATCTATTGCGTCATTCTTATACAATATTTTTTATAACCACCCACTTTAACTCGCACTAAAAAATAAGAAAAAGAAGAAACACATTGTCTGAAAGAGACAACTATATTTGGTGACATTTGTATGGTTTTGTTTTTCTATTAAATTTTGATACTCTTTACTTATTAGGATTTTCCATGATACACATCTTAATGTCGATTTTAATTTTTATACAAAACATGCACCTAGGGGTGTACATGGGTGCGGGTCGACCCGCCAACCCGATCACCCAACCCAACTCAACCCGAGTTTTACCCGTACCAGATCACTTTCGGGTCCAACTCAACCCAACCCGTTGAAACCCGCTTATATTTGGTTCGGGTAATGGGTTTAACAATTTGAACCCGTCGACCCGTAGACCTAACCCGGTAACTAGTTATATTTTTTTAAAAAAATTTGTTTGGCAGCCCAGCAGTGCAATAGGGTTTCAGATATCATTAATAACATATTTTAATATGAATGTTGATCTAAGGTGTTTATGCGTCTAGCCTAAATACTTAATTTTTCTCGCAATTTAGCGTTTAGTTTGTTTTGGCCTTGTAATCTCGTATATGCCTACTCATAAAATTCATATATAATTTTTGAATTGTCTCTTTCAAAAGAGCAATTTAATTTTTGAGTTAAATACTATTTATTTAAATGTTATATTTTATTATAGTTTTACATAATAAAAGTATGAACGAAAAACTTATGCTTATAATGAATTTAGTTTATATTTTTTACATTTGTTAAATACAAGTTTTTTTAGTTAAATACTATTTATGAACAAAAATGATTATTATAGAAAAGCTTATGATGAATTTAGTTTAAATTTTTTATATTTAAATCTATTAAACACTTTTTTTAGTATTTTATTTGAAAATAGTAAGTACTCTAACTATAAATAAATGAAGCACTACTATTAAAAAATTATGGTAGCTTAGTAAACTAAAATGGTTGGTGGATTATGTGTAGTGACGAAAGTAATGTGGTGGACCAAGTAGCAATATTAGTTGTTTTCTCCTCACTTTTATTATTAATATTTGTTTTTGCATATTCCCAAGTATTCCCTTCCAGACTTTGATGAACTTGTTAAGTGCTTGTACTTGAAGTTGACATTGCTTAGAATTGACGAATTTTTATATTTGATTGATATACTATTGTTGAATTTATTTATGTATTTGAAGATTGTTGAATTTATTTTTTTTATGTGAGAGGTTGATGATTTTTTTAAAGAATTGAATGATGTGATTGAAATTTTATAGTTTTTGAGACATTTAAGTATTAAATATATTTATGTATAACCCGCCAACCCAACCCAACCCGTTCTTGATTGGGTCGGGTCGGATCGGGTTAAATGAAAAAAATACGGGTTTAGAACTTAACTCAACCCAAAGATAATTAATCGGGTCGGGCATCGGGTTTTGTCAAAACCGGCCCAACCCAACCTACGTACACCGCTACATGCACCTCTTAAATTGATGCAGCCCGTAAAAAATAAAATTGTTTTAAAAAATAGATATAGTTTTCTTTGTTTTATTATCCTACTATTTGGTATTCCTTTTTCTTACTTCCTTATCACTATTAACCCATTTTTTAATAATAAATAAAATTGAGTAATAATAAAATTAATTAACCCACAAATATTTTCTACCAAGAACTACGTGTGTTTTGATTTTTCTATTGCACCTAGGGATACGTAGAAGCAATGTCTTCCCCTTATCAAACCAAATTAATAAAAAAAAATATTCCCCACCATAAACCAAATTAATAACTTTTATTTATTTATTTATTATTCTTTGTAGGTTGAACGTTTTAAAGGATGGTGTATGGTGGTAATACTTTAAATACTCGTAATCGATTCCTGAATATGAAATTTTTGATTCAAGATCATTATTTTAAGTTTTATCCAATTTTTTTTAATAAAATAAAATTAGCGGTGACTCGTTTTTTTTCGTAGATAAACCGGACGCGACAAGTTGGATTTGAGAGAAATAGAATTTTAAAGAGTTTTTTATTTGAAAAATAGAGTGAATAGGGGAAATAGAGTTTTACTCTACTTTAAGGTGCCTACCTGATGCGAGAATCCAACAAATTAAGTTACCAGATGCATGAATCTGGTAAATTAGTGAACCGAATTGTAGGATTCGCTAAAGGGTATTTTGGGAGGTTTGTGAGAACACTTTCATTTTATTGGGGTCTGTGGGGGGTGGGAGTACGGGTTGGTCTAGTCACTTGACAATTTTTGTTAAAAAATAAACGGGCTACTCGCAGTCTCAATAGAGTTCGAGCTTTGACAAGGCGGACCAATAAATTCGGATTGATATACAAATTCAAAATTTTGAAAAATTATATATCTATTTTAAACGCGCCAGGTAGGGGTCGAACCTACGACTTTCTGCTTAGGAAACAGACGCTCTATCCACTGAGCTACAGGCGCTGTTATTCTTTTGTTTTATCTTTTTGTTTATATATTGTTATGTTTCTTACTGTGAGTTCAAATAAATCAACAGTTTTTCCTTAGTGATAATGAATTCTCATTTTATTTCGTAATGCATCGATGTGTACTAATATTTAAAAGTAATTCGAAACATTAATAACAATTACGACACTCTTTAGAAGTATGAGTTAACTATTTTCTCGTTTTTTAAATTTTGCGACAATGATTCATAGATATTGGTTTTACGAGTTGAACTTTAAAAAATATAATTGTTTTTTATTTTTTATGTCTATCGAGTCATTATCTCATCTACTATAAAATATAAGAAAATTATTTCGAAGAGTATAGTTGATCTTTATTAGAGTTTTAAAAGATATTTAAATACTTATTTATATAATGAGAAAGTATAAAATTATGAGATTTGTAACGGAATATTTTGAAAACCATTGAGAGAAGGTTTTACAAACAAATCGATTTTAATGTAGTCAACTATTGATTGAAAAACATATATGAAAACATTGAAAATTTGAGATTTTAGCGATTGTTGATTACCTTGTATTGATTGTTTTGTTTGAAATAATCACCTTGTAATAATGTTGGAATTAATAAACAATGATATGATCTGAGCTAAATTGTTTATATTTATTATTTAATTCAACGTGTTTCTTTGCTTATTTCGATATCGGAAGTAAAATTAATAATCTTATTTGATCACGTGTTCAATCAACTCTGTATTGAATCATATTTCCATCCAATTATATATTCAATCAATTAGTATTTCCAGCCAATTTATTTATTTGATTATTTTATTTAATTAAACTAGTAAGATATCCTGGTCACGCATGTTTGAATTTTTTTTAACATGGTTATTTATTATCAATGTAGAGCATAATTGGTTTTTCATTTTTTAGCTAAACATAATAAAGTCAAATATGTTTTAACTTTTTGTTTGAATTACCTTAAAATCAGGTTGCCAAATTTAATTTTGCGTCAAAAGTACGTATAAGCATAAGTAACATAAATGATGCTTTTACATTTTTCAATTGCGGTTTGCATGATTTGTTTCCAATTTATCCTCTACTCCAATTAAACATAAATTACATCACAAAAAACTCATTTTTATGTAAAAGGTACATTTAAAAAATGATATTTTTTTAAAAATACATTTACAAATGATAATCCAACACAAACACACAAAATTTGAAATTCAAGAAAATATACTCATTTAGATTTATAAAAAAGTTATTGAAAATTGTTAATTGTATTCACCTTGTGATTTTTATATATCTTAGTGAAAAATATTTGTCTCGTATTTTTTTAATATTTATAACTGACAAAGATTTGTCATGTATTTTTTTAATATTTATAAGCGATAAATGTTTGTTCTGTGTTTTTTATGTATCAGTGACAAATATTTTTTTATGCATTGCTAATAAATATATGTCTCATTTTTTT
>JBBPBP010000001.1:26089303-26116518 GCA_037974735.1 Cicer chorassanicum
AAAGTTTTATCATTTTGAATACAACTATTATTTTAATATTGAGAAGTGTTATGTTATCGTTGTTGTTGTTGTTTTTTTTTTTTTAATTTTAAAAATGGAAGTGTTATTGTTGGTTGAATGAAGTTGAGGTTTTATTTGATTTTTTCTACTATTAATTAACGAAGATATAATGCTTTTTATATTGATTTGCACGGTTATTTTTTAACAGAAATTCTTAAATGGTAATTTTTTTGAAATTTGAGCGAGTATTAATTGTTGGAGGAGACTATAATTAATGTCTATAAATTAAGATCTCAAAAGTAAATTGTATTGGCCATCATCATTAACAAAGAATGGCACCCTCAACACACCTGTTCTTGTTGCTCATCATTTCAATGGTCTTTATTTCTCATGCTGCCATTTCACCAACATCAAGCCCCAAAATTTCACCAACATCAAGCCCCAAGTTGTACGAAGAGGTATGTAAAGAACCTCATTCGCAAGACTTCCAACAACGTTGTCTAACACTTCTAGGAGCCTACCCTGAAATTACTTTGGCCAAAGACTATGTTACCCTTTGCAGGTTATTTATAAATGTGTTAATAAACAAGGCCCAAAAAGCCCAAAATGACATCAAAATTTTGATGAACAAATATCCTTCTTCACAAGCCATCAAGGAATGTGCAACCAAACATTACGATATGATGATTGGCGAGTTGGAAGTTTCATTAAAGGAGTTGAATGAAAGCCCATCAACTGCAAGCTTGAGTGTTATGTATGCTCGTGATGGACCTAACTTTTGCGAATATGCCTTGGCTGATGAAAAGATAGTTAATACTTCTATTTCTTCACTCAATAATAAGATGCTTTTTCTTCTTGATGTTGCATTGGTAGCCACAGGACATGTTTAATTAATGAGATATGTAGTTTTGTTATTATCTGCTATTATTGGATTTTAAAATAATCTATAAATAATATCAATTGTCAATGCGACCATATTGTCAATGTCCCCTCATGATTACTGCACATGTATATTTGTTCATTTTTATTGTTGTTTTGTTCTCCAATGTCCATTAAATATGTTAATTAATACTATAATGCACGTATCTTTTGCATTCTCTAATAAGTTCTTTATTAGTGTTCTTCTATCATGTTAATTAATAAGTTTAAATATGTTTTTGGTCCTTATAAATATAACTATAATTATATAAATAAAGGTTTAATAATAATAATAATAATACCTAGTATTAAGCTCATCACATATTCATTTATTGAATCAACAATCTCTATTGTTGATGTCAAAATTACTCAACATTGCAAAAAATCTTCATTCTTGTAATTTTGGATTAAATTTGGATATGTGCTCTGAACAATTGCTTGAAGTGGATCATTGAAGTTAGTGATTGTCAACTCTGGTGGTATTTGGTTCTCTGCATGACCGTCATTAGGCTCTGAAAGCTTCCCATCTCCTAATTTTAAGATCCATTCTGAAAATTGTTTAAGTTCATCCATATTTTCTCTTTGCATTGCTGGCAATAAACACATGTTTTCGTGAGTCTTAACACTTGACAATGATCCCAAATATAGGAAGAGTTAATTGTTGCATTAACAATATCTGATCGACTTCCTCTTAGGATAACCGGTAAAATTTGCCTAAAATTTCCACCAAATACTATAACCTTGCCTCCAAAGATAGTATTTTTGAACTTAGTTTCACTCATGATATCTTTCAATATTTTATCAAGTGTCTCACAACAAAACTTATGAGCCATAGGCGCTTCATCCCATATGATTAATTGGGTTGCCTTCAGTAATTCTGCATGATCACTACATTTATCTATATTACATGTAGACGACTCTAGTGTAGGAATAGGAATTTTAAACTTTGAATGTGTTGTTCTCTCACCTGATAGCAATAGTGATGCTATTCCACTTGAGGCCACTGTCAACACAATTTGCTTTCGTGAACGTATTTTTGAAGCCAACGTTCGCCACATAAATGTTTTTTTTGTGCCACCGTAGCCGTAAAGAAAAAATACTCCCCCCTTTTGCTCCTCCACATTTGAATGTGGTTGACTTTGTATAACACTCCCCCCTGTCTTTAGGTTTGAGGTGCAACTCTGATTGAAAGAAGATATTGAACTTTTGTTGTTAACACCCAATGTAATATCAGACAAAGGAGTTCTTTGATGATTATGTATAACATTTAATTCATAATTGGAATTTGACATAGTAGAGAGACAATCAAGTTTGATCCTTTTTGTTCTTCTTTTGTCCAATATAGTTTTCCGTTTATGTCTTGCTTTTGTAGCTCTCATTTTTCTAACTATAGTGTAATCATTCATATTATCTTTTATGGTTTCCTGCATGATGTAGATATAAAATTAAAAAAAGGTTAGACTAATACACAACATGATTATAAACATTGTAGTAGTGATAATTTTAAAAAATAAATAAATTTATCCCTTTAATCTACATTTCATTCGATTGGGTAAAAAAATTATTGTTTCATGTTAAATTTTATTTTTGATGATGGAGGTTAATTTTTTTTTCATGTTAAATCTAAAATTTTATTTATATCATGATAAGCAATATTATATGTTTTAATCTTACCAAAAGCTACATTGACAGTGCTAGACCAATTTAGGAACAATAAATATTTGATATTGCTAAACCAAAAACTTTATCAATATTTCACAAAACACATAATTGCCATTAAACTGTACATTTTCAAACCATATTGATTTTGGGAACCGTACTGTACTGAATTGCCATTATTGATTGATATTAATTGTTAAAAATAAAAATAAAATATGACTTGATTTTCTATTAAAATAAACGAACCAGTTTGGTTCATGAAATATCCACCACAGTTTGATTTTCTAGTGCTGTATGGCTTGATTTAGATGTTTGTATCGTTTTTGGTAGCCCTTTAACAAGAGCTAGACCATGAAACGCTGAAGCTATAGATGCAATTTGTTATTTATGAGATTTAGCTACATATATACATAAAAATTAAAAATCAATAAATAAATTAATAATCATTTTCTATCAATAAATGAGGATATTGAACTAAGCATTACGAACCTTGTATCACGGGAGATTTACAACAACTCTATTCTTCCTTTAATATGAATTTGGAGCTTCAAAAGTTGTAAGCTGTATTTTGTAGTTTGCAGTCCGACTGTTAGCAGAAATAATATAACTCTTAAACTTTAGTTTATTAGTTATTTGAACTTGTTGGTTGATTAGAATAAAAAAATAAGAGTTATAATGAGTAACATTGATATACCTCATAGTTGCTGGTATTTGTTTTGTTAGTGACAATGCTAAGAGGGATGGAGAGAGATATGAAGCCAGCTTTGTGGAGGGAAAGTTGTTGATGGCGTGTTTCAAGAAGCCAGCTTTTGTGAGTTGGCAAATGAGTACTTTCAGTTTACTTTACCCAATGGAGGGAAAGTTGCTGATGACATGTTCCAACTTTGAGTAGTTTCAAAAGTTTATAATAAATTTATATTATTAAATAAATATAAATATAAATTTTATTGATTTCCACAATTTAATCTCTATATGTATGTCATTTGAGTTTCTCAAACCTGGTAAATAGCCTAAACTTCAACAATGTAATATATTATTTATAAAGTATGAAAGTTTGAGTTATTTTGATAGCCTAATTGTGTAACTTATGTTGTATTATGCAACAAAAACAAAAAAAATACTATTATTTAAGATAGTAATCAATTTGCTCTTTAGTCATATATAATTTTTTAAATATAGAGATATAAGGATAATCACTGAGTTTATATTTTTTTAATAGACAACATATCAACATTTTCCATATTATTGTTCCTAAAGACATTAATCAATTAAACATCCATCCTATAATAATAACATTGAACCAAAAAGTGTACTTGTGTTTAGTGTTTACAATAATACATGATTTGAGAAAATATATATCCCATGATTCAGACTTCATAAGACCAAAACATAATTAGAGATTAGGATTACAACATATAATAATAGTTTTTAACATAATTGATGTCATCATCTACTGTCTAGCATATAATTTCATTGTAGTTCCTATTCACATTTGATATTCTATAGTGGTTTTGATGATGATAGTTGGGCACTTGCAATTTCATCGTTACCCCCATTATCTGGTTGGTCATCAGTTGGAGGCCTTTTAGTCGGTGTAGCTGACTGAATATTTTCAATATCATTTTCACTAGTCATTGATAATGATTGCTACGTATTTCATAAAGTTTGTAGAAATTAATTAGATTATTGTCATAAAGATTATGAAATCAGAATGTATTTATCAAAATGATGCACTTATAGAGAGTCATGTAGATATACTTACAGTGTCAAATAGTATTTCTTGACTAAGAAGTTCACGACTCGGTTCTCCTTTAGATGTGTTCTGAAAATGGACTTCTATTAATTTAAGTTGTGTAGTTTTTAATATATATAATTTATTACAATTAGAAGATACAGTAAGGCAATATGTGGTTTGAATACCTCTTCAATTTGAAATTGTTCCTTAATTGCAGCAATAAGTGCAACATCACTCCATGACTTATTAACAGAACACTGTTTTAAAGATGGTTGTAGTTTTACACGAAAAGCTAGAGTGATCCCCATTATGTCTTGAAGTTCTGATGGATATTATATCCTTATGTCAGTATCACCAACCTTTAACATGTTTCAGGTAAATGAGTTATGTCATATTATGTGGTAAACAATAAATATCCAAACTATGAAGTTACTTGGACTAAGCATTATATACATGCCTCAATCATATTCTTCCTCATTTGAAGTGCTGAAATTCCAAGTAGTGAAGTACAATCCTGGTCCCACATAAGGAAGTTACAAAAGCAATTGTCGTGAAAAACATCAATGATCATTTTGTACCTATTTTATGTTGTTAGTATTGATACCAATAAGTGTTTGATATAAGAACTCTAATATTGATTTATAAATTCTGATAAATTAAGGTTGAATATTGAACTACTCTTATGGGCTATTTGCTTTTAGTTTGGGAACAAATATATGACAGTTAAGAGAAAACATTTCATATAGTAACCCTAAACCTTAATAATATACAAATTGTTTCTACTTTATTCCATATGCCTATAAGTTAGAATATTATAGCCATTTAGTTTTAGTTTGATTGGACAATATATTTTGAATTATGAAGAACAAATGAAATTACATACTTCTAAAATATAAAAATAGCATCTATTAAAGTTTAATATACATTGGAATTGGTTCGTCAACCTGAGCACCACATTTACATTGATAATTTGTAATCCCTTCTTTAGCTTTGACTGTGCAATTAGTGCAACCAAGATAAAACCGACCGAATTTGTCTGGCACAACCTTTGACAGAGTTGCCACAGTGACAAATCATTTCCTAAAAACCATGTTGTAATTAAAAAAAAATTGTAACAATTAAATAATGTATATATCTACATAAAAATAGTGTTATGAAATTATACTTACATGTCCAATAGCCTTGATTTGGCAAAGAGTTTTAGCTTGAGCATTGTACATAAACTTCTCTTGTGAAGTGTATTGAGATGAAGATGTGATCTGAGTTTGTAGTTGGCTGCCCTGAATGTAGTTATCTATATCATCTATTGCAGGTAACCTGTATTCATTGAAAATTGAATACTTAATAGAAAAAAAGATTACTTATAAACAAAACTGCTAACTGAAGATGAGTGGTCTACATCATTAAAATCTCTTGACCTCTAATCAGGTTAAATCATAACTGCAACATTTGGAAGACACTTAGAGTTGGTCAACTTTCTGATTTCTGAAATCCTTGATTTGGTGCGTGTTTTCATTGTGTGCCCGTTGTTTCCTGCCATATAGAATTAATTAATTAACAACTACATTTAAGTAAATTGTAACAAACGAAATCTTTCATTAAACAATTAGTACTTGTGTTGAATTAATAATACCTTATGGAGGCTTGACTTGTGCATGGTGGAAGATTATAATGATGGGACCAGAGTTGGGGTGAGCATTAACATAATTGAGGTATTGTGTACCATAAGCCTCCCATAGAGAGCAAGTAAGGATGTTTCCGCTCATCAAATGAATAATATCATTTGAAACATGCTTTGTATAGTATATTAATTAAATGTAAATATTGTTGTTACCTGAGATCTTTGATTTTGACAGTGACACAAGTTTTTTTGATTGATGATGTTGAAGTTGAAGAAATGACCTCATCCACTACCCCAATAATATCTATAAATAAAAAAGATAAGTTATCCATTGAAACATGAAAAATATAAAACACATATATATTATTCAATTAAAAAAAAAAAGAAATGATAGTATTACCAATTAAGTTGTTAGGAGGGTTCTGCCCATTCAAAATGGTGCTAAAAGACACCAAACGGTACTGAGTCGGTGGGATTTCAGGGAGATCAATCTCTTCTTCAAAAGTAGTAGAATTGAAAACAATTTTGAATTCATGGAGGCTATATTTGAACTGGAAAGTACTTGGAAAAACTGAAAAGTTATGGATGATGTATGTTTGATTATCTTTGAGTTTGCCCCTCCATTTAACAGAATCATCTTGTCGTATAACATGTATTTGATCAGCCTTTTAATAACAAATAATTTATAAAATGAGATACTAACCAATAGAATGAAGATATTTGTTAACCAAACATAAAGAAAAAGTTAAAATGTAGACCTGTTGATCAATCAAAATAACTTCATCGTGCACATTCCCATTTTTATTAACAACAGTGAAGTAATTTGTGACCCTAATTGCTATTTTCCAAGTTTCTTTTGAGGTGTTAATGTCCTTCAATGGTGTTGCATTTCTTTTCTATGAAACAATGCAAATTTTATAAACATAGATTGAAAATTAATCATTTATTTCATATTGTAATATATCTCTGAAGATGAAATGCAAAAGATTTGGAACTTAAAGAGCCAAAAAAACCTAAAGAAGTTGAAGATGCAATTTTAGTTTGTAATAACATTTAGAAGTACAAACAAAAAACCTAAAAAAATTCAAAGGAATATGAAATGAGATGGGTTACCAAGAATAATTTAAAGAACTAAGAAATAGTGTTTTTAAGAAATAGTGTTTTTAAAATAGATACAAAAATAACCTTAAAAAATAAAATGCAAAGGAATATGAAGAAGGTGGGTTACCTTTTTAGTGATGGTGGTTGAACCTCCTGCAGTCTATTTGAAAAATGAAAGAGAGATAACATATGTAAATGTCCATAGAAGGAAGAACTGAAAATTAGAATGGGTTTGAAGGAATAAGTGACAAACCTTGACTAAACTTGTATCACAAATTGTGGCAACCCCTTCCTTATGTTGTTCCATTTGCGATTTTCTTCTTCTTGAATCTGTTTGATTTTCTTCTCCGTGAATCTGTTTGATATTCTTCTCTGTGAATTTGTTTGATTTGCAGAAATGTTGGAGTGTTGCAGTGTGTAAACCCGAAATATTTCAAAATGATAAAAATTTGAAGAAGTTGAGTTATATGCAGAAAGATAGAGTAATTTACAATTGCGACCTTAAAATTTTTGCAAAGGTTAAATTTATGAAGAAAATAATTGTATTTTTGGTATAGTTGAGAATTCTTATAGTGTATAATAGATTAGGATAGAGGAAGTTATTATTAATTAAAGTGGCATCCGTGACAATTTTACAATTCTTCTCAAAGGATTTGAAACATGTTTTTTGAGGTTACAAGATTAAACTTTTACTACTACTGTATTAAGTTAAAATAAAAGGTAAAGTGAATATTATTATTAATAATAGTGATCAACAACAACAAATTAAATAACATTTTAGAATAAAAAATTTAAACCAACAAATAAATATGTGTGACATCATGCTTGTGCCATTATTTTTAAAAATTATATCACCAAATAAATATGTTTGATGATAAATGTATATTTAAGAATATTACATGTAATACTCCAATTTTGTCCGACCAATTTAAAATAACAATAATAATAATAATAATAATAATAATAATAATAATAATAATAATAATAATAATAATAATAATAATAATAATAATAATAATATGTTTAATAAGCATTTTGCACTTATTATTATTAAGTAAAAAATAGTCATTTTATAAATGATTGAAATTTTAATAATAAATGGTTTTTAGTACATTATATTTAACCAAAATAATAATAATAATAAAAACAAAAGTATACTGTTTGCACTGCACTCATCCCTGCTGCAAGCAAACTATCTCCATCTTAATTTTAATTATTTTTTAATTGTATTTTATCGTAATTAGGTTATATCTTCACCATTTGTACACTTAATCAAAAAGATTAGCCATTTATTTCCTTAAGTATATGAGGTTACATGTTTTTTCTGCAAAACAATAAAAAATCCCGAACTTAATTTTATCTCATGAACACAAAGATTCACCACTTTGGTCTATAAATTAGACAAAGAAATCAATCAGAAGAGGCAACTTTTGGGTAGAGATCTTATACTAGTTGTCATAAAAAACAAACACTCAAAGATGGGAGTTTTATATTTCAGAAGAAAAAATCAGAAGATAAAAAAAAAGTTTTTTTTTTTCGTTGTGAATTTTTTTTTTTATAAAAGAGAGATTCTGAAACAAAAATGAAGTTGAGCAGAGAAGAAACAACAACCCAACTCCATTCTCAAAATAATATATTTTAAAATTAAGAGAAAAAATAGAAAACGAGAAACAGAGCCATCACCGTCATTTCAAGTTACACCTATAACCGCCGCCAACCAACCACCGTCAACCGTTACACTACCGTTGCCTTTTCTTTTGTTGTTATACAGCGATATGCATCTCATGGTTCGGTCTCTATCTCTTTAACATTTTATTGTTTGCTGCTGACCTATCTGATTTCACTTCTAAAAATGATACCTTGGATTTGTTGGTTGCTTTCCTGAAGTTTGATCTCATACTCAAAAATTTAGGTAGAATAAGCTAGAAACCAGCTGGTTAGGTTCTGTTTCTTTACGCAAAGCAAGCTGTAACAACATCAGATATCCTTTTTATTTAGCTTTGCTGTAACAGCAAAACAAGTATTCTTTTTTCATTTAGGTTAGGTAGCTTTTTTTCTTCCACACAGATTGCATTGGCTGTTTATTAAATTATAAATTTTTATAAAAAAAATCCTGCCAAAAAGAAAGTCAAATACAATCTCGTTTCTAAGTTATGTGTGGACATAATTGTTATATCATGATAATTCTAAAATGCATTTTTATTTTTAATAAATTAATAATTATACAAAATTATTTTAAAATGATTAATTAGATGTGACATCCTTTTAATCTTTGAGCGGTTATAACACAAGTTATACAACTTGGAGATTTTAAAGCTCATTTCTATAACAAAAATAAGACTATTCTTAAACGTGTTAACTAGATGTGATATTTTTTTAGTCCTTGAGTTTTTTAAGACACAAGTTGAACAACTTGATAGTCTTAAAATTCATATTTTTTAAGTAATTAGTTAAATCAAACAAACTCATTTTATTTCGTCAAAACTTTTTTTCTTTTCAACAACAAAATAAACTTTATTTAAAAAAAAAATCAACACATCCGCATTTTCTTCTCAAGAACTACGTAGATTTGATTTCTCCATCGCACCGAGAGATACGTAGGAGCAAGATCACACTCTTGTCAAACACAATAATAAAAACTTCTTTTTTTTTCCTCTCTTTTTAAACACACTTTTATCTCAAAAATCACATTTATAAAAAACAATTCATATTCATAATTAATAATAAGGAGAAATAAATATATTTAAGTTAATATTAAATCTGCACAATTAATTATAGGTAACCGTATTTTAACGGATATCATAGGGTGCTATTACCTTCCCTACGCATAATCGACTCGCAAACTCAAAATCTGGTTTAAAAAACCATTTTTTTTCTATGTTTAAGAGTTTCCCAATATTTTCCCTATTTTAAAATAAATTTTGGTGGTGACTCCATTGAATTCGAGAAACACTCGAAGTTTTAGGCCGCGACAGCTGGCGACTCTATTGGGGACTCATAGAGAGTCAAGCCTAACGTTATTAATTGTGCATAATTTTTAGTTTTTTCTATATTTGTTTGTTTTTTATTTTCTTTTACTTTATGTGTTTATTATTTCTTAATAAGTATTAGCTGGCATTATAATATTCTTTTAAGCTAGTAGATCATTTTTTTATTATTTTATTTTATTTTATTTATTTATTTATTTGTATATGTATATATGTTTTATTAGTATTATGGAGCTATTGAATTATACTTATTCTACACCCTACACTTTTACTAAGACACACACTTATGAGTGAAACCTTATACCCGAGTTTGAACAAAACTTAAGTTTAGTTTCGAGGTTGCGTAGTGGTAGCCTTCTGGATGTATATGCTGTTTAGTTAGCATGAAGATTTCACCTAGAGTTTGATCTTGTTGAAGGTATTGTCACTCCAAATAATTTACCTATTGTTTTTGACAATATTCCAAAATAGGATTATTGGCTCTAGGAACCACATTTAGAACCATAGAGCCACCTTGTGAGAGTTTCACTACATAAGCCAATAAACCCTTTCATCATAAGAATATCCATATAAGCAAATATACCAAAGAATGTGATCAAAGTAGCAAGCTAAAAAAGAAGTCAAATAACCAAAGTCAACTATGGTCAAACTTACTAGAAGTTTTATAAATGTAAAGGTACATGATGCAATCTAATGTTCTTACATTTCAAATGCACATGAGAACCTTTCATTTTAGCATATGCATCAAAAGGATTTTTAAAGTGTCAAAAATGCATAAACAATGTTTGAAAATAAAGTTTTTGGCAAAATACAATGTTGTATTCGAATACAACATCCTGTAGCCGAATACAAGAGATAAGTCAGTAGCAAAAACTGAACATCTGTATTTGACTACGAGATGGTGTAGCCGAATAAAAGTGCTAAGTCAGTAGCTAAAACTGAACATCTGTATTCGACTACGAGATGGTGTAGCCGAATACAAGTGCTAAGTCAGTAGCTAAGACTGCACATTTGTATTCGACTACAACCTTGTGTAGTCGAATACAACAACGAGTCAGTGGCAAAATTCACTTGGTTATATTCGAATACAAGGTTTCATATTTGAATACGATGTTGCAATTTTAAATAAAAAATGAACATTGCAGAAGTGTATTCGACTACACACATGCTGTAGCCGAATACAACTGCGAAGCAATGCAACTTTTCAGTTCTGAAATGGTTCTAGATCATTGCATATGTTCATCAAAACTCTAAGAACTATTGCCACTGATCTGAAGTGATGTCTATGGAGTATAAATATCCCATAACTTCAGTTTATTCGAAATCAATCATTCTACCAAACTTTGAACAAATTTTTGAAATATTCTCAAAGTTATTTTTCATATTTCAAGTACTTGCAATACATTTTCATATCATTGAGAAAGGTTCTCAAATCATACTTGAAATAATATTGGAATGATATTATTGTACAACTATTATATTCTTATTCTAAGATAAGAACATTTTGCTGGAAAATCACTAAAGTGATTATATTGTTTGTAAAGAAAGTAGTACCTTCTTCAAGTGGTCTAATCTAAGATAGTGGTGTGCTATCTTAGAAGATGTGCTAGAAGTTTGTAGCAGAGATTCTAGGGTGGGATTTGTATATTTTCTGACAAAAGTGGAAAAATCTCTTGTAGTGTGCAAGAGGACTGGATGTACCCTTGGTCATAAGGGGAACCAGGATAATATTGCTGTGTCCATTAATTTTCTGCCATTTACTTATTGCCATACACTGTCCTAATTAGAAAAATCGATCACTAAATCTCTGAAAACAAGAAAACTTCTAAACACCTAATTCACCCCCTCTTAGGTGCACCTCATTTCTTACAAGTTAAGTGGATAATGGGATCAGAAAAAAGAAAAACTTTACTTTTTAAATTCAAGCAACCTGAATTGAAAAGTTTAAGGGACATCAACAATCAAATGAAAACAATACAACGTGAGAGTTTCTTTAATAAATATGGGAATATCCTAAACCTCTTGGTAGTAAATGTGCAAACAAGGGCCCTCAAGACACTAGCTCAGTATTACGACCCTCTTTTAAGATGTTTCACCTTTCAAGACTTTCATTTGGCCCTGACATTAGTAGAATTTGAACAAATATTGGGTTACTCTCTAGAGAAAGGAAATCCTTATCGGTATACTAGGAAACCACCAAATTTGAGCATAATTGTTGAAGTGTTGAAAATTGACATATGAGAGTTGGCAAGTAAAAAAGAGGGAAAATGAGCTATTCATGGTTTTTCCAGAAAATATCTACAGCAAAAATGCCAAGATTTAGCCGTTAAAAAAGAATGGGGGTACTTTTATAGATGTTTTGGCTCTCATTATCTATGGTATTGTTTTACTCCCACACCTTGATGATTTTGTAGATTTTACTGCATTAAAGTCTTCTTGGCTTACAACATAAATAAGCAAATTCTAGTTCTCGCGGTTCTTGCTGATGTATACTACTCTCTGCATATGCGACACGAGAAGAAAGGGGAAACAATTTTGTGTTGTGTTCCAGTGCTTTATACTTGGTTCATGTTTCCCATGTTCAAGAAAGGGTATCATGTTGGAGTTAAAAGTAATCGTTAATGGGCTCATAGTATAGATAGCCTTACTGGGGACACAAATTTATGGTATCATTGAGAATAAGGGGTGGAGGAAGTGATATGCCAATGTGGAGATTTTCCAAACGTACCTTCATGGGAACCAAAGGATATATTAATTACAATCCGACGGTAGCTCTGAGACAACTTGGCTACCCTATGTTGGAGAAACCAGATGATAAGTCGTTGGAAGCTTTTGTTTTGCACAATACAGGTATAGTAGACCCACCAATGTTGTGAAGGATAAATTGAGCTTGGGAAATGATCATTAGACAAGGAAGAGTACTTGGATGTAGAAGTTGCAGCACAAAAGAACCCTATCAATAATAGGTAAAGAAAAGAGTTCAAGAAATCAAGCTGCCTTTCCACATTACACCCTCGAATGATCAGGAAAATACATTATTGTTAAAATCTGAAAGAGGAGAAAAGAGAGCAACAAGCGAAGTTAGAAAAAGTCTCCCAAGAGAATGAGAACTTACGATCAGAAAACACCTGTAAGAATCAGTTTATTGAGAGAAGTAACAAGAGGTTGAAAATTGAAAAAGAAAATAAACTTGACATACAAGATTGTTTGGGAGGTGCAAATGAAGAATTAGATGTGCGAAAGTAAGAAGGGAATGAAGCTATTGAAGAAGCCTATATGTTGAAGCAATTGTGGACAAAATCAGCAAGCTCTGAGAGAAATATAAAAAAAGAGTTTGATGATTTAAAGAAACAACTTAAAGAGATGGTAGCTGAGTATGAGAGTCAAGTAAAAAATGAGAGACAACACAAGAAAGAAATTTAAAGAATTACTCTCAAAACATCAAGATGCACTAAGAACATAAATGGAGACTTCTAGTGAGTTGAAGAATTACATTGATTATCAAGAAAAGATCTACAATGACTTAAAGAATGAAACCATATATTGGGAGGATCATTTTTATGATGTTGCTTGGACAATTGATGAATCAAGAGATCTATAAAAAGCTAGAAGATAAAGGCAAGCATTGGAAAGATTGCTTTTCAAAATTGGCAATGCTAGCTAATCAAGCAATCATAAAAATTTCAAAGCATCTAAGAGAGATTGATGTAGTAATGCATCCGCTCAATACTCCAGTCAAAGTCTACAAGTTCGTTAAATATTGCAAAAGTCTGGTAGAAGAATTGGAGGAGAAGATTGGCTGTCCTATTGAAAGAGAGGATTGAAATACCATAGTCAATGTAGTTTTTAATTTAAATGTGATGTACTTTTTTCTCATCAATGAAGGATTTGTTGTTTTGTTTACCGATCCCCATATTTTCTTCACTAATAATTCATGTTCGTAGAAAAAAATTTACATAAGGCTTATGATTCCCCAACATCCAACTATCATGTAAAAAAAAAGAGATAATTAACTAAACAATTTCATTTTCATTCCATTCATATTTAATACATACTCATAATTATATATTTATTTATTTAAAAAACAGAAAAAATCAATAAAGCTGTTTCCCCGACACCATTATCGGACTCGCGCAAACTCCAAGATCATGGATGAACTTGAGCAAAACCAAGATGTGATGAGAGCGAATGTTAGTCAATTGAAGGACAAGGTTGATCGTATCCTAGAGGCTATATAAGCTTTAGCAAGAAAGGAGAATACATATGGGGATCCTCCAACTACAAAGGAAGAACACCAAACTATTGCTTCTCACCCACTAGGCTTTACCCCGACTACCCAACAATTTCGTACGACAGCTATGCAATTTCCCATGTATGGTCTCCCACCTGGTTATACTCCACCCTTAGTCATCAACCCTGTGGAAAATAACTCAAACCACTCAACTATCAACACCCAAAGCCTAAACCAACCACAAATCCCATATCATCTGGGCTATGTGCCACCCCAAAACACTGTACCCTCAGAAAATATTTCGTTCAATGCACCCCTAGTACCCCATTTTGATGCTAATGGAAATTGGCAACAACCTCATGTTGGTGATGATACACAATCGAAAGAGAAATTCCATGTGTTAGAAGAACGAATAAAAGCAATTGAGGGGAATAATATCTATGGTCTCGAAGCTTTTGATATGTGTTTGGTTCCCGATGTGGCTATCCCTTTGAAATTCAAGGTACCTGAGTTTGAGAAATACAAAGGTGCCACATGTCCTAAAAATCATCTAACCTTTTATTGTAGAAAAATGGCTTCTCATGCTCATAATGACAAACTTCTCATTCATTTTTCTCAAGACAGTTTGAGTGGGGCATCATTAAGTTAGTATATGCATCTCGAGCGCAATTGAATTCGTTCATGGAAAGACTTGGCTGATGCCTTCTTGAAACAATACAGGTACAACATTGACATGGCGCCTTACAAGATGTAGTTGCAAAATTCGTTGAAAAAGGACAATGAAACATTCAAAGAATATGCACAACGGTATAGAGAAGTCGCATCGCAAGTAGATCCTCCTTTATCTAAAAGAGAAATGGTGGGAATGTTTATGGATACTCTTCAGTCGCCTTTTTATGATAAGATGATTGGGAGTATGTCCTCAAACTTTTCCGACATGGTCATAATAGGAGAAAGAATAGAAAGTGGGATGAGGAGTGGCAAGATCGTTTGTGCAGCAAGTGGTGTGAAGATACCTCAAACGGGATTCACAAAAAAGAAAGAAGGGGATGCTAACGTTGTAATGGTAAACCCAACTCTTAACGGGTCAAATGCAATAATTGTCCAAGCACCAACCCATTTTCCTTATGAAAATACCAAGGCGGTACCATGTAATTATGAAGTCAAATCACCAATCAAGTGATAGCTTTGAACCTCAAGGAAATGATGTCACAAATATTTTAGGGATTGGTGGCATGACTCGGAGTGGTCGAGTATACGCTCCTGAACAACTTAGGAAAAAGGAGGATCATGGAGAAAAAGGGAAATAAGCTATGTATCATGCCATAAAAGGAGAAAAGACTAGCAAAAAGACGGTGCTTGAAGAAGAAGCTAAAGAATTTTTGAAGTTTATCAAGAAAAGTGAATATAAGGTGGTGGATCAGCTAAATCAAACTTCTTCTAAGATATATGTTCTTTCTTTGTTATTAAACTCTGAAGCACATAGAAGGGCACTATTGAAAGTTTTAAATGAGGCTCATTTTACTCACGATATCATGGTCGACTAGTTTGATGGAGTTGTCGGTAATATCATCGCTAATAATTGTTTGAGTTTTAGTGATGGCGAATTACCAGCTGAAGGGACAAGGCATAATAAAGCACTACACATCTATGTGAAGTGTCATGATCATATTCTCGCACGGGTGCTAGTTGATAATGGTTAGTCATTTAATGTTATGCCAAAATCAACACTTTCAAAACTATTTGTTGATGGAGCCTGTATGAAGCCCAATTCCATGGTGGTGAAAGCATTTGATGGATCAAGGAGACAAGTTGTTGGTGAGATTGACCTGCTGATTCAAATCGGACCCCATAACTTTGGAATAACCTTTCAAGTGATGGATATTAAATCGACATACAATTGTCTTTTAGGGAGACCGTGGATTCATGCTGCTGGAGCAGTAACATTCACTCTCCATCAAAAGCTAAAGTTTATAGTGAACAATAAGTTGGTAATAATATATGGGAATAAGATATGTTAGTGAGTCGTCTATCTTCTATGGGCTACATCGAAGACACGGAAGAAGCCATAGACTTCCTTCCAAGCACTAGAAATCGCCAATGTCGTCTTCATGGGTGAAGGGCCTCGCTTAAAGGAACCAAAATTGTCTATCACATCATTGAAGTCTACCAAGTCCATTTTAGAAGGAGGGGTCTTTGTTAAATTGGGAAAAGAACAATTGGTACAGGTTGGGATATGTATCTACCAAAGCTGATAAAGAAAAAGTTGTGAAAGAAAAAAGAGGAAGCAGGATGGCTCGTCTGTAAAACTAGGCACCGAATTCACAAAAAATCTTATTTGTGACATTCACCAAACCTTTCAAAGCGCCGAAATAATATATGCTGGCCAGGTAGCTGTTGCAGAAGAAGATCATGTTGGTGATGACACCCTCAAATTAGTGCACCATTGTCTTCCGAATACCAATTTCAACAATTGAAAGATCATCGAGTTTCCCGTGTTTATTAATTCATGTTCAAAGTAATTATGTCTTTCAACTCCTTTTGCTCTACCCAAGGCTATATGGATAACTAATTAGGGCACATGTATTTCAATTCCGTACTTATTATCAATAAATGCATTTTTTAATTCTCCAACCGTTTCTTTTTTTCTTTTTTCTTTCTTATTTTGAAGATTGCAATCTTTATTCATATTTTCATTCTTCCTTTTTCTTCTTAGTTTAAACAATGCAGAGTTGAAAATAGCAGTGCTAGAACCCCTTCTTGTAATTTTGAACGCCTAATTAATCATGCTGATGAGGATTGTGAAGACGATTTTGAGCCTCCCCCAGAACTAGAAAGGCTAATGGAACAGGAAGCTAAGATAATCCAACCTTATCAAAAACTTGTTGAGGTGATCAATTTGGGGACTGAATATGGTAAGAAAGAAATTAAAATTGGCATGTCTATGAAAGAAAATGAACGAGAAAAGTTGATTAAACTTTTATTTGACTATGTGGGCGTCTTTGCATGGTCATATCAAGATATGACTAGACTAGATACTAACATAGTTGAACACAAGCTACCGCTCAAGCCTGAATGTGCTCCAATTAAACAAAAGTTTAGAAGGATGAGACATGATATGTCACTTAAAATTAGAGAAGAGGTTAAGAAGCAATTTGATGCTGGTTTCTTAGCAGTGACAAAATATCCTCAATGGGTGGCTAATATTGTCCTAGTTCCAAAGAAGGATGGAAATATTCGAATGTACGTTGATTATCGGGATTTAAATAAAGCTAGTCCTAAAGACGATTTTCCTATGCCTCATATTGATGTCCTAGTGGATAGCACTGCTCAATATTCTCTTTTCTCCTTCATATTCTAGGCAAAATAAGCTAGAAACCAACTGATTAGGTTCTATTTATTTCTTTCTTTATGCAGAGCAAGTTGTAACAACAGCAGATACCCTTTTTATTTAGCTTTGCTGTAACAGCAACAGGTATTCTTTATTCATTTAGGTTAGGTAACTTTTTTTTCTTCGAGATAGCTTGCGCTGTTTATTAAATTATTAAGTTTTTATAAAAAAATCCTGCCAAAAAGAAAGTCAAATACAATCTCGTTTCTAAGTTATGTGTGGACAAAGTTATTATATCATGATAATTCTAAAATGCATTTTATTTTTAATAAATTAATAATTATACAAAATTATTTTAAAATGATTAATTAGATGTGACATCTTTTTCATCTTTTAGCGGTTATAACACAAGTTGTACAACTTGGGGATTTTAAAGCTCATTTTCATAACAAAAATAATAAGACTATTCTTAAACGGATTAACAAGATGTGACATCTTTTTAGTTTTTGAGTTTTTTAAGACACAAGTTGAACAACTTGATAGTCTTAAAATTTGTAATTTTTAAGTAATTATTTAAATCAAACAAACTAATTTTATTTCGTTAAAACTTTTTTTCTTTTCAACAACAAAATAAATTTTCTTTAAAAAGAACAATCAACACATCCGCATTTTCTACCAAGAACTTCGTAGCTTTGATTTCTCCATCGCACCAGGAGATACGTAGGAGCAAGATCACACTCTTGTCAAATACAATAATAAAAACTTCTTTTTTTTTCCTCTCTTTTTAAACACACTTTTATCTCAAAAATCACATTTATAAAAAAAACAATTGATATTCATAATTAATAATAAGGAGAAATAAATATATTTAAGTTAATATTAATTATGCACAATTAATTATAGGTAACCGTATTTTAACGGATGTCGTAGGGTACTAATGCATTCCCTACCCTTAATCAACTCCCGAACTCAAAATCTTGTTTCAAATATCATTTTGTATTTTTTTTTCTATTTTTAAGGGTCTCCTAATATTTTTCCTATTTTAAAATAAATTTTGGTAGCGAACCCTTCGAAATGTTAGGCCGCGACAGTATAAAACAATTATATCATCATCTTACTTTTTTTTTAAATAAAAAACATTATCTATAGTTTAATGGAAAAGGGGCAAATTAACATGATATCAATTGCATTAATTGTTGATTGACTGGTGTCATTTTATTCAAATGTTTTGAATCATCGTTTTTTTTACTTTTAATGAAAAATATTTTTTATAGTCAAATACAATATTTATTTACTGGAATGTTACTATATAACATCTAAATATAATAATATTTAATTCAGCAATATATAACATTTAAATTACATTATAATTATAATAATTGTTACAATATTTAATCCATCAAAATAAAAGATGATAAAAATATTTATACACGCAGATATTTGTGGATAAAATCCACGACGGGCAAGAGGCAAGTAGCTTAGCGGATATAAAATAAATAGATATTTTGACTACTCGATGGATGTAATGATATTTGTACTTGCAAATATTTGTATAGAATAATTAAATTAATAAAATTGATATGTTATAATATTTTTTATTAATGTGTTGATACTTTTTATGATGTAATTTTGTAATATATATTATTTATGTGTTAATATATTAATATTTCATAGGTTGATATTTTTTATATTGACAAAAAGAGAAAAATTCTATATATTTGTAAAATAAAATAATTTTATATTTAAATGGTTATTTTTTTATTTAAAAGATGATATGTATTAATCTACCAATATTCATATAATGCTTAAAAATCCACTAAATATTCATTAAACGGATGTCCGCACAAATATGAATGAAATACAAATATATTTTTTATCCAACTAATAGATAAGGTAGATGGGAGTATCACACGGACATGTGAATATCCACCGTCATCCTTAATCGAAATTGACATGCCATTTTTATTTTTATTTTAGTTATTAAGTATCCTATATTGTGATCACATTGTTTTCAACGAAGGTCTAATTGTTGTGTTGAATAGTGAAATATTTTTTTATAGTATATCATTCAATAGTTTTGATTCATCATAAGTGAATTAAAAATAAAATTTGATTCGCCCAAATAATTTATTAAAAACTTTAAAATAAGATAAATAATCTCTAATATAGTTTTGAGTATCGTCTACATAAATTAAGAACACTAACGTAACGTTCATTGTCCATCACCAAGAAAAAAAGATGAATCCAACAACACACTTATCCTTCTTGCTCACAATTTCCTTGATCTTAATAATTTCCCATGCCATATCAGCAACATTAGGGACTCTTGGAACATAGAGTATATTATTGTGTGAATTTAAAAAAAAAAATTGTTGAAGTCCCACATTGGAAAGAATTTGTTTTTCTAAATTCAAGTGGAAAGAAACATGTTTTTTAAACTTCAAGTCCCAAGTTGGAAATAATTTTTTTTAAGTCCCACATTGGAAAAACTCTCTTATTTTGAGTAGTTTTCAACTCTTAATATGCTAAAGTCCCACATTGGTTAGAAATCATATGTGAGTATGCTTCCATCACTATATAATGAGTTTCAAACTATTGTGAAAAGTACACCAAAGTTGGATGCATTTCCCAACTTTCTCTTTTCTGTCTTTTTTATTCTGCTCGCCTATTTTTCGATCCACTTCTCCCCTTTCTTTCTGTCCCTTCGATTTTTAGAGTGGTTGTTATGATGTAGTCCCTTCGTTTTTAGAGCGGTTTTTATGTCGTAGTCCCTTTGTTTTTAGAGCGGTTGTTATGCCGCAGTCCCTTTGTTTTTAGAGCAGTTGTTATGTCGTCCCTTCGTTTTTAGAGCGGTTGTTATGTCGTAGTTCCATTGATTTCTAGTGGTTCTAGGTCCTAATACCTCTATGAGCGGTTTTTTGTGCTGTAATCCTTTTGATTTATGAGTGGTCATAGTACCATATTGCGAGTAACTTTAACTGCCATATTGAGGGTGTAATTCTAGAACGGTTTTCTACGGTGCAGTGGAATTCCGATACAGTGAATCTGGGATGTTTTATCCTGGGGACTTCGTGGTTGATAGTCTGCCTTGCACAATTTGGGTAGTGCCGCGAAACGTCTTAAAGAGAGCGACCTAGTCCGCGACTTAACCCGGTAATATCTTCGGTGGCATAAATTGTGGTTTTTAAACAGTTTTCTGAAACTCAAAAACAACAATTTTAAGACGTTTCTTTCTGCCATGTCAATCGCAAAGATGACTGGATTTGGTTATGTTGCCTCTGATTTTAATAAATTGTTTCATTTGAGGCAAACATAAAAGGATAAGAAAGCTAGAGAATTAACCCATGGGAGAATAATGATAAGAATTATATTCTTAATGGACTTGCTGATGATCTGTACAACTACTACAGTTCCAACAATACTTCTAGAGATGCTCTGAATATGTATGTTGTTAGCTGCCTCTGATTTTAATATGTCTCATTCTGTTTGAATATTGAAATCAATAAAATGTCTTCTTCTTCTTACATGTTGTATGATTTTAATTTTTGACATGCTAGACTATGTGATGTGAACTCATTTGATTTCAAACTTAAGTAACTTAGGTTTAATTCCAAAGTTATCTATGAATGATTTTGAAAAATGTGATTTTTGTAGTTAAGCTAAAAAAAAAAAAAAGTTCACATAAATTTGTAGTTAGAGAATCTAAGTCTTTAGATTTATTACACTTTGATATATGTGAACTTGATGGGACGTTAACAAGAAATGAAAAACATTATTTCATTACTTTTATTGATGATTGCTCTGACTATACTTTTGTATATCAAATGAAAAATAAAAGTGAAACGTTTGACATGTTAAGGATCTTTGTAACTGAAATTGAAAATCAATTTAGTAGAAAGATTAAGAGGTTCTAAGTATGATTCTAGTTTGTTTAATGAATTTTTTAAATTGTCTTGAATTATACTTGGAACAACTGCACCATAATTGCTTGAAGTGAATGGTAATGTTGTAAGAAAGAATAGAACTCTTATTGAACTAGTTGTTGCTAGTATGCTTAACTCTGGTACCGCCTCTCACTGGTGGGGGGAAATTATTTTGACTGTTAGCTATGTATTGAATAGAGTTCCTAAATCTAAAAGCAAAACATCTCCTTATGAGATAATGAAGAAAAGACAACCCAACTTGTCTTATCTTCGCACTTGGGGATATCTGGCTTATGTCAGAATCCCTGATCCTGAGCGAATTAAACTCGCTAGTAGAGCCTATGAATGTGTATTCATTGGGTATGCAGTAAACAACAAAGCGTATAGGTTTTATGACCTAAATGCAAAAGTGAACATAGAGTCAAATGAGGTTGACTTCTATGAAAATAAATTCCCTTTCAAATCGATAAATAGTGGGGGCAGCGAACCTAGTCAAGTTCCTGTGACAAGAAGCACTAAAAGCAACAAACAAGGTGAAACATTCATTAGGGTACTCATATCACTTACGACTATTCATAACCTGGTGATACACCAGATGGATGTTAAAACAACTTTTTTAAATGGTGACCTGGAAAAAGAAATCTATATGGATCAACCTGAAGGTTTTGTAATTCATGGACAAGAAGACAAGGTCTGTAAGTTAGATAAGTCTATGTATGATCTTAAACAAGCTCCTAAGCAATGACATGAAAAATTTGATAACTTGATTATGTCGAATGAGTTTAAAGTTAATGAAAGTGACAAATGTATTTATTACAAATCTGAAAATGGAATTTGCACTATCTTATGTCTCTATGTAGACGACCTATGTAACGCCCCAGATTTTTTTATTCAAAGCGTTACTTGAAAAGATATTGTTTAGAAAGATTTTCGTCAATTTTTTTTTTCTAACTACATGACCTTTATTCATGCAAATAATTAGTAACAACCACATTTATTTAATTTTATTAAGAAAAGGTTTATTCAAGACTATAACAAGAAAAACAATAATTCCTAACGGAAGGGAACCCACTTCCGTATTTCTAGAATCCTAGTGCATTTTAAAAGTTGGTGACAAAAATTTTAAAAACAAACTTAGAAATATCGCGGCAACTCTATTATTACAAAATTGTATTGAAAACCCATTTTTATCCCCCGTTCGCCGCACATTAATACTCATCAACTACTCTTGAATCTCCTCGAACTCATTAGTACCTAAAATGTTGTTGTAAGGGTCAGTTTTATCCATCATCCACATCAAACCAAAGTTAAACATATAGAAGAATAACACAAAATATATAAGAGTAAAAACTTCCAATTTAAAAGAAAAATACACAAACCAATAAATTGCATAACAAAAATACATACATGATGCATGCTCCTAAAACTATATGATCCGGATATACCTGCCACTAAGGCAACTTCCACACAGAAAAATCACTCATACCAATGGGGATAACCTGCCACTAAGGCAACTTCCACACAGATCACCCATACCAATAGGGAAAAACCTGCCACTAAGGCAACTTCCACGAAGATGCATATGCCATGACATGATATGATGATATATTATCAAAGAGATATATTTCCACACAACACACTAAGAATCATGTCATAAGCATTCAAAACACTTTTCAAAATCATCATCTTATTCACATATCACTAAGCTCACATATCCATAACAAATAATCATGAAAATCATAACTTTCACCACATACACACAAAAATCAAGACTTTGTATCATACACACCATAAAGATTAACACATTAACATATATAACAACAAGATTCACCTCCAACTCATACATCATCATAAAACTTTGTCACATATAACATACAAATTCAACTCTTCTTTCATATTCATTATAAAAATTAAACTTTATTACATATAACATAGAATTCATACTTTACTTCATATTCACCATAAAAATCAAAACTTCATCACATATAACATCAAAATTCATACTTTACTTCTTAAAAATCATATATTATATAATAAACTTAACACAAAGGATTGAGGTTTCGTTATTTTAATTCATTAGTCCACATATTATTCCTTTCAAAAAGCAAGCAATCACAATTATTAATTTCATGCCATCCAACCAACGGTCTAACTATAATTTGTGTGGGGGAAAAACCCTTACCTTGGCCGCTTTCCTTCCTAGTACAAATCTCTAAGCCCCACGAAGTTGTTCACAAGGAAAAAGAAGTTCCAAGCTTTGATGCACGAAGAAGGGGAGGTGATGGTGGCTAGAATTTTGGTATTCTTTACAGAATCTTGTTTGTAAAGGGTTTTTGAAATAGGGTTTGTGATTGTGGCTAGGGTTTCAATATTCCTTTCTATTTAAAGTGAATATTATTGGGTAGATAGTGTTGGGTCTGAATAAGGAATAGAAGGGAGAAAATATTATTATAATTCTTATTATTATTATTATTATTATTATTATTATTAGCTAACCTTCATCAATTATTAGTTAACCTTCATCAAAACAAGGCATAAACTCCCAGCCCAACTTTCTACTCATTCAAATGGGCCGTGTGATACCAAGCCACAACCCTTAGCCCAAATTCTTTTTGCCTTAGAAATAATAATACATCTACTAAATAATTCTTACTAACAACTTTACTACAATAAGGCAAATAGGACAAATAATTACCACACCAAATTTAATATTGGAAAATATATATGTATAAATCCAAATTATTTTAATTAATAATTTTAGAGGATGTTACAACCTACTCATATTTTGATTAAAATGTTCATGATGTAAATATTGTGAAATCATTGTTGTGTAACAACTTTGATATGAAAGACCTCGAAGAAGCAAATGTAATCCTTAAAATCAAGATTACTAGGTCAAAAAATGGAATTTATTTGTATTAGTCTCACTATGTTGAAAAAATCCTAAAGAAATATAAATACTTTGACTGTAAACCTGCTTGCACACCATTTGATTCAAGTGTGAAAATTTCCAAGAACACTGGTGAAGATGTTAGACAAATTGAATATGCGAGTATCATTGGCAGCCTCAGGTATGCCACTGGCTGTACTAGACCCGGCATTGCCTACGTTGGGGGACTGTTGTGCAGGTTTACCAGTAGACCTAATATGGAGCATTGACACGCTATCGAAAGAGTCATGAGATACCTAAAAAGGACCATGAGTCTCAGATTATATTATCGAAGATTTTCTGTCGTTCTTGAAGGATACAGTGATGCTGATTGGAACTCCTTATTAGATGATTCCAAAGCAACTAGTGGCTATATTTTCAGTATAGCTAGTGGTGTTGTATCTTGGAAATCGAAGAACAGACGATATTGGCTTAGCCTGCTATCGAGTCTAAAATGATAGCACTAGCTACTACTAGTGAAGAAGCGAGATGGTTGAGATGCTTGCTAGTTGAGATCCCTTTATGGGAAAAACCTATGACAGATGTGTTGATCCACTGCGATAGTACCGCGACTATTGCGAAGATTGAGAATCATTATTACAACGATAAGGGACGACAAATTCGTCGTAAGCACAACGCTGTTAGAAAGTAACTTTCTAAATGAATTGTTATAGTGGATTATGTACGCACTGATGAAAATTTAGCAGATCCTTTGACGAATGGATTAGCTAGAGAGAAAGTCCTAAATACATCCAAAAGGATGGGACTAATGCCTATCTAATGTGTTAGCGGCATATAAATCACTTTGTCCCCTCCTTGTTGGAAATTTCTTCATTTGATGTCATTTTATTATCTACCCACAAACGTAGTATGGCAGCAATCATATAGAAAACTGTTGGGAAAAGTTAACACACAGAGAAATTAAAAGAACACAATCACAATACAAGAATATAACGTAAGAACTCCAAAATCGAAGAAAAAACCATGATTGTTGTCTAATGGAATTCAAAGAATAATATTATATGAAAATTGTTACAACACATAGACTTCTCTCAAACTCCCCATGGCCCCCTGTAGACCCACACTTTCCAAAGAAAATATTTAAACTACATATCACAACACTCCAACACAAGAGTATAAGAGAAAAGAAAAGAATCAGTTACATGCTTAAAGTGTTTCAGACTGATGCAGATTGTAATAAAAATTAGAGTCATATATATAGCTTTGACCTCCCTTTTCCTTTACAAAATTGAGCAATGTGGCACTATTTCAACATTTATAATATCAATCAGAGTAACAATTATTGAGTCACGAGCAGATCCCGACGGATCATCTACATTAGGTCAAAAGCAACCACACAAGTGAGTTGAACACCGTATCTTAAACCAAAATCTTAAGGCAATGTATTTATAGGTTTTCTCACAATCTCCCCCTCAAGTTTGAGTCGATTCCATCAATACAAGGAGCCGATCCCTTTAGTAACCATCAAATCATGAGAGGAGCTCGAGGGATCATCCACATTGGGCCAAGAACAACTACACAAGTGAATTGGACATCACATCTTAATTTCAAACCTTAAGGCGCTGAGTTTATGGGTCCTCTCACTTATATATTGCTCAACCATCATTTTTCTATGCAATGTGGGACTTCTAATTCACACTTGCTACAAACAAATCAACGAGCCAAATGCTCTAGAACCACAAGAAACTTTGACACATCTCCACCCAAAACTTTAAGGCAATGGGTATATGAGTAACCTCTCTTATATATTCAAAATTTAACTCATTCATAGTTGATGTAAAACTTAATCACTCATATTTGAACCCAACATTATCCTCTTTAAGCGCGAGTCTCCCACATCTAATACCTGCACAACCGTTTTAACCATGAAATATGCCTCTTGACTACACTGTTAGAAAGACTTTTGATACAAGGATCCAATAAATCAAAATTCACTATCGCTCCTCCACAAAGTTGAACCATTGCTCTGATACCACTTGTTGGAAGTCTGTGGTTGCGGAAGCAACAACGAGCTAAATACTCCAGGACAACAACAAACTTTGACACCACATCTCTACCAAAAATCTTAAGACAATGAATATATGAGTCACCTATCTTATATATCCAACATTTAACTTATTCATAGTCGATGTGAAACTTAATAATTTACACTTAAATCCAAAAATACAAACCAATGTGAGTAATCATTCTTTAAGATATAATCAGGTGGAGTAAAAAATTATATACAAATCAACATTAATAACATATAACACCTATCGAATAGTTCACCGGGACTAGTGTACTTTCCCTTTTGTAGAATTTTTTTATTTTATATAATATTATATAGATAGATTAAAGATAACAAATAATCATTCTATTTATTATTAAAATAATAAAATTAAAATAAATATGAATTTGGGAATTTAAATGAACCATATATAAGAGCACACATGAAATTTCTTATCTAAGAAAATGTTTACTGTATTCAGTAAAATTGATAAATGTTAATTAAATATTAAAAAATATATAGTCAAACATTCTAGTAAATGATTATTTAATTTGATTATATAGTAGTTTTAATTTTACATTTTAAACACAATTTTAATTTGTTTTCTAGTAATATTATTGAATGAATTTTTATGCAGTATATATGAATTAGGCGGGAAATTGAACGATTCTTTAGAGAATACATTAAATTTCTTTTTGATGAAAAACTTTACTAGCGTAATAACTCGTGCATTGTATGGGACACATACAAATATATATATATATATATATAT
>JBBPBP010000001.1:26123758-26148033 GCA_037974735.1 Cicer chorassanicum
ATTTCTTTACTAATATATCCCTATTTATTCCATAGTTTTTCTTAGATATATATTTTGATATAAACCTAAACTTATTCTCTCTCTTGAAAGATAGAGATGTAAAAATAATACATCATCTACTTTATAAAACTACTCTTCTGCCCTCAATATGGTAGTAGAAAGATAAATTATAAGAATAAGAAAAAGATAATAATCAATACTAAAGGATATAATAGGAAAATAAACATTAACACAATAACAATATAAAATGATATAATTTTGTTTTGGCAAGAACAACATATAAAATGTTAGTTATTAGTTGCCTTTTCAAAAGAGTAGTATTTAAAATGCAATTTTAACCTTCAAGATTTGCATTTATGAGATTTTAATTCCCAATTTTGAAAATAGCAATTATGACCTTTAATTTTATCCCTTTTTGCAAAGGTCTGGTCCTTTGATTTTGACTGGGTGCATGCTCACGTGGATTTTTATTTTTTTTATTTTTTATTAGATGAACTTATTTTTAAAATAGAATTTACATTTCTTAGTATTAATCAAAAAATTTAATTGCCGTTTTAGTTCTTCTATTTTCACTGATTACTGAAATTGAGCAATCTATTTTAAAATCTAGCAATTTTGGTCACTCAATAATATATTTAACTTAAAATGAAGATGTGTTATATTTAAATGATGTGGCATACCATATAGAACTATCTAGATTTATTAATTATTTAAACGTTATTAATTAAATTATAAAAATGAATAATTTCATAAGTTTAAATTGAAATTTTTAGAGAATTTTATTGCAATTTAATAAGTATTAATTATTCCACATCATCGTATAATATTTAACTCGTTTAAAATATGCCATACAATATTTTTTAGTTAAAAAATATGAAGGATGAACCAAAATTGTTGTATTTTAACCTAGGGTACCAAATTTTGAGAATTGATAAAAATAAGGGATCAAAATTGCACTTAAACCTAATAAAATTAAAAAACAAAATGAATTAGGGAGCCTAAAATTTGAGTATAAAATGTTTACTAAAATATTAGCCTTTAATATTTTAGCATTTATATAAAACTATAGAAATTTGAACAAAATACCTTAACAAACTGAATTTAAATGAAATTTAAAATCAACAAATTTCTTCTTAAGCAAACAGAATTTCAAATCAAAGTGATTATCAAGGAAAAATAATGCTACCCAGATTAAAACAATAAAACTTAGGTGGTTTTAAGCACAACATGAGTGCTATGATCCAAAATGAAACAACAAAGTATAACACTTGTCTAAAATTATAATGCATAATCATTTCCTAGAATATAATCTAAGGTTTGTTGGTAGATTGTTGAGTCCCACTTGGATCAGCATCGTCATGTTTTCTTTTCCTAATACTCTTCATTGGACTTACATTGCTTAGTATTTGAACATATTGAGTTGTACTTGATGGTTGAACAGATTGAGTTTGCATAATTTCACCTTGAACAATATACCTTAACAAACTAAATTTGAATGAAATTTAAAATCAACAAATTGCTTCTTAAACAAATAGAATTTAATGACATGATGTATAAATCAAAGTGATCTTCAAAGCAACATAGGCGCTGTCCAAATTGAGACAACAAAATATAAGTAGTTTTAAGCACAATATTAAGTGCTATGATATCTAAAATGAAAAAAAAAAGTAGAAAATTTGTCTAAAATCACATTACATAATCATTTCCTAAAATATAATCTAAGGTTTGTTGGTAGATTGTTTAGTCCCACTTGGATTACCATCATCATATTTCCTTTTCCTTGCATTCATCATTGGTCCTACATTGTTTGGTATTTGAACAAATTGAGTTGTACAACTTGCACAACTCCAACTTTAGTTTCAAATTGCTTCATATTGGTGTTATCCTATCATATAATCAAAATCATATTCACTTATTTAAGTCACTAACATAATCAAATCATATTCAATATTAATACAAATTCAATATTATATTCAGTATCATAATCAAATCATACGAAGTATCAACACAAATTCAATATAAAAATCAAATCATATTAATATCATATTCATTGTATAATAAAATTATGGCTAAATTGCATATGTGGTACCTTAACTTAATTTCAGTCAACGTTTTAATCCTTTATCTTCTGTTTTTCTTTCCCGATTTGGTCATTTATTCTTTATTTAATGTTGTTAGAGATGAAAATATGAGTTTATTTAAAGATTTAATTTATGAATTTAATGAAATTTGCATTATATTGAGGATGATAATTAATTTTATGAGTTTTGTTTGAAATTTTTGATGAACTTTTGCAAAAAAAAAAATATAACATTGTTGACATTTTAAAACATAAAAGATCAAATTGTCACTTAAAATTAAAATAAATGACCAAATCGGGGAAAAAAAAATAAAGGACTAAAACGTTAACTGAAATCAAGTTAAGGGACCACAAATACAATTTAGCCTAAAATTATCACTATTTTGTATCCACTCTTTGGAATAATCTTATCAGCTGCAATTTTTCCTCTGCAAGTCCTTTGATTATGGTAAAAAGTTCCACACCTTTTGCATTTAAGAGCATCTTGGTTTCTCTTCAACCTTATAGGAACTCTAAGCTCATCGTTGGCCTTTCTTCGCATCTTCTTAGGCCTATCAGGTGCCCTTCTTACCTATATATGGTGGTACAATTGGTGCAACATCCACAATTGGACACGTTTTTTGTTCATTAGAAGGTCGAATGAGGTTGTTATATGTATCGAGAAATGTTGATTTCTTGAAATCGTAAATAATTAATACTTGACTAGTAAAAGAATCCAAACACTGAAAAGAATCAAATATCATCTAATAACCTATCGAGAAATGTTGATTTCTTGAAATTGTAAATAATTAATACTTGACTAGTAAAGAAACCCAAACACTGAAAATAATCAAATATCATCTAATAACCTGTGCCAGTAAGAACCATAAGCATCTAGATTTTGATTGTTAAACCACATACATGCAATTGCATGACAACATGGTATACCAGATAAGTCATACTTTCTACATGCATAGGTCCTACCTTTTAAGGTAACTACATAACTATTTGTTCCATTATAAACTCCAAACAGTGAATAATCATTATCACCATACTAATTTGGTGACCAAGAATCAACATCTTTTTTAAACTTCTCTAATCCCTTTGAATCATATGACATATATCACCATCGTACCTAAGCATAAAATCTCTAAGTTTGACAATCATATTGGTCATGTAGAATTTCAAACCTCAAGTAATGAAATTATAGGTTTATCCCTATACTCTAAAATGACACTATTAAATGCCTCTCACTTGTTGTTCACTTGCAAGTGGCAATATTTGTTTGTACTATATCTTTTTTGTGTCCATATACCAGGTGTTATCTAACACATATCTTTCCATGTAGCTTCATTATGTTGTTTTAGATTATACATTTCCTTGCTAAAGTTTGTCATAGTATTGATAAGGATCTCAAGAGCATGAAGATGATCCATATTTTTAATAAATTAGGATGAACTTCATTTATTTTCATTTGTTTTGTAATAATTCTTAGTTTGCTTTAATTTGGAATTGTAATAGTTTTAATATAGATTTAGTTGATGTTATATGTAAGTGAAGATACTTTGCTTCCTTACATTTAGTTTATTTTTATAAAAATAAACTAAATGTAAGCCCAATTTGGGCCTAGAGAATTGTGTCACTTATGACCCATTTAGGTTTAGAGATAATTTTACTATAACTATGAATTTGTAACCTCATTGAAGGGGGGTTTTTGGAATGAATTAGAATTTCTCTAATGAGATTTGTGAGTGAGTTTGGTCTCCTTTTTGAGTTCTTGGATTAGAACTTGCTTGAGTCTTATCAATGGCTTCCTTACCATTGTGGCAATTCTTCATTGGCTTATCAATCATCCTTGATTGTGGCGCCTTCTTCATCTTCTCAACCTAATCCATCTTTTGTTTCTTTATAATTTTCAGTTTCCTTTACATCAAACCCTAATACACAAATTGTGCCAATTTTCGTGTTCAGTAACCTGTCATCATATCTCGAGTTCTACACACTTATTTAAAGAACATGAATTGCATAAGAGGACAAGCAAAAAGTCATTTCACATCATAAAGTGCATAAATATCTACTCAATAATGAAAGAATCACAAAAGGAATATATCATATATCAATCATTCTAGAGAATGATTGTTGCATCTTCATGAAGAAAGTGTCCAATAAATTCATACTTATACTAAAATATCTCAGTAATACTTGATGGACAAGACGCAACATGTGAAACACCGAAAGAAATTGCATGAAGTATTGCTTCAAAAAAAGAATTTTCCTCTCGTATGAAATAATGTTCTCATGACGAACAAGTTCATTGCACTCATAAATATTCACATCATTTCAGAAAAATGACAAGAATCAAATTTGAAGAAGAAATCATTTCAAGATTCAGTCATTTGTTTAAATAATGATGGAAGAACATTCACCATAATGTTCTAGTTGTTCTATTAAAGAACAATTGCCAATAAGGATCTTCTTGGAAGGGCAACATGCAATAAATCAGTTGGCATTTAGCACATGGGCTTTCCAACATTTAATGAGAAATTAAAAGTCAAGATTTGAAGGCATACTTGCAAAAACAAACATGCAGAATGTTCTGCAGAATGATACCCAAATTGATCTCTAGATTGATCAGAAGAACATTCCGGTTATTCCCCTATTAGAGACAAAGTCAAGACATATCATTTTCCACAATTCAAGCTACAAGTTAAAGAGTATCAAGATTGCTCAAATAAGTGGTCAAGCCCAGAACTCGAGTTGAATGCCCAAAGGAGGAAAACAACCTCCAGATTGATGACCAAATTGATGAATTTTGAGCAAGGACAACAAAGACATGAGTACACTATTGCTGCATCCTTTTGTTGAAACCTCTGCAGGCTTATGAGCTAAAAAACTAAAATTTAACAACCCATTCACTCACTTATTCATGTTTTCCATCAGACCCAAAAGTAAGAACATTATGGGTTTGTCAAGAATGTTCTAGACAACAATATAAACATGTGTTTAATTATTTTAAAATAGATATGACACTCGGCTTATGTGTCTAACGGATATATTAAGTTTAAACTGAATATTCAAAGCCTCTTATCATCTATAAATTGAAGATCAATGGAAGATTAAGGTAAGAGTTCAATTTGCAAATCTACCAACATTTGTTCAAGTAAGAAAAAGTCAAAAACTCTTCAAGCAAACTCAACCTCTTTTCATTATATCTGTGGATCATCATTTATTGAGTTTGTCTTTGTTTATCTCAAACCAAGTGTTGAGAACCATTAGGTCCCAAACACTTTTTATCATACACATTGAAAGTAACTCAAGCTTGTATTTTATGTTATATTGAGTGTGTTTGTAAAAATCTTTTCTAGATTGAAAGATGATTGCAAAAACCATTTATAGGTTGAAAGGTGAAGATTGTAATTGATCAAGGTGTGATCAAGAGCAAATGTATGAATGAGAATATTCTAGTTCTTAAGCACACAGTGAAAATGTCACGGTTGTGAGGACTAGACTAACCCAAGTTGGGTGAACCAATATACTTTTTGTGTGTGATCTTTCTATGTTTTATCTTTAATTATTTGCACACACAAATCACATTTCACTTAGAACTAATATGTTTCATTTACTTCTAACATATCTAGAACATTCTAGACATTTTGGTTCAACCATGATTGATCTTTAGTTAATTTAAAATAAGCACAAGAAATTTTTTTTTTAAAAAAGGATCACAATTCAAACCCCCTTCCTTGTGATTGATATTGCTACTTCATTTCAATTGACATCAGAGCTCTGCCTCTAAGGTTGAGCACCTAACAAGTGTTAGAGGAAAAAATTCAGGAAGAAAAAGCAATGTCAAAAGCCAAATATATTGTTGAAGGAAGATCATCAAATAGACCACCTTATTTTTATGGTATAGGTTACTACTTCTGGAAAGGAAAGATGCTACTATTTATTAAATCTCAAGATACAAGAATGTGACGTATCATAATAGATGGAAACTTCGTACCAAGAGTAGATCAAAGTTGTAACACCCCAAATTTTATAAGAAACTATTTTATTAATTAAATATTATTTTAGATAATTAATCTGGTGTTAAAATTATTTTAGATATATGTTAATTAGTTTTATGATTAATTTTCTTTATATGTGTGTTTTCTATGATGTTTTAATTTGTACCTATTTGACTAAATGAGTGATGTAAATAACAAATATTATATTTTATTATTTTATATATTTTTCCAAAAAATAATAGGATTTTAGTGTAAAAATTTTGGAGAATAAGATTTAAGTGCGAGTTGATAATTAATGTGATATTTTCTTGTGCGATTGACTAATATTAAATATGCACTTAATTATATTTAATTAATTCTAAATATATTTTATTTTAATTATTTATTTTATAAATAATTATCTTAGGATACTAGTAATGTTTTGAAAATTAAATGATATTTGGAGGAGTATTAAAAATGAGAAAAATGAGATTAAGTAACTGTTAATTTTGTTTTAGCAAAATAATAATAATAATAATAATAATAATAGTAAAACATAAAATAAATGAGGGGATCAATGGGTTTGACCCATGTATGTAAACCTTAATAAAAAAAAAGGAGCTACTGGTAGCCGCCGCCGTATAAGGGAGAGGAAACACAACAACGCTATTGTTGGCACACTGTTCCAAGAAACACAACAACGCTTCTCAGATTTTTAACTATCCCAATTTCTCTCTAAAATACCCAACTTCTCCATTTATGCAATTCGTTATTTTGCACCGTTCTTCTTCCCTGTAAGTCCGATTTGAGTGAAACCAACGCCAAAACGATCGTGTGAAAACTGGTTATATTATCCACTGATTGGTTTTTTGATTTACGGTAAGTTTCCTTGATCGAATTGCAAAATTAGTTTTAAGGTGCCTTCTCATAATTTATTTTTAACGTTTACCCATAAACTGTGGAGTTAGATCGATTGAATGACAAAGAGTCAATGAACAAAGGCTGTTTGCTCGTAGAATCGTATTCGTGTGTGAAAGCGTCGAAATAAGGTAAGGGGTAAGAGAGCGTTTGAATTCATGAGTATAATATATTGTGAGATGAACGGGAAAACCATATTTCCCAACGATTCATCGAACGGGAAAACCGTATTTCCCAATTATTCATCCGGGGCTTGCTACGTATGGCAGTAGCCCTTTGAGGGATAAATTAATTAATGTGAAAATATGGAAATTGGGAGATTAAAATATAGAATAGAAATATTTTTAAGGTGTTGATTGATTTAATTTCTTTAAATGTGTGGTATTTGATATTATTGTGATATTGGGTGTCGAATGAATTTTAGGTATATGTTTGATTAGATGAGTTATGTGATGTGATAATGAAAGATGAATGCATTGTGATAATTTTATGTGATGATGATGATGATGTATGATTAATCATTGTGATGTTATAAATTTGTGATAAGTTTTTGTGATGAGGTATGATTGATGATAGCGATGCTATAAATTTGTGATGAGTTTATGTGATGATGATGATGTGTGATTAATAATAGCGATGTCATAAATTTTTGAAGAGAATATTGAAGTAACCCCATAGTTGATGAAATAATTGTGATTCCAATTTGTGTTTGAGATGACGGTCTTAATGGAGTATCATAGGCCAACGAAGGGAGAAAATAAATATTGAGAATTTGTGAAGTGGAGATTAATTTGTCATCATATAGGTAGGGCCTGTCGCAGCCTAAAATTTCAAGTGTTTCTCGAATTCAATGGAGTCGCCACCAAAGTTTATTTTTAAAATATGGAAAATATTGGAAAACCCTTAAAAATAAAAAAAAAATAAAAAAAATGGTATTTGAAACCAAATTTTGAGTTCGGGAGTCGATTATACGTAGGGAAGATATTAGCACCCTACGACATCCGTTAAAAAAACGGTTACCTATAATTAATTGTGCAAAATTAATATTAACTTAAATATATTTATTTCTCCTCTTTAAAATGCAAATATAATATCTTTTACGAAAATAATCTAATGATAAAAATACATTTAAAATATAGAGAGAAAAAAAGAGTTTTTGTTATTATGCTTGACAAGAGTGCGATCTTGCTCCTACGTATCTCCCGGTGCGATGGATAAATCAAAGTTACGTAGTTCTTAGGTAGAAAATGCGGATTTGTTGATTGCTTTTAAAGAAATTGTGTTTTGTTGTTGATAAAAAAAAGTTATTTTGAAAAAGAATTTGTTTGATTTGAATAATAATTTAAAATGCAAGCTTTAAGACTATCTAGTCGTACAACTCGTGTCTCAAAAAATTTAAGGAGTAAAAAGATATCACATCTAATTTAATCCTTTTAAGAATATTTTTATCATTTTTTATTTTAAATATTAAGTTTTTAAAAATATCAAGTAGTATAAATGGTATCTCGAAAAATTTAAGGAATAAAAAGATGTCGCATCTAATTTAATCCTTTTAAGAATATTTATTGTTTTAGTTTTAAATATTAAGTTTTAAAAATGTCAAGTAGTATAACTGGTATCTCGAACAATTTAAGGAGTAAAAAAATGTCGCATCTAATTTAATCCTTTTAAGAATATTTTATTATTTTCGGTTTAGATATCAATAAAAAAAACCAAATTGTACAAAATGTATCTTAACAACTCAAAGATGAAAAATAATAATACATCTAATTGCACAAATTTATAAGTCAAATTTAGATTAATTCATTAAAAAAAATAAATAAATAGATAAATAAATAAATAAAGAGAGTTGGTTTTAATTAATAAAATAATAAATAAATAAATAGATAAATAATAAATATGAAATTTAATTTTTATTTATGAAATAAATTAATTTTTGAAATCATAGAAAAGAAACTAAATGGGCTGAAATCTCAAACAAATAGGTTAGTTTTTGTTTTGTTTTTTGTTTAGGGCCCAAATCATTTAACAAAAAAAAGGTAAAAAATGGTGTGACTTTAGAAACCCTAGATTAGACTTAAGGAAAAGAAGTGGGCGGCCAAGAGAGAAAACGGGAAAGAAACAAAATGCAGAAAAAGAAAGGGGAAACAAGAGAGAATGACGACGGATGGGTTTAGGGGTCGGTGATGGTTTAGAGAGAGGAAGTGTCGTCGAGGCAGAGAGAGAAAACGGAGAGGCTTCGAATTCGTCGAGTGATGAGGTGAATTCTTGCGTGTTTCCGACGCGGGCTTCACAGCCAAGACAGGGAACAAGAAGCTAAAGACTATAACAAATGCCGAGAACAGGAACGACATTAGACTGAGCCCACTGGATGAAGTCGTCAGGGAAGGAAGGGGAGTTAGGAGCGTAAACGGAGTGACCAAAAAGCATGATAGGCGTACCGGCGACGACGACGATATTCTAGGTTTGAGTTCTTAGTTTTATCTTTTCTATTTTTTCTTCATAACCTAACTTTGTTTATACTCTTACAGATTTGAACATTTCAATTGTATAAAAATAGGTTTTTTTTTTACTTTTCTTATTCATAACTCAACTTATATTAAAACTTGTTGTTTCTTTTTTAGGTGTTTTTGTTAGTATCAAAATCTCCCTTTTCTGATTTTCGAACTCAAAATTTATAGGCTAAAGTGGTAAATCGTTTTGTTCACTAGATAAAATTAAGTTCTGGACTTTTTAGGGTTTTGTTGCAAATTTTACACAAAATCAGACTTTGAGTGCACAATTGGTACAAGTAATAGCCTTATTAGTCTTAAATTTTATTTAAAATGAAGCAACTCATTGTTTTGTGTTTTGTAACAGGTATGTAATAGGATGCTTAACAAGACAAACCAAATAAAAGAATGTTTGTAGCAGTAAGGCACCAAATAAAGGAATGTTTGTAGCAGTAAGGCAAATCAGATAAAAGATATACAATGGAAGCAGCAGCCTACCCATCCATACACAATGGACAGATCCATATCCAATGGAAATATGAGCAACACAATGGAAAATAATTAGCAGCAGCTTCACAACTTTTCCTCTTTTGTTTTATTATTTTATTTTTGGCATTATTTAGGAACATTGTGTAAATTATGTATCGTCACTTTTTCTTCAGAATTTAATAAATATCCTTTATATGTATTAATCTAATTGTGCCGAGACAATATTCATAATATTTAAAATTGAAAACAAAAAAATGGTTTTAATTTTAATTGGTCGGACAAAATTGAGGTACTACATCTGCCTCTATTTAATTATATTTACTAGATAATAGAAATATTATTGTTGTAAAACATAATTAAATATAAGGACCTAAATTTTGCCTAAATAAATTGTGAAAGTGGAAAATGAGATGTGACATGAAGATGTGATAAACATGTTTGGCAAAGATGAAAAACGATCGTCTCCAGATTAGTTACCGGAGCGTAGATTGACAAAAATATAAATGATCATCTTCGGATTGGTTACCGATGCATAGATCGACAAAAATATGAATGATCATCTTCGGATTGGTTACCGATGCGTAGATCGACAAAAATATAAATGATCGTCTTCGGATTGGTTAGCGATGCGTAGACCAACAAAAGGTTAATGAACGTCTTCGGATTGGTTACCGATTCGTAGATCAACAAAAGGTTAATGATCGTTTTCGGATTGGTTACCGATGCGTAGACCAACAAAAGATTAATGATCATCTTCGGATTGATTACCGATGCGTAGATTGACGATAACGTAAATGATCGTCTTCGGATCGGTTACGGCTGCGTAGATCGACAAACATGTAAATGATCCTCTTCGGATTGGTTACCGATGCGTAGATCGACAAACACGTAAATGACCGTCTCTAGATTGGTTACAAGTGCGTAGATCAATATAAATGTAGATGATCGTTACCTAGTAGGTAATGAGATTTGGATGCCAATAGATATTGGAATTTTTATTTGCTGGTGAATCCTGGACTTTTATAGTGCCGATGGATAGTGAAAATTGGGTTGTATTGCCAATAAAAGTTTAGCTTTGGATTGCCAATGGACATTGGGCTTATGCAGTGTTTTGTAGATCCTCGGTGTTGGGTGTCCTAGGATAATGAAAACTGAGATTTCAGTGTTAATGAATATTGGGTTTTTGGTTGCCAATTGGTGTTGGGCTTTTGGTTGGGGTGCTAATGGTTATTGGACTTTTGGGATGTCATGGACGTGGGCTTATACGTTGCCAATAAAGATTGAGTCTTTACGTTACTAATGGAACGTTGGGTTGTGCTTGAGGTGCCAATTATGATTGGACTTTTCATTTGTAGTGCTAACGAAAATTGTACTTTTTGCTTGCCTATGAAATATTGGGCTTTGGGGTTATAGGTGCCTTGTAGATCTTAGGTGTTGGATTGTAAAGGGTACATGTTTGTGGATGCCAATGAATATTTGGCTTTGGTGTATCAAAGTATTCTAAGCTACCAACTAACGATGATTGTGGATTTTAGTGGATATTGTGTTTAAAGAGCCAATAAATATTAAGTTTAGGGGGACGCCAAAGAATATTGGACTTTGGGTTTCAGATGTCAATAAAATTGGACATTTTTTGTGTTTGCCAATGAAGATTTGACTTTGTGTTTTAGTTGCCGATGAAAATTGGACTTTTTATTTGCCAATGAATATTGGGCTTTGGAGTGCCAATGAACTTTGGTCTTTGAGGTCCCAATGAAGATTGGGCTTAGTGTTTGAGCTGCCAATGAAAATTGGACTTTTTGTTATTTTATAGGATCTTTAAGATGTCATAACTCATGTCCTAGAAATATAGGACTAGTTTTTGTTGCCGCAACTAAATTTATCCATAAATTTTGCCTGTGATAACCAAATAGAATGTACATTCAATAAGTTACCACAACTGAAACAAAGTATTATTCATAACCAAGCAAGATGTACATCTTGAAGGTTACTCCAATACGATCAAATCTTAATTTAATCGTCGAGTAGATTGTCTATTGGTCGATTTGTGCAAAATTTTAGGGGATTGAGTGGTATTTGGGCAATAATTTGTGTGTCATTCGAGCATTGGGCTTGACGCAAGCATACGACATGCCATATAATTAGAATATTGTGAGATCTTTAAACATGAGCACGATGCAAGGTGCATGAATTGTGTCAAGTTATGCATAGATGCATGAGGTGAGATGCATGCATGATATGATGCATACATGATTAGTGCAAGGTGCATGGATCTGCATTCTATGATTGTATCTACTGATGCAAAAACTCAAAATGCACACCTGATCTTTAGTTTTTTGTTTGTTATCATTGTTCATTTTTTAGAACAAGAGGATGCAATGAACTTGTTTGGTGAGAAAGGTGTTTTTTATGTAAGAAATGAATTTCTTGACTTGATCACTTCCTTGAAATTTTCAATATGTAAAATAGCCTTTGAACTTAAACTCAAACAAAATCAAGTTTACCATGTTTATGTTCATCATTATTTTCACTCAACTGTTGCAAATTAGTGTATCTTGATGATTGTAGTCTCCATCAATAGTTGAGTGAGTGAGGACTTCTTGGAAAAAATATTACCAATTATAGATTTTGACTACAGTCGTCGAATAATTTTCACCACCTTAGTCTTCTATTGAAAAGAACACCTAAAAAATTAACCTTTTTGGTCAAAGATGTTAACTGAAGATTGCAAAAGAATTCATAGATCCTGTCAATGAACTTACATTATCTTTCTTTGAAGCATTGTTTTAATAAAGCGTGCATTACAATGCATTTAAGATAGAAAGGCTAGGTTAGGATCGTACCTCAAAAGGAGGACAAAATATTTGATGGTAGATGGAGATACATGAATTTTGAAAACCAGATAATTGCTTCAATCTCTGAAGGATGGCATTGCAATAATTTAGACTTAGCAAACAATTGTTGTAGTCTAAAGAAAGTGAGATTACCTAACTATTCTTCACGAGCTAAGCAAGAAGGAATATAAAAGTGCCCCATCATGGAAAGATAGTGAGAGGATGTTGAGATGAAATGAGTGATTGGAAAAACAACATCAAAATTAGTTTTGTAGGAATACAAAAATGAAAGATGGGGGATGCGCCCCATTTATGCAGTATGTGGATGATGAAAATAAATTCAGATGATATATGGAGAATCAAAGATAATGAGTTTTCCTAAATTTGAAATTTAGAGGCACTTAATCCTTGAATGAATGACGGAGAAGTGTCCTTATTTTGGAATATACAAAATATTGTGTATGTGATTAGAAAAAATGGTGAAAGGATTGCCCCAAGTTATAATTTTGGAAGGCACAATGTTTGAATGGGACAACAGTGGTGTTGCCCCAATTTTAGAGTATCAAGTTGAAAGATTTCTCTTGTATTACGGGAGTTTTAAAGAGTGTGGAGAGAAAGGGTTGAATGAACAATTGTTTTATAGAATATATGAATATGAATGAAGGGTAGGAGTATTATCTCAGTTGAATACTGAATGCCTCAATTTTGGTCCATCATTTGAATGATTTCCCTTATTGATAAGTATGATAATTATCATTCGTTTATGTACAAAGAATTTGATCTCGTTGATGATCTCCACAATTTGGTCAAAGTGTTCTCTTTCTTTGAAAGAATCCTGAGCGTGCAAGTCCTTAAGGATTATTTTAGCATATTTCAAACGAGATTTGTAGTTTTGTCCCAAAATTAAAAAATTCCAAATAATGAACAATCAATCATTTATCAAAATGAATCTTTTAGACATGTAATGCGGTGAATGACTAAGAGGGTTATGAAGGAAAAAAATAATGTATCAGGCTCAAATAATTATTCCAATGTCAATTAAGACAATGTTTTTTTTAGATCAAAGACTTACCTCATGGGGTATCAATCCAAAATTTGTATTGCACTTACTTTGATATTTTTTTTCCCAATCTCCTTTATCTATGGACTTTGACTGATAGACTATTTTAGTTTTTTTTTCTTTTTGATATCATAAGTAATGCAAAGGTGACGAAGTATCCAATAAACTCCTAATATAGAAGTGATCTCTGTCTTGGATATTTGGAAAGGAAAACAAAGTCCCACTTTTTTGGCTCAAAAGGGGAAACCAAAGGATATATTTTTGTTTCTGTTTTTGGATGTTGAAAGAAAAATTGTAAGATTCATCTCAAATCATGATTGTTTATTTTTAAAAATAATAATAATAATAATTTCATGACAAAGCTTGACAGATCTATTCAAATTTTTTTTTTAGTTTCTTTTTTTTTTTTTGCCCTAACTTTTGCTTAGGATGCCAATACAGGTTTTCAATCCTAACGGGCTTTTCCTTTATTTATTTTTTTAAAGAGCTTGCACCAATTTGGAACTTTCAAAGTATTACTTTGTGAGATTTGATTATTGGAAATCAATTAGGCGTCCCTTTCAAATTCAATTTGTGAGACCAATTATTTCGAAGAGATTGTCCAAGATCGAAAGGAAAGAATAATGAAGGAATGTTTACAAACGAGGATATTAATTGGGTCATGAAAGAGTAGAAACACATGACATGCATGTTCATTAAATGAATGGTTCAAAGAAAGGTAACATTAGTTTATGATTTGAATTTTATTTTAATTATGTCAATCACAAAAGTTAACAAATTTGACCATTATATTTAGATGTTTTTTGTCAACAAAAGACTTTGAGGTGTGTTCTTAAGAGTTTCAATTGATTTTTAGTTCATTTATGATTTGCCAAATCTTATTTTTCAAAGAACAGTGACCAATTCAATTTTTTTTACAAATAAGCATCATTTCAAGAACATACACCACTCATGAAAAAAAAAAAAAAACTTTACATGAATGCAACATTATTTCTAATTTTTTTTATATTTTGCTCCTCAATAGAGAAAAAAAAATGACTTCTATGAATGAAAATATGATAATGTAAGACTATGATGCAAATGTGTAGTAATGTTTCATAAGTATGAGACTAACTGTTTAAATATTTAACCTTTTTTTTAGATGATGCCAATATGAGGAATGATTTGAAGCCACATTTGTTTTGAAGTAAAATGACAAGTAATGCAAAGAGACACACATTAATGCTATTGAAAATGTAAATAATTTTCTCTTGATCATGACCACTTTATTTTTCCCTTTTTTATTTTTATGGAATGTGAAAAAAAAAATTGATAAGGGAAGATATATACACAATGTGAGAAAAAAAAATGAGAGTTGAAAAAAATGAGATTTTTGTTTTGTCCCTCTAGGAAGATAAAATTGGAACTCTATAAAGAAAAATGTTTTTTTATTTACAAAAAAAAAAAACTAGTTTTTTCAATAAAGGATATTGTTGATTTGAATCTGGAAAAGGAAAATGCTCTCATTGTGACCTACATAGGTTTTGCTTACATTTAGAAGATTCGTGAGCTTTCTTAGTTGGTGACCCTCTCCCAAGGTGGCTCTATGATTTTGAATATGGTTCCTAGAGCCATGGATTCCATTTTGAAATATTGTCAACAACAATAGGCAAACTATTAGAAGTGACAATAATTCTCAAAAGAAATGAAACTCTAGGTGAAGTCTTCATGTTAACCAAATAGGATGTACATCCAAAAAGCTAACACTACGCAACTTCAGACGATTCTTAAGTTTTACTCAAACCATGTATTAAGGTCTCACTCAAGTGTGTGTAAGTGAATGTGTAGTGTGTGAAGAGAATCACAATCCAAGATCAGAGAAATCTTAGAGTATATAAGCTTCTTAATTCGTGAAAACTTTCCAAGGTGGGCTCTATAGTCCTAAAAGTCACTGGTCTATAGAGTCAAGTACTCGTATTGAAACATCACTACAAATAGGAAGTACATCCAAAATGTAGGTATTTCTAATGGAGCCACACTCTAGACGAGGTCTTTGCAATAAGCAAGTAGGATGTACATCCAAAATGATTACCACTCAACCTCTAACCTAACTCAAGCTTCACTCAGACCTGGGTATAGGGTCTCACTCATGTAGTATGTGAAGAGAATCACAATCCAATAAACGATGTAAAATATCGACACACACACACACAAATATATATATATATATATATATATATATATATATATATATATAAAGATGATGACTACAAGAAAATAACTAACAAACAATAAAGGCATAAAGTAAAGCAAATGAAAGGAGAAATAAATATAAAAGAAGTAAAAAAGAATTTGCACAATTAATTATGTTAGGCTTGACTCTCTAAAAGTCCCCAGTGGAGTCGCCAGCTGTCGTGGCCTAAAATTTCAAGTGTTTCTCGAATTCAATGGAGTCGCCACCAAAGTTTATTTTTTAAATATGGAAAATATTGGAAAACCCTTAAAAATAAAAATAAAAATAAAAAAATGGTCTTTGAAACCAAATTTTGAGTTCGAGAGTCGATTATGCGTATGGAAGGTATTAACACCCTACGACATCCGTTAAAAAAACGGTTACCTATAATTAATTGTGCAAAATTAATATTAACCTAAATATATTTATTTCTCCTTTTTAAAATGCAAATATAATATTTTTTACGAAAATAATCTAATGATAAAAATACATTTAAAATATAGAGAGAAAAAAAAGAGTTTTTGTTATTATGCTTGACAAGAGTGCGATCTTGCTCCTACGTATCTCCCGGTGCGATGGAGAAATCAAAGCTACGTAGTTCTTAGGTAGAAAATGCGGATTTGTTGATTGCTTTTAAAGAAATTGTGTTTTGTTGTTGATAAAAAAAAGTTATTTTGAAAAAGAATTTGTTTGATTTGAATAATAATTTAAAATGCAAGCTTTAAGACTATCTAGTCGTACAACTCGTGTCTCAAAAAATTTAAGGAGTAAAAAGATGTCACATCTAATTTAATCCTTTTAAGAATATTTTTATCATTTTTTATTTTAAATATTAAGTTTTTAAAAATATCAAGTAGTATAAATGGTATCTCGAAAAATTTAAGGAATAAAAAGATGTCGCATCTAATTTAATCCATTTAAGAATATTTATTGTTTTAGTTTTAAATATTAAGTTTTAAAAATGTCAAGTAGTATAACTGGTATCTCGAACAATTTAAGGAGTAAAAAGATGTCGCATCTAATTTAATCCTTTTAAGAATATTTTATTATTTTCGGTTTAGATATCAATAAAAAAAACCAAATTGTACAAAATGTATCTTAACAACTCAAAGATGAAAAATAATAACACATCTAATTGCACAAATTTATCAGTCAAATTTAGATTAATTCATTAAAAAAATAAATAAATAGATAAATAAATAAATAAAAAGAGTTGTTTTTAATTAATAAAATCATAAATAAATAAATAGATAAATAATAAATATGAAATTAAATTTTTATTTATGAAATAAATTAATTTTGGAAATCATAGAAAAGAAACCAAATGGGCTGAAATCTCAAACAAATAGGTTAGTTTTTGTTTTGTTTTTTGTTTAGGGCCCAAATCATTTAACAAAAAAAAAAGGTAAAAAAGGGTATGACTTTAGAAACCCTAGATCAGACTTAAGGAAAAGAAGTGGGCGGCCAAGAGAGAAAACGGGAAAGAAACAAAACGCAGAAAAAGAAAGGGGAAACAAGAGAGAATGACGACGGATGGGTTTAGGGGTCGGTGATGGTTTAGAGAGAGGAAGTGTCGTCGAGGCAGAGAGAGAAAACGGAGAGGCTTTGGATTCGGCGAGTGATGAGGTGAATTCTTGCGTGTTTCCGACGCGGGCTTCACAACCAAGACAGTGAACAAGAAGCTAAAGACTATAACAAATGCCGAGAACAGGAACGACATTAGACTGAGCCCACTGGATGAAGTCGTCACGGAAGGAAGGGGAGTCAGGAGCGTAAACGGAGTGACCAAAAAGCATGATAGGCGTACCGGCGACGACGACGACATTCTAGGTTTGAGTTCTTAGTTTTATCTTTTCTATTTTTTCTTCATAACCTAACTTTGTTTATACTCTTACAGATATGAACATTTCAATTGTATAACAATAGGTTTTTTTTACTTTTCTTATTCATAACTCACCTTATATTAAAACATTACATTTATATAACAATATAACTATTATAATGTAAAGAGGAAAAAAAAAATATATACATATATATATATATATATATATATATATATATATATATATATATATATATATATATATATACCTCTTCTTGTTTGTTTGTTTTTTTGCTACTACTCTGCCTGCCTGTTTCTTTTTTAGGTGTTTTTGTTAGTATCAAAATCTCCCTTTTCTGATTTTCGAACTCAAAATTTATAGGCTAAAGTGGTAAATCGTTTTGTTCACTAGATAAAATTAAGTTCTGGACTTTTTAGGGTTTTGTTGCAAATTTTACACAAAATCAGACTTTGAGTGCACAATTGGTACAAGTAATAGCCTTATTAGTCTTAAATTTTATTTAAAATGAAGCAACTCATTGTTTTGTGTTTTGTAACAGGTATGTAATAGGATACTTAACAAGACAAACCAAATAAAAGAATGTTTGTAGCAGTAAGGCACCAAATAAAGGAATGTTTGTAGCAGTAAGGCAAATCAGATAAAAGATATACAATGGAAACAACAGCCTACCCATCCATACACAATGGACAGATCCATATCCAATGGAAATATGAGCAACACTATGGAAAAAAATTAGCAGCAGCTTCACAACTTTTCCTCTTTTGTTTTATTATTTTATTTTTGGCATTATTTAGGAACATTGTGTAAATTATGTATCGTCACTTTTTCTTCAGATTTTAATAAATATCCTTTATATGTATTAATCTAATTGTGTCGAGACAATATTCTGAATATTTAAAATTGAAAAGAAAAAAAATGGTTTTAATTTTAATTGGTCGAACAAAATTGAGGTACTACAGGGCCTGACAAGCCTAGTGATTCTGGAGAAGTACAACTGAATGAGCCTGATCGTGGCAGTCTGCTGTTGAGCCTTAAACTAAGATTGTTAGACCTTGGAGGTATTCGGGTGGGGAATTCCTAGGTGACTTGGAGGTAGCACTCCAAATGTCGGGAGCTACCATACAACACACGTTTACCTCGATTGTCGCGTATATGTGTCTCGGGTTGAGTTGAGGGGATCTATGAGGATAGGGCTAATTTGAATTGTCCGTCCACTGGGATGGTGGCATAGTATCAAGCCTCCTAACCAAGTACTTCAGAGTTGGAATGGTACCACATTGTGAAGTAGAGTCTAAGCTCATGCATAACATTGCATTTTCTTGTGATTGTTTTGTTGTGATTAATGTGTATCGCATGCAATAATAATTTCTCTTAGATGATTTGATGTTATAGTGAAAGGTATTGATTTTCCTTGACTGATTTTGACTTTTAATGTGATATTTTTGTTGAGGAATGTTTGTGTAATGATACAGTTCTATTATGATTGTTTGCGTTTTCTTCTTACCTATATTATACTATCAACATGATTTCGAAACTCACCTCCTTCGTTGTTTGTGTTTGACTGGCTTGGCCCTGTGTTTGCGCAATCGTAGTTATATAGGTTAATGAGTCTTGAAGTTCAAGTTTGAGGGAAACCCCGCTCTGATAGGTGATACCGGGAATGAGAGTCATAAGTTGTATTTTATTTACTTAATTAGAAACAACTTTTTGTATGAAAACCTTATTGTTTTATAAGAGTAAAAATTTTAAAGTGATATCATAAATTTGTTATAAAGTTTTATTTCCTTGAATTAGATTTTCTTTATCCGTTGCGAATTAAAGTAAAAATTCTTGTATAAATTATTATATATTGTTTTGGGGTTTAGGGTGTCACAAAAGTGGTCCAACATCCGCTGAAAAGAAAGAATTTGACACAAAAGTCAATGAAGAAGCCAACATGTGCTTAATGGGAAACTCAAAAAATGATGAGGTAACCATCTCTGAACTTTGTCTTTTATGTGAAAAAAAGGAAAAAGAATTTGATAATCTTTTATTTGATTCAAACTTTCTTGCTAAAAAATGTGATTCGTTAAAAGAACAACTCTATAAGATAAAGAAGAAAAAGAGAAAGCCCAAGCTATAAATGACGAACTCAAAAAGGTCATCCAAAGCCTGTAGGAATCTCATTTCAAAATGTCTATAAAACACAAAATTCTAAATGAAACCATTGAGAACAAGTGTCCAGAACATTCTACAACTAATGAGGAGAATGTTATGCTCAAAACAAAAGTTGAGAACCTTAAAAATGATTTTGTCAAACTTTATAAAGTCCATTGAAAGTTTCCAAAAAATTAGAGGATCTCAAGTAGGAATTTTTGAAAAAGCTGGACTTGGTTTTGACAAATCTCAAAAGCAAAAACTCTATGAAAATATTTTTGTACCAGAAAGAAAAGAAGAAAAATGAAAACCAAGATGTTCATACTATAACAAATATGGACACCTTGAAACAATATGCTATTATAAGAAGAAAAAAAATTGAGAAAGAAAGACAGTATTCTTATGATAACATATATGATCATTCTATAGTAGAATGTTCTTGTAATAGACCAGAATATTTTGCAGCACAACATTCTCGTAACAGACCATAACATTTTGATCAGTTTGCAACAAAACATTCTCGTCACAAATCAGAGCATTCTGGTTGCAAAAAAGTTGAGAAGGAATGTTCTTATTGTAGCAAGTTTGGTCATATGGAGTTAAAATATTATCATAAGAAAAATATTTCTAGAAGAAGACACACTAACCATCAAGGACCTAAACAAATATGGGTACCAAAATCATTACTAACTTGTGATGTAGGAACATCATCCAACCATCAAGATAAAACATTGATACATGGATAATGCATGCTCAATACACATGAATGAAAAAGTATGGGGCCTCCTCTCATTACAAAAATTTGGAGGGTCTATAACCTTTGGAAACATTAACAAATCCAAGGTATATCCTCATGTTTCATTTTAAAGAAAAATCCTTATGTTTTATACTTAGATGAATTTCCAACGAAATCATGTTTTAAGTCTTTATAAAAAGATAACACGATTTTATTTTTAAAACCATAAAGATGATGTCTTTAAAACTTTTCAAAAGTCCTTGTAAAAGAGTTTTAAAAAGAATTGTCATTTCTATAAGAAATAGTCAAGGGAAACTTGAAAAATCATTCTTTGATGAAAATGATATTTCACATGATTTTCTTATCAAAGAACTTTCCAACAATATAGAGTTGTTTTTTTTTAAGAAATTAATTACAAGAAATGGCTAGAATAATTTTAAATGAATCAAGTGTTGAAAAATAATTTTGAGGAGAAGCTATAGAAATTGTTTGCCATGTTTTTAATCTTGACTCTATTAGAAAATATCTTGAACATACCTTCGTATGAATTTTTGAAAAATAGAAAGTAAAACATATCATAATTTCACATTTTTGAATGTCATTACTATGTTTTGTATGATAAAGAAAGTATGGGCAAATTTATTTTAAAATACCATCAAAGCATATTTTCTGAATACTCTACATTCTATAAATAATATAGAAAAAAAATTCAAGACCCAAACCGTAGATGAAGTTATGCATGTTATGTTTGATGAATATGTTGATTTTCATGATGAAAGATAGGATGGTGAAGAAAAATAACTACAATGTTAAATTTGGATAAATCACAAAGTTGATAATGTTCAAACATCATCATCAAAAACTCCAAAGTGTGATCATGGAGTAACAAAACAAAAAATATGAGATAATGATCAATTTAAGCAAAAAGTTTCATGCCTTCATTCTAGAAGCAGTACCAGAACGTTCTCCACAAAAGCAGGACGTTCTTGACAATGAATATGTTTCATCCGATCAAAACTAATGTCGCCTATCACAATAATATGGTTGAAGAACATCAACAACTCCTAAATGAGCTTGAACCATTTGCTCCTACACCTACCTCACTGCTTACCTTTCCTCCAAAAATCCAAGATCAAATTATTGGAAGACACAATGGTGGAATAAGAACTTGATTGATATTCCAATAATATGACAACAATGTGGCTACAATCTCTCAAACATAGCCAAAAATCTATCAATGAATTCAAAATTGAACAATCTTGAATTAATGTTATAACATAGGAACTCTCTCAACAACAATAGCTAAATTATCTCATTTCGACCATCAATCAAGATAAATGAATAAGCATGAAGTGAATCTCCAAAATGTTTGAAGATTTCTCATCGTTGAATTTCAAGTGAGGAATATCACTAAAGGAGGTAGACTCAATCTCAACTCTTATCATATTTGCATCATGATAAGTATGAGTTTTTTTTTTTTTTTTGCAACGATATTATGTGATTGATAGGATGCTCTGAAAATTAAGAATGCATACTATTTTTGATGCAAGTACGATTTTAAAGTTTAATTGACTACATCACTCTTTGTCATTACTTGTGCCTAATTCCTATCCTAAATTCAACATGTTTTTACTCTTTGTTTCTACATTATTTTTTATGATGGTGTAAACAAGTGTGCAAATCTAGGTTGATGTTCAAAATTATTGCCCTTGTTATAAAGATATTTAAAATAAATTAGTATCTTTAATGATTAGACAAATGGTTGTTTTGTCAAGAATAATTCATTGAATGATTTTTTTTCTTCACATTTTGCACACTAACATATTTCAAATTATCATGTTAAATGTTAAATGAAATAATATCATTTTGTGCAAATTCACCTCTTTATGTCCTTGAAACCATTCTCTATCATATTCTCCAATTGTTTTGCATATATTGAGTAGCTTATACATTGCTTGATGCTTAAGTATAATATTTTGAACATGACTTTTCAAAAAATATTTGAGATTATAATGTGGCTTTTGAAAAAGATCATTCTTAAACATATTTTAAAAATATATGATTGTTTATGATTTATTTTTGAAGTATTTCAACAAGAGATTATATGATTAGTTTTCATGACAATGATTTGTGTATTTTCTCTAAAAACTCAAAACTACTCTAAATATTAAAAGGCATGAACATTGTGTTCTTAAAAACATATTTAATTTTTTTATCATGAAAATGGTCTCAAATATTGATGAATGAACAATAGCATGGCCCATTATTGTTTCATCTTGATACATGCTATGAAATCAAAAATTGATGTGAATATTTTGAGACATATTAATATGTCTTTGCAAATAAGTCTTATTTGTTGCATACTTCTTTTATGAAACAGATCTCAAATGTTAAAATATCTTTTAGTAAACTTCATCTTAAGGTCCATTCCTAACTCATAGTAATGTTATCATGCATCTAACTGGTCCAAGGGTGAAATACTCGTATACAAATTACAAACATGATGATATCATAAGGTTACACATAATGTTGTACAATCACATGCATTAATTTACTAGATAATATAGATGCACATCATTCGATACACCCAATCAAATCATATATAATCAAATAATCGCATAAAATCAATTAATAAAAAACACATAAATCACCCGTCATCAAAAGTTAATCAAATAGAAATAATATAACACTTTGTCACAATTATCTACAAAAGTTAGTTTTCCAATTTATTAATAATATCTTTATTAAACCTACTCCATAGAGACTTCTATTTCAACATGAACGTAAGGATGTTTTGGCAACCATAACATTATTGTTTGCAATGAGAAGGTATACAATCTATATTCTAATTATTTTGGCCCGAATGCTGCACCTTATTCTAGATAGTCCTGCACTGTCAGGTTTAACTTTGTCGGGTGATACAATTTCCCCCGCCATAGTGGTTATCATTAACTATTGGTAGAAGTTTGAAACCCGGCGATCCCCCCAGCCGAACCTATCCTTAGTCTTATGTACTTTATCGTACTATAAGAAACAACTTATTTTGCTCTTTGGTAAAATGATCAGCTCTATCAATTTTCAACTTAAATTACCTTTATCAACAATCAATTTAGCAAATTAATGCTCATTACTCATAACACAATTGAAGAGAAATCACCTCAACTGTAATGAATTTCACACCTATATTTCAACTTTAGTTTTTAATGTAAGATACATAATGCACAAACTTCAAATTATGTGAAATCACTATAAATCAATATGAGTAAAATAGTTAAAAACACCCTTTTCAAAAGAAGAATAATTTTTAATAAAATTTGTGTATCATAAATAAATTAAAGTCTTAGAAATTATTTTTCTTTATAAAAATTTGTCCGTGTGGTATAACTTATTCAAAATAATATTAAAAACAAATATTCCAAAATTAATTGAAAATATTTGTCAATTACTCAATAGTAATATAGTTAAGTGTAGTGAAAATAGTATTTTCATAAATTTTAATATATTCAAGA
>JBBPBP010000001.1:26148043-26168120 GCA_037974735.1 Cicer chorassanicum
CATCGAAATATTTTTATTGGTCAAGTTAGTTCAGTAAAATAATACTTCATCTGCTTTATGTTAAGTGTCTCGCATATAATGTTTATTTGTCTAAAATTATTTGTCAATTTATATTTCTAATGAAACATATAATTACTCCACTAATTATTTTTAATAGAGAATTTCAGTAAAAGAAACTCTTTTTTTACTGAAATAAATACAACTAATTATTATTTTTTAAATTGTACACATGACCCAAATGGAACTTTTATGATGAGATATATGGAGAGTAACAAAAGAGATGTTTGAAGATGTATTTTTTTAAAAAGAAGTATATATTCAAAGATATTTAATTTTGATACATTCATTTAAGATTTTATTTTCTCATTATCTCTCTTTATATCATATCACCAATATATATCACATCACACTCTTTATTTTCATCTTTTTAAAATATCAAATGAGTTTTGGATATACACCAAACCTATTCCTATTTTTAATTTCTATACGTTTAGAAACTATATAATAATAGGATCTCACACTCTTAAGATCAATATGGGACTTTAGCCAGTTTAAATCATCCCTTCTCCAACCATGGAATATTTTCATGGGATGGCCAACTATACTTAAAAATTCCATCCATCATTACATCCGAAGAAACAAATTTCTATTTATATCAATTAACTAAATAAAATATAAAAAAAAATTAAATATATTTAACTACTTTTCTTAATAAGTATATTAGTTTTAAAAGGGAATATTCTGTGTAACAAAATATAAATTATAACTACATGTATCAGGATTGAATATAGTCGAGATACATGTTTTTTTTTATAATTTTTTTTAACTTTTTTATCAAATAATCACTTTCATTATTTTTTTTAAAGAGTCCAGCAACACAACTACAATTCCAGGACATCCCTTTTATTATTTTATGGCTAGTAACTAAGAAGGTTATTTATTCATTGAAAATAAAATAAAAATTCGACAAACTCAACCATATATGGTCCTGTGGCAGAGAAACTACTATGCGTATGACTTAGATTACTTATTGTTGCGAAAAACAGAGATCAATCAATCAATGAACCCAGAAAATTAACGAAGATTGATGAAACATAATTTGAAGCTTGTAATTCTAAAATGAACACACACAATTGTTAACCCAGTTCAGAGATTAACTACTACGTCTGGGGGACTGGATCCGACTTGAATTTTCACTATTTGGAGATGAAAAATGATTAATTTTGGAATTGCACTTATGCTGCCAGTTTTCTACACTTAGTAAAACTGCAGTTTTTCTTTTTCTGATCTCTTTTTTTTTTTTCTAGCATTGTTTTGGCTTATATACAGATTGTTTACAATTGGAGTAACAAACTAACTAACTGAAGTTAGTTACAACTAACTAACTAACTGAAGTTAGTTACAACTAACTAACTAACTGCCCAAAAACAGTTGGGCTTCTTAATTTGAGTACCACTTTTAACAATTCTCCACGTTGGTACCAAATGAGAAGCTTCAGCTTGTGATCCTTCAAATCAGATCCCCTTTGTCCTTGATCTCAGTTTCTGGACTTGATTCGCAGCATATCCAAACAGTGTTTGAATTTTCTAAGTGTGACAGGTTTTGTAAACATGTCTGCAGGATTATCACTTGTATGCACCTTTGCCACATGTATCTCACCCCTTTCAATGACATCTCTAATGAAATGAAGTCTGATGTCTATATGCTTGGTCCTTTCATGATACATTTGATTTTTGCTCAAATGAATGGCACTTTGACTGTCACAATGTATGCAAACAACTTCTTGCTTGACCCCAAGCTCGGTGATCAATCCTTTTAGCCAAATTCCTTCTTTCACTGCTTCAGCAAGTGCAGCATATTTTGCCTCTGTTTTTGATAATGCCACTATGTGTTGAAGATTAGCTTTCCAACTGACTGTGTTATTAAACACTGTGAACACATATCCTGTAAGAGATCTTCTTCTATCTAAATCTCCAGCAAAATCAGAGTCTACAAATCCTTGGACTGACTTTGAAGGTTCTGAACTTTTGCTGTATTCCAAACACATGCTTTGAGTACCCTTTAGGTACCTTAGAATCCATTTGACAGCTTGCCAATGATTCATCCCTGGGTTTCCCATAAATCTGCTCGTGACACTTACAACATGAGAAATGTCTGGCCTTGAGCAGACCATAGCATACATGATACTCCCTATGGCACTTGCATATGGTATATTCTTCATGTCTTTTGCTTCCAGGTTTGTGTTTGGTGACATGGCTGGAGAAAGCTTGAAGTGAGCTGCTAGTGGAGAGCTAACTGCCTTTGATTCACTCCTGTTGAATCTATTTAGAACCTTTCCAATGTAGCTCTCTTGAGAAATTATCAGTCTTCCTTGTTCTCTGATTCTGATGATTTCCATTCCTAGAATCCTCTTGGCTGGCCCCAAGTCCTTCATCTCAAATTCTTTCTTCAGCTGGCCATTCAATTTTTCTATTTCTTTCATACTTTTACATGTTATTAGTAAATGAATGTGGATGATGATACTTGTTTATAGTATACACAATTATCAAAATTACTTCTAGCATAACTTTGACTAAGCATGAATGAATCAAACCTCAAATACCACTGCCTTGGTGATTGCTTTAGCCCATAGAGTGATCTCTTTAACAAGCAGACCCAATCCTCCTTTCCTTGCATTAATATTGTTTCATTCAGGTCTCCATGGAGAAATGTTGTTTTGACATCCATCTGCTCCAATTCCATGTCAAAGTGTGCTACCATGGCTAGAATCATCCTTATAGATGCATGCTTGACTACAGGAGAAAATATTTCATTGTAGTCTACACCTTCTCTTTGAGTGAATCCCTTTGCTACTAGTCGTGCTTTGAACCTAGGTGGTTCAACTCCTAGAATTCCCTCCTTCCTCTTGAAAATCCACTTGCTGCCTACAATTCTAGAGTTGGCTGGCTTGGGTATGAGTTCCCAAGTGTTGTTCTTCTCCAATGAATTCAGCTCCTCAGTCATAGCTGAAATCCATTTGTCTTTGTCTTGAGATCTGACAGCTTCATTGTAGTTCCTGGGATCTTGTATAATCTCTTCTGCAGCATGTAATGCATAACTGATCATGTTTGCATAACCATATCTTTGAGTGGGTTTTGATGCCTTCCTTTCTCTATCCCTGATGAGGATATAATCATTTAACTCCTGCTCTGGAAACATAACATGTTATGCTGGGTTTGCATCAGTTTTGTCTTGCTCAGATTGTTGTTGTTATGAAGTCAAGATCGTTCTTGACTTCTGTTGATCGTTCTCATTTTCTGTGGCAGGAGTCAAGATCGATCTTCGATTTTCTGCAACTTGCTCCACCACAAAACCAAACCTCTCAGTTCTGTCTTGTTGAGTCTGCTGTTGCTCCAGGGTCGTTCTTCGTTTCTCTCCATCTTTCTCATCCTCAAGATCAATCCTCTCATCTTCAATCTGATGTGAGCTTTTATTTGCAGCATTGGTTACAGACTTGAATAGCTCAACCTCATGAAACTTAACATCCCTGCTGATGATACATTTCCTGCTTTCAGGACACCATATTCTATAACCTTTTACTCCACGTGGATATCAAACAAAATATCATTTCTTGGCTCGAAGGGCTAGCTTCCCTTCATTTACATGGTAGTATGCAGCACATCCAAACACTTTTAAATGATTGTAGTTTGCAGCCTGTCCTATCCACATCTCTTGAGGGGTTTTGAGTTCAATTGCAGTAGATGGACTCAAATTTATCAAATAACAAGCTGTATGGACAGCTTCTCCCCAAAACTGTGCAGGCATCCCTGCATTTGACAAAATGCATCTCATTCTTTCAAGTAAGATTCTATTCATCCTTTCAGCTAGTCCATTTTGCTGAGGTGTGTTCTTTACAGTCATTTGTCTGTTCACACCATGAGCTTTGCAAAAACTAGTGAATTCCTCATTACAGAATTCCAGACCATTATCTGTCCTTAGAGTCTTAATTCTTTTGTCAGTCCTATTTTCAACCCCAGACGTCCAATCTTTAAAGGTTTTAAATGCTTCATCCTTACTTTTCAACAAGTAAATCCATACTTTTCTACTATAATCATCAAGAAATGTAATGAAATACTTGTTACCTTCATGTGAAGCAATCTTTGCAGGGCCCCATAGATCACTGTGGACATATTCCAGAATTCCTTTTGAGCAATGTTTACCTTTGGAGAACTTGACCCTATGCATCTTTCCGAACACACAATGCTCACAAAATTCACGATCACTGATCTTGTCCCCACCTAACATGCCTTGCCTGTCTAGAACTTGCATTCCTTTTAGACTAACATGACCCAGCCTTTGATGCCAAAGGCTGGCTTTGCTTGATGCTTGAACAGCCACTGCTACCATTCCTGTCACTGCTTGACCATTTAGAAGGTAGATTCCATGATCCCTTGTTCCCTTCATGTTTACCGATGATCCTTTTATGACTTTTAGAGTGCATTTCTCTGCTTTGTATGAACAGCCAGCTTCCTCTAGCATTCCTAGAGAAATTAAATTCCTTTTCAGTTCTGGAACATGTCTCACCTTTGGCAAAATCTTCATGGTTCCATCTTCCAGCTTCAGCTTGATTGAACCAATTCCAACTACCTTGCAGGCTGATTTGTTCCCCATAATGACCTTGCCTCTATCCGTTTCTTTGTAGTTAAGAAACCAATCTCTATTTGAGGTCATGTGAAATGAACATCCTGAGTCAAATACCTAGTCATCATCCATGATTTCAGTTGAATTTGCCATAAGGACTTCAGATCTTTCATACCCTTCAGAAGCTTTAGATGCATTTCCATAATCATCATCACTATGTGATCATTTCTTTCATTTCCAATCTGGACATTCTTTCTCGAAATGCCCTTCTTTCTTGCATATGAAACATCTCATTTTAGACTTGTCCTTTTCTTTGTTCTTGAACTTATTCTTCTGTTTTTGATTCTTTTTCCCTGCCATGGCCATGACAAACAGTCCCTCGCCATTGCTTTCTTCTTTCTCATCTGACTTCCTCTTCAATTCTTTGGACAATAGTGCAGCTTGTACTTCTTCTACTGTCAAAGAATCTCTACCATACAGAAGTGTATCACGCAGATTTTCATAAGAGCTTGATAATGAATTTATCAACAACAGGGCCTGATCCTCATCTTTCAATTTTTCATCAATATTTTCAAGATCTAATATGATCTTATTAAACTCATCCATATGATTTTCAATTGATCTCCCAGGTTGCATCTTGAAAGTATATAATTTTTGTTTTAAGTAAAAACGATTCGCTAATGATTTTGTTATGTATAAAGATTCTAATTTGAGCCAAATACCTGCTGCAGAGGTCGCCTTTGTCACTTCCCTAAGAACCTTGTCTCCTAGACTCAAGATTAAAGCACTATGAGCCTTGTCCATGATATCCCTCTTCTCCTTTTCTGGTAGTGTGGATGCCATGTCTTTCTCTCCTCCCAGTGCTCCTGCCAAACCTTGATGAACCAGCAACGCTTTCATCTTGAGACGCCATAACCCAAAATCATTCTTCCCATCGAATTTCTCAATTGCATACTTTGTAGATGCCATCCTTCATTTGAATCGAATACTCCCGTGCTCTTGATACCAGTTGTTGCGAAAAACAGATATCAATCAATCAATGAACCCAGAAAATTAACGAAGATTGATGAAATAGAATTTGAAGCTTGTAATTCTAAAATGAACACACACAATTGTTAACCCAGTTCAGAGATTAACTCCTACATCTGAGGGACTAGATCCGACTTGAATTTTCACTATTTGGAGATGAAAAATGATTACAATTGGAATTGCACTTGTGCTGCCAGTTTTCTACACTTAGTAAAACTGCAGTTTTTCTTTTTCTGATCACTCTTTTATTCAGCCTTGTTTTGGCTTATATACAGTTTGTTTACAATTGGAGTAACAAACTAACTAACTGAAGTTAGTTGCAACTAACTAACTAACTGCCCAAAAACAGTTGGGCTTCTTAATTTGAGTACCACTTTTAACACTTATCTATAAAGTAAACACTCTAAAGTGGTATATGTTCTCACGAAAGTCCTTGAAAAAACTGAAAATTGTAATTTTAAAAATTAGATTCATAATAAAAAAATACTAAAAATTCATAAAGAACCATTTTATATTAAATTGTAAATAATATTAAAAATTTGTAAATAATATTATTAACATAAAAAAAATTAAAAAGAAAATGTAATTAACATTAAAAATCCAATTCTATAACTTTTTTTTTCTTTCTATTTTAGTAAAACAAAAATAGAGCCTTTTTTTCCTGAGCCTTTTTTATGGGCCCCAGAGTGCTATTGCAGGTGAATTTTTTTCTCTCAGTATTTCTTATAGTCCTGTAATACTCTTACGAAAATTTGTGACTTGTGTTGTTGGCCTTCTAGTAAAAGCCCAAGATCTATCTTATGACTTAAAATTGTTCACATAATTTGAACTTACTCTTTTAAGGATTAAAATGACGTAAAATATGAAAAATTTCTTCTTCCCCAAATTTATTTTCATCATATCCAAAAATAAAACTTCTTCTCCAAACTTCTTCTTTGAATTTATAAACAAAAAAAAAAGTCATCATCATCACCATCACTTAAGATTGACTATGAACCGAGCCAATTCAAAAATGGTTCGAGACTCAATTGGATAATTAACTCATTAAACTTAATTCATGAACCAAATGAGTCGATCTTAAGTTGAAAATTAATTCATGAACTAGCTCAATATATATATATATGTTTCAAGCTAATGTTAAACACATTGTAAATGTCATTTTGAAACGAAATAAAAATTAATTGAAAAACTTATATTAAGAAGTTCTTTATATCATTTGAAAGATACTAAAAAGACATACAACTCAAATGTTTGTAAAAAAACCAAATTCGGTCTCTAATATTGTAAAAATAACCGTCAACAAGTTTGAAGTAAGATATTGCATTTGTTGCACAAATCAATTACTTCTTGTGATAATATTTTGAATTATATATTGTTTTGAAATAAAACTTGTGTCAATTAAAAGTTAGAAACAAAACATATAATTCTTATTTATACAAGGAAGGTATATAAAATTGTTTTAAGTTATGTTCAACATTTGGAAATCTCACACTCAAAGAACTGTCTCCAACTTCACTCTTGTAGTCCCACATCAAAAAATTGATATAAGAAAATTAATACTCTATTACCCTCTCATCTTATCCTATATACGGAGTGCACCACCAACACATGAGACAATCAAGAGAAATGAAAAAATTGATAGAAGAAGATTGATTTTTAGGCAAATTTAAATTATATTGACTTTAGTTAATTTTTTTTATTAATTTTGTTTTTTATATTTTAACTTAAAGTTGAAGAAACAAATTTGTTCCGTTAAGTACTTTTTTTTTGTCTTTTAGTTCATTTGATTCGAGCTATTGAGCCGAACCGAGTTGCTTGTGAACTTGGATCGAGTCGAGTTCAAACTGAAAAATAAGTTCGTGACAAACTTGAGTCGAGTTTCGAGTTGAATCAATTCTTATCAAACGGAACCTAATTTAGACTCAACTTAACTCATTTTCAACCCTAACCACCACTGATAAACCTATTTTTATAGGATTTTAAAAGGGTATTTACCCTCTATTTTATCTTATTTTATAGTTTTGATCTCAACTTCTTCTTATTTATTCATTTATTTATGATATTTGCATAATTGATCATGAGACGATAAAATAATTCAAATTTGTCAAATATACTAAACTTTTAATGCAAAAAATTATTAAGTTTAATATTTCAATTTATGAGGACAAGAAGGAGGTTTGTTGCACACTTCAAATATTGAATTTTATTATAACAAAATATTGCCAAAGAAAGGGAAAGGTAGTTACCAAAGAAGGGGGAAAGTTGTTGCCTATTCTTGCTATCATAAGGAGAAGAAATGAGAAACAGAAAGCGAGTCACACACTAGAAACAGAATCGGAGAAGCAGAAAAATTAGAGAAAGAGGAAATAAGGAAAAACAACTTTAGAAACTTAGGAGTGCTTGGAGCTGGAGTAACTAATCTTTGAGGGTCTTATTTTTTTTCCTTTAATTGATGAACACTTCTATTATTTACTTTATTTTCTGTATGTCAATGAGTAACTAATCTCTCTTCTAGGGTTTTGGTGAATCTTGTGATTAAGATACCTTTTTACTATGTCTTAGTTTTAAATTCTAGTTTTATTTTATATTTTTGTTGTTTATCTCAATTAAATTATTCTATTGTTTTATTTACATGTTTGGGATGACCGACTTTTGCATGCCTTAATCAATCAATTGACTAGTGACCAACTACAATTAATTGGTAGATCTATAGGATAATTGAGATTAGAATTCGTGTATGATGAAACATAGATATTAATCTTTCAATCATTCAACCTCTTGGTTCTTTATGCTTTCGCTTAATTATATTTTTTGTATGAATAATCAAAGAATTAATTTAAGGAAAAGAATATTACATTGAATGACGAATCTTTGTTACTAGTTTTAAAGAGGGATTCATAATTGAGAAATTGAATAACAATTTATATAAAACTAAGACTTGAGGTATTGATATTAGAAGTGAAACCATGACCATAGATTTACTTTCCATTAATCCAAAGTTGTGTTGTTATATACTCTCGTTATAACTTTTATGTTATCGTTACGTTTTCGTTATCGCGAACCAATAATAATTTTCATTAGTCTAAATAATATAAAATCTTGATTAATTTGTTAGTTGTTAAATTAATCTCTGTGAATACAATAATCTTATATTCTACAACTTGACAAAACCGTATACTTACGGAATTTTGCGCAACAACCACCATAAAACAATTTCAAACTCCTTTATTTCTCTTTTTCAGAATCACAAAAAGAAATAATTGGTTTGATTTTGCAAAAACAATATAGCATAAGAAAAAGTCAATTCAACAACAATTTTGCTCAAATTAAAACTAAAAAACACGTATTCTTTTATTTGTGAAACTGTGAACAAGAAAATAAGAAAGATATACAAAGACAATTGATTAATTATTTTTGTTTGAGTAAAAAGAGGATAATTTTGTTGAAGATAAAACGAATGTTTGAATTTAAAAGTATGCAAAGGAGCAACATTTAGAGTATCTATGTCTATGCAGCTAGCTTCAATCTTTGTGGATTCTCAAATAATATAATGTGATTGTTCAAACAACAAATAAAACTGTTATTCGACAATGATGACGAAGCTTTAAGTATTTACTTTGTCTGTCACACAGTTGATTTTGGATGAGAATCTTGTTTAATTAGATTTTATTTTCTTAGATTTCAAAACCTTATCTCTTTTTAAATGTTTCTTTGTGTGAATTTAAAAAGGAGAAAAAAAAGAGTTTGAAAGTTTTGGTGTGTCGATGATGGATTTTTTTTCCCAAGAACTCAAAGAAGAAATTCGGAGAAGAACAAATTCATGAATAAATTTTCTAGATTTAAGTCATCTTAGTTCATAGATGTGTGAGTTCAAAGTATGAGAATAATATTAAACCACGTGATAACTAACAGATTTGTAGAAGGAATTTAACGTCCAAGCCTGTTTTAACTACTTGAGTAGTGGATTAAAGCTTATTTTTTAATTTTTATTCTTTTAAAGATTATTGTCAAAGCTTGTAACACTTTAAAAGACTAAAGTGAGTGTTATTCCTTATCTATCTTTAATTTGATCTCCGCCTTCAAGAAAATACTAATAATATTAACGGTACGAAATTTTACTAACCTTTTTTGACAAAAAATATTACTAACATTGGCTGTTTCAAAAATAGTATCGTTAAATGTAATTCTACATCATTAGTAAATATGACATGTCATAAAAAATAAGTCCCAAACTGAATTGTAGGGAAAGATTCAGAAACTTATGATAAAGCGGACTAAAATGCATGATTTAGAAATAGGTGTTTAAAAATTCATGTAGGCCTAAGATATATCTAATATCTAATGAGATCCCTCAATTTTTTCATGATATACTATTTATTTTGAAATCTAGATACAAAAATTGAATGGTATGGAAAAACTGTTGATTTTTATTAGATACAATGTAAAACTTGTTGACTCTTGATGCTTTTTCCATTGAGTCTCCGTATACCTTATACGCTCTTCAGATAGAAAAAAGACGTAATATGCATTATATCGGATAATAGAGATAATATCCTATATATAGGGCAATGACCAATTATGATTTACATTATTTTGAAACAAGCCTCCACTAGTGACATATGCTCATATTTGAATCCATGTCAATTAATTAATTATCTAATTTGTCTTATTAGTTAATTTGATCAATAATCAATTTAGTCTCCTAAGTGATTAACAAACAACTAATACAATTAAAATAAAGATCATAATTATATGGCCAACACAAGGGTCAAGCTACTAAAGCAAGTGTTTTAGGCTTAAAAAAAAAAGGATTACTTGATAAAAAGCCTTCAAACTTAATGCTTTGTGAAATATTAATTATGTTATAAATGTTATCTTAATTATATTTTGAGAGTTTATGCCACAAATTTTTTCTTTTTATACAATTTAAAGGACACACATTAAAATAATTTTGATAGACAATTAAAACTTTATTTCATTGTATGTTTTAAAATCACAAATAATATTTACAATAAATATTTTTTATGATATACATATGTGTAATCTATAAATTTTTGATATATTTGTGTAAGATGTTATTATTTCACTTATAAATTATTATTTTCTACCAAAAAAGACTCATTTTCAAAGGTCACTTTAGGCATCCAAACTTGTCGGACTAACCTTGAATAATGACAATAAAATATAATAAAAATAAAATATTTTAACAATCTTCCGCTTCATTACTATTTCATAATAATTATATCAAAAATCTCCCGGCACCCCATCTGAGTACTACTTCTCCAATCCTATTGTTAAGAGAATTTCATGTAATGTTTATTTACTGTTTATATTTCACACTCATTTACTGTTTCTTTTATGATAATTAATACACTCTGAGTTTTTATAGCGTTTATTAAATAAAAGTGTTGTTGTATAATATTTTTAAATTAACGGAGGATAAGCGTTTTGGAAAAATCGCTGTTGTATGGTCATATAGGGTTACATAGCGCTTGCACATAATGTTTACAGCGCTTTTGATAAAAGCGTTGTAAAATAAAATGCTCTCACATAATGTTTATAGCGATTTGTATACAAGCGCTGTAAAATATAGCGCTCCCGCATTATGTTACAACGCTTTAAGAGCGCTTTTTATAAAATCGCTGTAAAATACAAGCACTTTCACATAATTACAGGGTCTTTTAGAGCGTTTTTTTTATAGAAGCGCTATAAAATGGTGCGTATTTCATAAAAATCATTCACTTTAAATAAATAAAAACAAATTTAATACGTTGTCCTAACCCTACGAACCCTCATATCCTCTACTTTGCGAACCCTCTTCTCCTCTACTGTGCGCCCTCATCTACTGCTCCTTTAAAACAAATTTAATATGTTGTCTCAGGTACTCTGTTTATTAATTTGTTGTTGTCACTAAAACTGATAAATTGTTACCTAATAAATCATATTAAATATGTTCTTTTTTGAAATTTATTCGATCTGTTCTGTTTTGAAATCAGACTTGGACCTTGGTTTCCATTTTCCAATATTAGACTATATATACTATAGATTGGTATAATGTTATCAGTAGCTTATTATTTGTGTAACACTGCATTCATATAGGTCATATAAAATGCAATGGAAATGGATGTCTGCCAATCGATTGTCAAAAGAGTATTGGAGTGAAGGAGTTTGTTGAGGTTGTAGTGAAGAATGCAAAAGATCCAAATCGAATCATTTGTCCTTGTTTAAAATGTTGTTTTGGAAAACGTGTTAGAACAGATCAATTGCAAGGACATTTAGTATGGCATGAAATTGATCAAAGCTATATATGTTGGATAAGACATGGTGAGAAAAAAAAAAAGGAACACTAATTTTTAGAATGGTACGACATATGCTTCAACTAATTTCGACACAGATACATATGAGCAGGACCAAGTAGAGGAGATTGCAAAAGCAGTTGAAGAAGATCTTCGGGATTGTCCTAAAATGTTTAAGAGTTTGTTGAGTGATGCAGAGAAACCATTATATAATGGTTGTACTAAATTCACAAGACTGTCAGCGATATTAAAGTTGTACAACTTAAAAGCAATTAATGGATGGTCTGATAAAAGCTTCACAGAATTATTAACACTCCTAAAAGATATGTTGCTAGATGATAATGAACTTCCCAGTCGAACCTACGAGGCTAAACAGATTTTGTGCTCTATTGGCATGAGTTACGAAATGATTCATGCGTTTCCTAACGACTGCATTTTATTTTGAAACGAATATGAATTGCTAAAGGTGTGTGAGAAATGCAATGACTCTCGATATTAGAAGAAAGAATCTACTCCAGCAAAAGTCGTTTGGTATTTTCCAATAATACCAAGATTTAGGCGCATCTATCGTAGTGAAGAAGATTCAAAACACTTGACATGGCATGCAGACGAAAGAATTAGAGATGGAAAGTTTCAACACCCTGTAGATTCTCCACAATGGGCAAAAATTGATCACGAGTATCCTGAATTCGGGTGAGAGTCAAGAAATCTACGACTCGCACTTTCTACTGATGGAATGAATCCACATGGTCTTCAAAGCATCACACACAACATTTGGCCTATGATTTTGTTGATTTATAACCTACCTCCATGGTTATGTATGAAGCGTAAATTTATGATGTTGTCTCTGTTAATTTCTGGACCCAAACAATCGGGGATAGATATCGACATATACTTGACTCCTTTAATTGAAGATTTAAAAAATATGTGGGAGACAGGTGTGGAAGTTTATGATGGGTATAAGAAAGAACGTTTCAATTTGAGGATTATGTTGTTTGGCACAATTAATGATTTTCCAGCATATGGTAATTTATCAAGATATAGCATTAAAGGTCAGTGTGCAAGTCCTATATGTGAAGAGAGTACAAATTGGATGCGGTTGAAACATCGTATGAGGAACGTATTTCTTGGGCATCGTAGATTTTTACCTCATAGTAATCAGTATCGTGGATGGAGAAAGGGATTCAATAGAAAATCAGAGGAAGATATTGCTCCTCTAGCACCGACTGGATATCAAATATTTGAAAAAGTACAAGGTTTAACCAATAAATTTGGCAAACCTTTTGCGGGAGAGCTTATCAAAATTGGGTGGAAGAAAAAGTCAATTTTCTTTGAATTGCCCTATTGGAAGTCATTGTATATAAGACATTTCCTCGATGTGATGCATATTGAAAAAAATGTATTGATAGTGTTATTGATACGTTGCTCAATTTTCCAGGAAAGTCTAAGGATGACATCAATGCAAGATTGGACTTGGTCGATATGGAAATAAGAAATGAATTGGGTCTCGTAAAGAAATGAAATCGCACATATCTACCTCCAGCCGCTCATACTCTATCTAGAAAGGAATAAATTGTTTTATGTAAATTTCTACACGAAGTTAAAGTTCCAGAAGGATACTCTTCAAACATTAAAAATTTAGTTTGTATGAAAGACCTCAAGTTAAAAGCTTTAAAGACCCATGATTGTCATGTTCTAATGGAGCATTTGCTACCAATAGGTATACGTTCCATTTTACCTGAAAAAGTTCGACGAGCCATAACTAAATTATGTTTCTTCTTTAAGGAAATTTGTAGTAAAGTGATCAATCCTCAAAAATTACTAATGTTGCAGATGAAAATTGTTGTTACTTAGTGTGAGCTTGAAATGTATTTCCCACCCTCGTTTTTTGATATAATGGTTCACCTTATTGTTCATCTTATTAAGGAGACACAACTTTGTGGGCCAGCTTATATGAGATGGATGTATCCGATAGAACGATGTATTAAAATATTAAAAGGGTACGTAAAAAGTAGAAGTCGACCAGAAGGTTGTATTGCTGAATGGTACATTGTCAAAGAAGCTGCTGAATTTTGTAGGTATATATGTATTTAACTAATTATTTGGAAGAAAAAAATCCAAATATAGGTATTTGAACTATACTGAACATAAACTTGTAATTTTACAACGCTTTTGGCCATAAGCGTTGTAAAAGGCTTTTAAAAAATAAAATAAGGAGGTCTTTTAAAGCGCTTGTTCTATAAGCACTGTAAAATGCTTTTAAAAAATAAAATAAGGAGGTCTTTTACAGTGCTTTTTGGATAAGCGCTGTAAACTGCTTTTAAAAAATAAAATAAGGAGGTCGTTTATAGCGCTCTTTAGACAAGCGCTGTAAAAGACTTTTTGGATAAGCGCTTGTTCTATAACTAACCTTATAATATGAAAGCGCGTCAGTTTCCTCTTCATTAGTACTCTTCCTTACGAACTTTTGGCATTGCGAATCCTCCTCCTCTTCATTTGCCTCCTCATTACGTACTCCATACGAACCTTACTGTCCCTACGAACCCTATTGTGAACCATCTCCATCTTCGTTACTATCCCTACAAACTCTCATTACGTACTCCATACGAACCCTACTGTCCCTACGAACCCTCTCCATACGTATTTATGCGCACTTTTCTCGCTGTTCCTACTTAAGCGAAGTCGTAACCCTATGATCCCTACCTATTTTTGTCCACTCTTCAGGTATTGTATTTATTAATTTGTTGTTGTCACTAAACTGCATGTTGAACTTATATTGTTACTTAGACTACTGCATGTTGAACTTGTTGAAGTTATACTGAACTTATAATTATAATATGTGAAATGTGTAGATAAATGGATTCCAACAATGATTTAGATCGTCAAAATGAGGAAGTTGTCAATACTAAGAGTTACGAAAACGAAGTTAAACGTGGTGCAACTATTATGCAACAGGTCATCAAAGCAAGAAGTAATGGAATTAAATTTGAGGTATACTATACTTTGTTTAGAATTTATTTTTTATCTATTTTGAAATTATGTACTTACTCTATGAGTTTATTAGGTGGGATGGAATGAAAGTGGCCAGCCAATTGAGCCAACAATTCAATAATGGTAAGTTATGTTGGTGCAGTTGTTCGTCAAATTATCCCAATAACAATTGACGATTGGAGAGATAAAGCTTTGAAGGATGCTAAAGATATATTGTGGAATGATATACAAGTAACTTTTTTACTCCACTTTTTTGTTACTTATAATTTTTTCTATTGAAATACTTTTACTCAATCTCTATCTTTATTTGGTTTGCAGCCGGCTTTTAATGTTGATGAGGTGAGAAAAAATTATGTGCTTTGAGTTGCCGGAAAAATACACAGGGGATTTAGATCTCATTTGTAAAATTGCTACTTAAGAGATCGCGATGGAAATGTGAATGTTGAAGCTCCAAAAATATATAAACACTACATATCAAATGAAGAATGAAGTGCTTTTGTAGCTAAATGTGCAGACTCCGCTTTTGTGGTAATATTAATTTATTAGCATTTGTGTTTTATTATTCATATTCATAGCGTATTTTTTTACACGATCGTTATTTTTTTTTTATATATAGAGTATAAGTACGGCAAATCGCGAGAGGGCAAAAAATCCAATGCACCCATACAAACAATCGCGTATGGGGTATACACGTTTAGAGCAAAAAATTGTAAGTATACATCACTTTTATATAATGTGGTACATTATAAACTAGGGGTGTACGTGGGTTGGGTTGGGCCGGTTTTGACAAAACCCGATACCCGACCCGATCGATTATCTTTGGGTTGGGTTAAATTCTAAGCCCGTATTTTTTTATTTAACCCGAACCGAACCGACCCGATCAAGAACGGGTTGGGTTGAGTTGGGTTGGCGGGTTATACATAAATAATAAACTATTTTTTATTTTATGGGAAAATATATTGAATGAAAATATATTTAATACGTGAATGTCTCAAAAACTATAAACTTTCAATCACATCATTCAATTCTTTAAAAAAAGTCATCAACCTCTTACACAAAAAATATAAATCCCACAATCTTCAAATACATAAATAAATTCAGCAAAAGTAAGTTAATAAAATATAAATATTCATCAATTCTAAGCAATGTCAACTTCATCTACAAGCACTTCACAAATTCCTCAAAGTCTGGAATGAAACAATTGAAAATCTGCAAAAACAAATATTAATAATAAAAGTGAGGAGAAAACAGCTAGCATTGATACTTGGTCCACCACATTACTTTCATCATTACACATAACCCATCAACCATTTTAGTTTACTAAACTACCATAATTTATTAACAGTAGTGTTTCATTTGTTTATAGTTAGAGTACTTACTATTCTCAAATGAAATACTAAAAAAAAGTGTTTAATAGATTTAAATGTAAAAAATTTAAACTAAATTCATCATAAGCTTATGCATAAGCATCATTTCTGCTCATAAATAGTATTTAACTCAAATGAATATTATTTAACTAAAAAAAATTGTATTTAACAAATGTAAAAAATTTAAACTAAATTCATTATAAGCATAAGCATAAGCTTTTCGTTCATACCTTTATTATGTAAAATTATAACAAAATATAACATTTAAATAAGTAGTATTTAACTCAAAAATTAAATTGCTCTTTTGACATCGGTGTGGATCGACATGCCAACCCGATCATGCAACCCAACTCAACCCGATCCCTTGGGAGAAGTATTACACCATACTCTGATCCCTGCCGACCATGTTAAAGTTTTACCCGTGATTGCTTTTGAACCAAATGCACCATTGCCTATACCCGACAACGATGGAGATGTGAAGTTTTTGGGAGAAGCAATAGGTAGTTACGTGGCATGGCCCAAAAATCTTGTTGGCCTAGATAAGGTATGTTTAATTGATATGTATATTTAATTGTATGATATATGATTATGATTGATTATATTTAATTGCTGATTTTTTCCGCTGTTAACTTTAATTTCACATTTATTTAGATTCTTACAAAGTCTAAAGTGAATGATAAGAAGATTCCTCGCAACGAGTCAATCACTTCACCAGAAAAGGTTTGACATATACATCAATGTGTATACATCAATGATTAGCTTACTATAATAACTAACAAACTGATTAACCTCATTTTTTCATATTCAATCAAAACCCGCCGCACCGCATATCTGCTAGAAATCAGCCGCACCGCAGATGCATGTTCGTGATAAAAATAAATCTGGAAAAATTCAAAAATTGGATCATGGAAAATATGGCAAAATTCAAAAACTAGATCATGGAAAATCAGTTGCTACTCTTAAAATAATTCATCCATGCCTTTCTCAATTTGGGTTGTGTCTTGACATACAAGCAAATATGAATATGGACAGCAATGATTCACGTATCATACACATGGAGAAAATTATTTTCGGAGATGAGTGTGAAGAATTACTTGATAAAGAGCACATATATGAACTTCTCCATCATAAGGAGTTGAGTGTTACTGTCATCAGCATAAAAATTAGGTAATGTAAAATACTTTATTTAAGATAAAAATTACTTTGAATTGCATCACTGCCACATTTATTGATAATTAATCTAATTTGACATTTTCATTGAAGGTTTCTATATGAAAAGTTGGTGTGCATGCGTAAATTGTCAGATAGATTTTCATTCTTATCTCCCCATAAGCTCTCCATGTTAAAACTCGATCCAGTTAACGTAAAGAAATATGTCGTTGATATACTTTTGGGAAATAAAGAGAAGGATAAGCTGTTTGTTGCGCCATATAATTCAGGGTATTATATATTCTTTATCTATATCTTTTTTAACTTATGATACTTAATTTATCAGTTGTGTAAACAAAGTTGCCAACCATATTTTTATTGTTTTAGGCAATATTGTGTGTTGTTTGCCATCAATGCCACCTCTGAAATTATATACTATTTAGATCCACCGCACGGTCATTATAACAATCACTCGGATATAAAGAATATCTTTGATACGTAAGTACTATTCATTTATTTCTTACATATATAAATAATATGTTTGGTAATTGAATAATAATCACATTTATTTGATAGTGCTTTACAAGTTTTCCGCGCTCAAAGGGGTGCTACAGTGTCGAAGCATAAGTCAAACAACATCACATGGATTCCAATAAAGGTTTGAAATGTTTGTTATAGAACTTAATTATATGCCTTTAAAATTTTATTTACAATCAATGCACAAATATTTATTGGCGTATATGTTTTATTTTATAGTGTCCTCGTCAAACTAACAACATAGACTGCGGATACAATATATTGCGATTCGTGAAGGAGATTGTTGATATGAATCAAAATATAATTCCAGAAATGGTACGCTATTATCATCATATTTTGATTTTCATATATAAACTATGTATATATTTGATTCTAACTTATTTATGTTCAAATGTTATATCGCACAGTACTTTGACAATTCCAATTCAACATACTCTGAAAGTGATCTAACTGAAATAAAGGAAAACTGGTGTTAGTATGTGATCGAACTGAAAGTTATTTAATTTGTTGGGAAATTAGGATGCTGCAGGTTGTGAAATTGGCATTATTGTAAAACTAACATATAATTCATAGTTAATTCAAAGTGTGTATGAGGTTGAGAAAATAAACTATTATATATTGTACATTGGATGTTGTGAACTGATTGTTGCTGTGCATATATAATTGATATTGTGAATATATAATTATTGTGAATATGTACAAAAAAAATATAGTACTTCATGTGAATATAAAATTGTTGTTTAAATGAAAATGTTGTTGCTATGAAATATATGTAATTTGGTGTTGTGAACTGATTGTTGTTGTTGCTGTTTAAATGAAATTGTTCTTGCTATGAAAAATATAGTAATTGTGTCAATATGTGCTTGATAAATATGATTTTGGAAAAAAAATTAAAAGACAACGCTTTCTTAAAAAAAATGTCATAAAAGACCTGTTTATACAAATCAGCTTTATTTTAAAAACGCTATTAAAAAATGTCAATCCGGTTTACAGCGTTTTTTATTAAAACTAATATAAAAATGCACCTATTATAGTGCTTTCTTGAAAAAAGCGATGTAAAACTAGTATAACAATTCACCTATTACAGCGCTTTCTTGAAAAAGCACGATAAAACTAGTACAACAAGAAGCGCTTTTTATAATAGAAAACTAGTATAAGAATACACCTATTACAACGCTTTTTTGAAAAAGCACTGTAAAACTTGTATAAGTATGCACCTATTACAACGCTTTTTTGAAAAAACGTTGTAAAACTAGTACAACAAGCAGCGCTTTTTTTGAAAAAAGCGCAGTAAAACTAGTATAACAAGCGCGCTATATATGCACCTATTATAGCGTTTTTTTATGAAAAGCGCTGTAAAACTACTCTAAGAGAAGTGTTGAACGCTATACATTACATCGTTTTTTTTAAATAGCGCTGTTATATCTTTTAACAGCGCTAGATACTACAACGCTGTAAAGCGCTTAAAAAAAGCGCTGTAAAATATTATTTTTGGTGTAGTGTCTCACCGATTGCATAATCATTTATTTAAAGTATACTTAGAAAAAACCAAACTATAAACTAAATAGTTACTAAATAAAACTATACCAAAACTTTACAACAAAGAAGAAGCAAAATTATCAAAATTTTAATTTAGTACAACTTCTTTATTTTAAAACTGTCTATATGTTAAGTATATTACGTGTTTTCATGTAAAATATTTTTCTATAAATATTATATTTTATCTATATTTTTAAATTAACACAATTCCTATATAATATAAAATTGCATATAAATATTCTATATTCAAATTATTAACAAATAATACACATTGAGCTTCTGTTTTACTAAATTATTACACTGGATGGAAGTTTGTAATATTATTAAACTTTTTATTTAATTTTCTACGATTGCATAATCACTTATTTTCGTGATAACCGCCTAAATAATAAAATAGTATAATTACTTAATTAATAGATTAGTTTGATTTTTTCCAACAGATAATTAGTTTGCTTTTTATCAAATATTGAAGAGAATTTAGCTTAATACTTATTATAACTGGCATAGTTGTCCGTGTAGTTTAGATTTATTTATTTTTCATTTTTAATT
>JBBPBP010000001.1:26168765-26222342 GCA_037974735.1 Cicer chorassanicum
ACATATTAAAAAGCATAACAAAATTAACAGAGACATATTAAAAAAAACCATCCACTGTTATAAATGAAACTCCACAAAAATTTATTTACAATATAAAAATAGAAAGGAAAGTGTCTGAATGGTTCTTCACATCTACAACCATCAAATAAATATTTTCAGATCGAAGTTCTCGTTATTTTGGTTTATTGAGTTTTTTGTACTTAAAAAATCATATATAATTCTTCCCAAGATTAAAATTATAATTTTTGTGGGATATATATTATAATATTCTAAATATGTCTATAAAAATTTATTACAAAATTTAAAAGATGTACATAATTGACTTAACAATATAGAGTAAAACTCCTGACAAAAAAAAAATTGTGATGACATATAATAACCTAATGTATATAATAGATTATGAAGGTTGTGTTGAAACAATGAGAATAGAAACACTAGCTATCAAAGAAATTATAGCATGATTTTAGAGAGATAAAGTGGATGAGGGTTCAAATATATATACCGGAAATAACTCAAGTTCGACATTAAGTAGAGATTAGCGTAAGTGGTGGTTGTATTAGAGAAACTCAAGTCCCAAAATTTAGTAGAGATAACTCTTCATAAATGAGTTAGGTACAACACAAACACCTAATAATATCCACTAACATTACTAAAATAAAGTCGACTACAGTGGTCAGATGTCACAAATCAACCTATTGTAGAATAATGTTTAAAATATAGACTCGATGGTATATAATATATGACAAAATTAGTGACGAGTAGAAAGAAAATGTGATGTTTCCTTTTGAATTATAATTCCTAAAATTTGAATTAAGATTTAATACTTAGCTACTAGTAAATTCTGAGTGATAGACCTTATTTTTAATTTTGATTTTTATTATTGTTGGAACAATGGATAGTGCGCAACGGTGAAGAAGAAAGAAGAAAGAAAACGATTTGCAGAAAGAATGGACCTGTTAGTCCATGATTGATCTTCTATTAATCCAAGATCAATCCTGGATCAATCTTCACTCATAAATTTTATTATTCACTTGTTACATAAATGCACATACAAGCTGTTAGTTATATAGGCCTGTTATAGATTAAACTCAACACTTCCCCTTAATTCATAACTGTTGCACACTTATAACCCCAAGCTTCTTTCTCAATAACTCAAATCTGTCAAGCTTCAGGGCCTTTGTAAAACCATTTGCTAGCTGCACTTCAGTTGGGCAATATTGCACTTCAATCATTCCATTGTTCACTTGCTCTCTAATGAAATGGAACCTTGTATCAATGTGTTAACTTCTGCCATGTGAGATTGAATTTTTAGCAAGGCTGATTGCTGACTTGTTATCAATTCTGAGTTTAAGAGGCTTCATCACTTCACACCTTAGTTCCTTCATCACTAAATCCAGCCATATTGCTTGACAAGTTGCAAATGTTCCTACAATATAATCTGCCTCGCAAGATGAAAGTGCAGTCACTGGTTGCTTCTTTGTACACCAAGATATGACTGCTTCATTGAACTTGAACACATAGCCAGATGTACTCCTTCTATCTGTGATGTCTCCACACCAATCACTATCCAAATATCCAATGAGTTCACTTCTTTCACCTTGGCTGCCATTAGGGAATAGCAAACCAAACTCCTTTGTGCCTTTTACATACATAAGTATCCTTTTAGCAGCTATCAAGTGAGTCTTCCTTGGATCATTCATGAATTTGCTAATTACACTAACTGAGTAGCATATGTAAGGCCTGCTGTTGCACAAATATTGTAGTGAACCAACCATTTGTCTGAACATTGTTGGATCAACCCTTTCTTCCTCACTGCACTCATCAATCTTTGAGCTTGTCTCTGATGGATTTGAAACTGAATTGCAGCTATTCATTTCAAATTTTTTCAGCAATTCTCTTATATACTTCTGCTGATGCATTACTGTTCCTGTTTTCAACTTCAGAAATTCCATTCCTAGGAAGAATGAGAGTTCACCTAGATCAGTCATTTCGAATTCAGATTTCAGCTTGTCTTTCACCCTTTCAATCTCTGATGCTTTGCTTCCAGTAATGAGCAAATCATCCACATATAAACAGATTATCATTGTTTCTTCTGCACTTGAACTCTGCACATATACACCAAATTCTATTGCACACTTTGTGAAGCCTATCTGAATTAGAAACTGAACGATCCTCTTATTCTAGGCTCTAGGGGCCTGCTTCAAACCATACAAGGCTTTATGGATTCTATACACCATGTTTTCCTTGCCTTGTATTTCAAATCCAGGGGGCTGTGACACAAACACAATCTCTTCAAGTGGACCATTTAGAAAGGTTGATTTTACATCCAAATGGTAGAGTGACCACCTTCTCTTGCAAGCTAGAGCCACCACTAATCTTATAGTCTCAAGTCTTGCAACTGGAGCAAACACTTCATTGTAATCAATACCATGTTTCTGTAAGAATCCTCTAGCTACCAGCCTGGCCTTATGTTTTGAAATTTTCCCATCAGGATTAATCTTCAGTTTGAAGACCCACTTTACATCAATCTTCCTTTTCCTGTCTGGCAAGTTAACTAGCTCCCATGTTTGATTCTTCTCAATTAATTGGAGTTCTTCCAACATAGCTTTCCTCCATTCATCTATCTTCAATGCTTCTTCATAATTGAGAGGTTCAGAGTCTGCCAACAATGCAAAGTGAATGATATCACCTTCATCATTTACTGCATTATCAGAAATTAATTCGCAATCATTCAGCCTGCTTGGAATTTTTCTGATTCTTTGAGGTCTCACTACTGCTGCCACTTCTTCTGGTTCACCTGCATCATTATTGATCACTTCTTCATCCTTTGATTCATCATTGGAATCAGGATAAATGCAGCCTTGTTGATTCTCTTCGCTGTACACGGGTTCCTCTTCCCATTTCCACTTCTCAGCCTCATTCACAATTACATCCCTACTGATATGCACCTTTTGAGTTACAGGATTATAAAGCTTATAGGCACCTGTGGAATGATAGCCTATAAGTATCATAATCTCACTCTTATCTTCAAGTTTGCTTCTCCTAACATCTGGTACATGCTTATAGCACAACGAGCCAAAAACCTTGAAATGCTTCACACTCGGCTTTCTGCCCCACCAAGCTTCCTCTGGAACCTTCTAATTCAGCTTCTTTGTAGGGCATTTGTTTAAGATATAAGCAGCTGTAGTGACTGCTTCACCCCAGAAGTTGTGTGGTAGGTTTTTCCTGCTTGATCATGATTCTTGCCATATTCAATAGGGTTCTATTTCTTCTCTCAGCAAGTCCATTGTGCTGAGGTGTATATGGAGTTGTCACTTCATGCACAATACCTTGATTAACACAGAAATCTTCAAATTCTTTTGAGGTGTATTCTCCTCCACCATCAGTTCTCAAGATCTTAATTGATTGGTCACTTTCTTTTTCAATTAAGCTCTTGAATTTCCTAAATACCTCTAATGCTTTACTCTTAAGCTTGATTGTATAAAGCCACATCATTCTTGTAAATTCATCAACAAAAGTGATTAAGTATCTGCTTCCCCCCAATGAAGATACTTCAAAAGGACCACATATGTCAGAGTGGACCACTTGCAGTGCTGCATTAGCTCTTTTAGGTGCTTCAGATACAAATGGGAACCTGCTTTGCTTACTCTTCACACATACTTCACAAATAGTTTTTCTGACATTCAGCTTTGGCAGCCCATACACCAGTTCTTTGGAATTCAAATCACCAAGACTTCTAAAGTTTAGATGACCATACCTCTTATGCCATAAGCCTTCAATATCTTCACTAACTGCTGCAGACATACACATCATTTTCTCACTTGAAATGTTGCATCTGTAGGTTCTATTTTGTGACATGTTTGATTTGAGCACCAACTTCTTCTTTGCATCAAACAGCTTCAAAGAATCACCATCCATAGTCACTGAGAATCCCTTCTCCACCAATTGACCAATGCTCATGAGATTACACTTCATCTCAGGAACATACATCACATCTGAAATAATGATTCTTCTGCCATCATTACTTTTGACCACTATATTTCCACTACCTTCAGCCATCAGGTTTCTGCTGTCAGCCAGTTTTATGCTTGTTTTCTTACTAGCATCAAAACTTGTCAACCATTCTCTATGTGATGTCATGTGGTTTGAGCAACCGGAGTCAAGAAACCACTCTTCATTCTTGATCTTCTCATCACTAGTAGTAGCCATCATCAACACTGTACTGGAATCATCCCCATGAGCCAGATTTGCTTCTTCATCATCCTTTTGATCTTTCTTGAACCAACATTCATCTGCACAGTGCCCATACTTCTCACAGTTGAAGCATTGTACCTTACTTTTGTCAAAATCCTTCTTCTTGTTCTGACTTTTGCCAAAACCCCCTTTCTTTGAAGATTCAGCTTTGTCTTCAATCTTGTTCTTACCATTGTTGGACCAATTTGCTCTTCTCTTTCCCTTTTTCTTGAAGTCCTTCTGATTTCCCTCCTTCTTGGTAGTTTGAACTTGAAATGCTTGTTGAACTGATCTTTCAGAATTTCTATCAAACACCAAGAGCTCATGTGCTTCAAATGAATTTTGGAGCTCTTCAATTTTCATAGTCTTCACATCCTTTGCTTCTTCAATGGCTACCACTATGAAATTGAATTTTGGACTTAAAGATCTCATCACCTTTTCTACTACCATCTGATCTGTAATGTTCTCCCCACAAGTTCTCATTTGATTGACTATGGCTGTTAATTTTGAGAAGTAATCACTTACTTTCTGATTTGCTTCCATCTGCATCATCTCATATTTTCTTCTATCGGATTGTAGCTTCACTTGCTTCACCTTTTCTCCACCAGTGTGATAGTTTTCTAAGATGTCCCATGCTTCTTTGGATCTTGTGCCTTTCGAAATCTTCTCAAAATGCTGGTTGTCAACATTCTACTGAATGTAGAACAACGATTTGCAGTCCTTCTTCTTGGCTTCCTTGAATGCATTCCTTTGTGCATCAGTTGGAATCTCTACTAAGTCCTCATAGCCATCCTGCACAATTTCACTCACTTCTTGTGCTCCAAATAAAGATTTCATCAATGCACTCCATCGATCCCAGTTCTTGCCATCAAGAACCATAATATGTGATCCAAAACCATTGCTATTCATTATTGCTATCAAGAATCTATCACTCTGTGTTTCCCTTGATTGTTCTCATCACTTTTCACTCGTGTTTCCCTTGATTTTAACCCAGCTCTAGATGCCAATTATTGGAACAATGGATAGTGCGCAGCGGGTAAGAAGAAAGAAGAAATAAAACGATTTGCAGAAAGAATGGATCTGTCAGTCCAGGATTGATCTTCTATTAATCCAAGATCAATCCTGGATCAATCTTCACTCAGAAATTTTATTATACACTTGTTACATAAATGCACATATAAGTTGTTAGTTATATAGGCCTGTTATATTATGATGCAAGGCAACTAACTAACTAACTATAACAACCCTCTAAACATGACATTTATAGATTAAACTCAACAATTATTCTTACAACATTTTAGGTTTACGAAAACACATATTTTTCTAATGAGAAAAAATTGTTCTTGTAAATCGCAATAGCTAACAGTTTTATAATTTGTTAAGGTAAGATATTATTAAACTTTATAATATTTTATCTAACAGATCATAATTGTTCTTGTAAAGTACAACTACCATAGTTTTTGTGGCTATTTCTTTTAATCAAAATTGTGAACCGCTCTCGGTTCTTTTATATTATTTTTTTAAAATACAAAAAGCACACAAATGTTCTCGTATATTTATAAGCCAAATAAGATTGTGTAAAATGAAATCTACAATTCCAATTCAAACACTCAATTATGAGTTCAGTGTCAAATGACACAATAGGAATTAAATTTAAAATGAAACTCGAATTAATTTATTTGTACAACACATAACAACTATCACCCATAAACAATAAAATCACAAAAGAAAGTCATTTAACTTTCATTAAATTCAAAGCTATACATATCTTGAAAAACAAAGTTTTGAACATCCCTTTTAGATTTTAAAGGGTGGTATGTCAAAGCGACAACATAAATCAACAAAAGTATTAATATTAACTAATTAGTGACTAATTTATAAGAACTATTTGTAAGAACACATCATCAAGATCACCATTTAAGAAAAGTTTCTTTATGCCTCTGGTGATCAGGAATACCAGAAAAGAAAGGAATTCCAGTTGCTTCAATCCAATTACAGTTGCTTCAATTCAATCCAAATACCTGCCCAATTTACACGCTTTGTTTTGTCTGAACCAGGGCCAAAGTTATGGTACTCAGCATAGAAGCAAGTGTCCGTGCCGGAAGGCCCCTCTATTGTTTGCCATGGCAAATAACCATCAGTATGAATCAAATCATCGATGAAAGCGTCCATTATGATAGTCCTAGAAAAGTTCTTCCATGGACAGGCGAGGTAGGCCTTGTTGTCAAACCTCGTTGGGTAGAACTCAGAATCAGATACATTGGAACCTCCTTGGATGACTATTGCTGATGGTTGGAATCTTTCTTTGCTTCCTTGTGCGGTCACAATGCATTGTTGGTTTGACATTGGCTTTCTGACAACAAATTTGCAGTTTTGGAAAACAGCTAATGCATTACCAAAGACAAAGTCAATGGTACCTAAAATGGTGCAATCACAGTAGAATTGACGCATGGTGTGTACATATCCATTGAGCAATTGAAGAAGATTGTCTTATCTCCTTGAACCCTTAGTGTCACTGCTTGATGATTATGTGGGCCAGTTGAGTTCTCAAAGCCCATGTTAATGGCCACAAAGTGATCTCCTTGAATAGCTTCAACCATGTGCATAAACTACTCATTAATATATAATTCATTTATCAAAATCTCTATAAAGTACTCTTTTTTTTTACTACCGTATAGGAATTAACTAACTTAAGATTATTAACATTAAAAATTGGAAGGAAATTAAAAGACAAGAAAGTTAGTAAGCATATGCGTGAAAATAGACATACCAACAGAGGCGGTTCTATAGGTGTTAACACCATCAATAAAGTTTTTGTTTCCAGTGATTATTCTCTTCTTCCCACCGTCACCAACAAACACAACGTGCGTCATATGTTTGGTAACTTCAACATACTCTAGGTAAACACCTTCCTTAATGTAGATCACAAATGGTTTTTTGCTCTTCTCAGGAACCCGCGTCAATGTCTCATTGATGCTCTTAAAAGCACCACTGTCATCTAAGGCGACAGTAACATTAGGCTTATGTTTGAATGTATTTTTCTTAGTATTGTGGAGTTTGCGATGATCAACCCAAGAATGAGTCTCAGAATCATGAAGAAGGCGGCGTCCAAGAATTTTTGTGGCATTCCAATCAGAGACCGTGTCAGCAAAATCTGAAATAATGGCAAGAGCATTGCTACTCATGTGCATGATTGATGTTAATAACTCTTTCATCTTCGTACCAGTTTTGCTAGTAGTGTTCTCAAACCCATCCAAACATGTATCCATGTATGTAACAGCACCATTAAGCCAAACCTTCAAATTCATGAGGATTTTGTCAATATCTTGTAGATCAAACTCAACAATTCCATCAAGTGACCTTGTGAATTCTTCGATTAAAAGATCCATAAGTTGTTTGCATGTATCAAGTGCATCATTGGAACTAGGATCTTTCTCAACCTCGTACAAGAGATCAGTTTACTTAATTTTATCACTAATTCTCTTGATGGTAACATTAAATGCTATTTTAATAAGTTCTTTTGGATCAGTGACATTGTCAGCGTCTGCCTCTGCTATGAGGGTTTCGTCACACTCCTTCTTGTAATCAGTGGGATGACAAATTGTTTGAACTGCTTTCATAGTGGAAGCAACATGGTTCTTTCTGATATTATGTTCTTGGATGTTCTCTTTATTTGTGTTGTTTTGACTAGCGTGTTCTCCTCGTTTATTTTAATACTGTTACATAATTTCGAAATTCACCCCTAGTTGTTCGTGTTTGGCGTTTGCGATGGACGCAGACAAGCTGCAAGCAGTAGGTGAAGACTAATACTCTCGAAGTGTAGGAAGCCGTCTTTTCTCGAAGACTTTTATTATCTACCTTTTGTTAACGTCATTTCTGAACATATTTTAGTTTGGGAATTCCCGCTCTGATAGTGACATCGGGTTGGGACTACATTTGCACTTAATATTAAACTTATGTATGTGTACTTCAAAAAGGATTTTGCTGTCTGATGTTATGATTTCGAGTTGTTAAGTTTGATGGAAACTTTGGATTTATGTGACATGTTCATGATTACGTGATATTCTTTACCTTAAATAAAAAAAAATGTTTGGAAGTTTATATAATTATTTATTTGAAAGATTTCATGATTTTAAAAATAAGAAAATTAACCCTTTTTTTTATTTGGGGTTTAGAGTGTCACACTATCTCTTTTATAGCACCCATTACATTTCTTATTGATTTTCTATCTACTCCCTCGTCTTTTTCTTAATATCTCTTGATATAGAATAAAATGGAAAAAGTCACATATTCATTATATTAATTTGATCAATTATCTTTAGTAGTTAATGAGTTTTTAGAGAATGATAATCTCTAAATTTAAACTTCAAGTTGAGCAATTGTTAATCAGCTGTATTTTTCATTTAATTAAACTCTAAATTATAAGAGTCTCTTTTCTTTAAAAATCGTAAACATATATTTATAATATAACAATATGACAAACATTAATAAAATAAAATAAAATAAAAAAACCAAAATATCTTAAATCAAACATAAATGTATTCTTACCTATGAGAACAAATTTAATTTACATATAGAATAAATTATATTTTACTTCAACAGTATTAATTACAAAAGAAAAACAGAAAAATATCAAGGAATGTTTAAAATTTTACAGACAAAGCTATAGTTTTCCTCCCTAACATATTTAGAAATTAAAACTATTTACCCCTTTACCAAAGTCAGACAAATAAATTTTAACCAATGATTGTTTTAAAACATTTAATAATTATGTTCTAAAACAAAAAGATTTAATAATTATGTTCTACAATGAATTAATTTAGTAATTAGTCAAAGAACTAAAACAAAGCATAACCTATTGGAGCATTAACATTCATTTCTTGAAAACCATTTCTTACTTCTGATAAACCTCTTCTTGCAACCTCAAACTCTGCTTCTGAAGCAGCCAATTCCACTCTAAGCTTCTTCATTTTAATCTCCAAAGCAACAACACTATCCTTTAATTTCTTAAATTTCTTAGCCCTTTCCATATAATCTTTCACACCTAAAACAGATTGAACATAAGGCTCTAACCAATCCAACTCAAATTCTGATGAGTTGACAAGTTTCTCCCACAAACTCTTAAGATTCTTGATATCATCTTCACTCATATCTTTCACTTTCTTTGTCTTGAGAAAATGTAAAACTTTTCCTAATGATGTGAATGACAATTGTCGAAGCGGACGAGTTCTTTTCATTTGGCTCTGTATCAAAGAAGGATGCCATGTGCAAACTTCTTCTAAAAGTGGAACAAAAGCTTTTTCTTCTTGGTTTAAAGTTTGAAAATTAAAAACTTGTTTTAGTGTTAAATGTGAAGTTTGAATTTCTCCTTCTTCTGTTGGATTAGAACTAGAAGCTGATGTTCTAGGACTAATGGTTTCCCTCTCATCTGAGGAATTAGAATCATTGGTTGAAGTTGAATTTATGTAATGAATTCTTGGTGCAAAGTTTGAGACACAAATATGAGCTTCAATGATGCATGTGTTTCTCATAAGATAACCTTGTTTATGGTCAAGGAAGTCGTTCAGATTTAAGAAAAATGAACCCCAGCTACGAAATCCTCCATTGAACTTTTGTTCTGTCTCTGAAAAATCATAAATATGCATAACAAGAATTAGCTTTAAATTAAACAAAATCAACATTATTATTATATGTCAAATATCTCAAAAATTATTATTGGATTCCTGTGGTTAGCAGGAACTAAAGTCACACAGGTATGTTAAATTATAAAACAAAAACAAAAATCAAGTATGTTTTTTTTTTTAATCGTCCAATCACGATATCCAATCACGATATATCGATCATAATGTCCGACTGCGTGAACGTGGATTTCTGCTGACAACAGAAAATTTGAGTCCTATTTTGAACACAATGTAAGATTAAAAAGTCAAACTCAATTTGAAGCGTTTATTTTTAATCGTGTAGATTCTCTAATCATAAGGATTCTAGATTAAAAATTTTGGATTTGAATTCCTAGCGGTCAAATAATTCATACAAAGAACCGGTCAAAGAAATTATAGAAAGATAAATTCAACTCTATGAAGGAAGAAAAACTGCAAAAGAATATTGATAATACATGTTCGAACATGTATGTATGAAATGAAGATCAAATTAATATGAGAGATGTAGATGAAGTTGCATCCAAGAAGCAAAAGAAGAAGAAGAAAAGTACTATATATATTGTTTTTACTATAAATAAATGAAACAAAATTGATAAAAATGAAAATTGAGATATGGTTTAGTACCTTTTACAATGGATTTGTTCTTATTCAACTGATTAATTAGAACCAACTTGAAAAAGGTGTTTCTACTCCATCCATAAGGTGGTAAAGAATCAGCAACCTCCAAATATATTGAAAAATGGTCCACATCCCTCCTCATTGGATGCACACGTATCCTCCTATCACATTATCAAGATCCATACACAATCATTAATTAATTAATTAATTAATTAAAGTACATAATTAATTTCAATAAAACAAAAAACAAAAAAACAAATTGAGGCCATTAATTTGTCTTATAGTTATTTTGTTTCAACTCACATATATCATATACAAAACAAAAGGGTGAAAATCGACTAAATAAATATATCAATTTTTTTCTTAATATTTCGATTTCTGGCAAAAAAAAAATTATAATTTAGAGTTTGAAAGGAAGGTACATACCATGTATATTTGCGGATTTCGAAAGCCTTTGAAGTTAATTTCATGACATTTTTGTTTGAGAAATCTTCAATTCTCCATGTGAATTTCTCAAAAACATTACTAGAGTCCATGTAAATCTGGCGCTGTACTCACAAATTGGAAAAAAAATTATAGAAAAGAAAATCACAAGAAAGAATAATAATGTAATAAAACAACAATCTTGGATTTTATATAAATATCGAAAGTAAGTTGCTGCCTGCGCTGAAAAGAGAGAGATAAAATGCTATTTGTTTTACGATATTTTAAAGTTTAACTAATTGAGTGATTGCCAAGAGATGTGATGTAATGCTAAAGTCAAGTCAATTGAAGATTCGTTTTTTTATTTTTTTTTATTTTTTGAAGAAATGAAGATTCGTAGAAAGGAAGCAAAAATAACGTGTATTTAATTAAAGAGGAGAAAATTAAAACTTATGTACTGTACAAGGTATCTAGAGAGAGGCGATATTAAAATGTGATGAAATTTCAAGGAAACATATTTTGGAGGTTACTTGCTCCTTACAACATCAGTCATATCAAGTTTATAGTTTTTGTCTCCTTTTAAAAATACTTGTAAAATCTATGTCATCTCATAAATCAATCAAGTCACACCAACAGAAAACATGTTAAAACTAATTTAATCTTATTTTAGGAGTTCAAACTAATCTTATTGGTGGATTTTATTATAAATTAATAAATATAAGTTTGTATCTTCTAGGCATGCAGTATGCCATAAGTTTGCTTTTTCTAGTGAAAATATATTATTTTTATATAAAAAAATAAAGTCAACCATATGAAAAGTGGTGGAAGGGGTTTATGCGTTAGACAGCTGGAGTATAATCATTTTCAATCTAATTTTATTTTAATTATGTTCAATACCTCGACATGGGGTAGGTAGTTTACTTTTTCTACTATTGATTTTCACGATGTCTACCTAATGGAAAATGAATTTAGTGTGGAGGAGGTGATAAATTTAAAAGTCTTAGATTGGATAGGGTGACTTTTGAGTTTTTAAAATATATTTGGGAGGAAATCAAAGTGAATTTTATGAGATTTTTATATGAATTTCATGTTAACAGTAAGTTGATTAGAGGTTGTAACAGTGCATTTATTGTGTTGATTCATAAAATTGATCATTTGTAACAATTATTCGACTTTAGGTTTATCTCATTTGTAGGGTGTGTATAAAGTCTTGTCAAAAGTGTTTGTAAACATGCTGATATTAGTAATCAAGAAAAATTATTGCTGAAACACAAACTATTTTGTTAAAGGTCGACAGATTTTGGATTGTATCCGTAAAATTTAGATTGATTCAAATATAATACATATTATTGATATTTTGATGATAACAAAAAAAGAAAACAATTATCCACTAGCTGGTGGCCTTAAGTATGCATATTAGTTTAGTTTGAATAAGAAACAATATGTTATATTATCCCCATAGTAATCTCCATGTTCACCCTCATTCTGATTGTTGGTAAAATTTAATATATCATTAAATGTTAAATTATCCCGATCAAGATTTAGGGAGTTGATACCACCAGTAGGAAAAATAGATGGTTCAAATATCTCGACAAAAAGTTGACTAGAAGACTCGATTATTACCATACGACAATATTGACATATTTGGTCGATAATATTCTCCTTGTTGATATTGAGAAAAAGATTGGTAGGACGTCACAAGCAAAGAAGCAGTGGTGGCATCTATTATTGATAATTATATTGAGGTGGTAACATATTCTCCTGCTTATAATTAGATTGAGAAGAATAGGAACATATATTTTGCATTTTTAGGGAATTACGGAACTCCTCCCTTATTCTAAACTCAAACTCCTAGTATTATGCATTGTTTTGACTTTGTTGATTCTTTTAACGAATCTGTCCAAAAAAATATTGAGTATATAGTTATGTTCCTTTGTAATAAATACTGGTGATTTGCCATGTAGCTTGATGCATTTACGTAGCCTAGAACGATCTTTAATTCAAGAAGACTTTGTTCTTAGTAACCCAGAACGTTCTTGGATTGATGTTGTGAAAGTCAAATCGATCTTCGTTTTTTTGTTTTAATAATCAAAACAGTCTTGCTTTCTCAGACTTTTGTTTTTAATAAACTAGAATGTTCTTCGTTTTTTCAGTCTTCTGTTTTTAATAAACCAGGATGATCTTCGTTTTTCCAGAATGATCTTGTCATCAATTTTCAATATAATTAAGACATGATTTGCTTTGAATGTATTTGATCACCTTTTTCATGAAGATACTATCTTGAAGATGTAATAATCATTGTCTTGAATAATTGATATATGATATATTATTTTTGAGATTCTCTCATTATTGAATAGATACTTATGTACTTTGATGATGTGAATGGTTTCTTGCTTGTTCACTTATGCAATTCATCTTCCTTAAATAAAACTCAAGTGCACTCATTAGTAGTCACCATTCATAAAACTTAATCATTTATTTCATAAGGTTTGTTTTCATTAAAACATATATCAAAAATATTTTTTACCTCAACACACATCTCGTCTACATCAGGTTGACTCTTAAGAGAAAGATTTGCATGGCTCGAACGAACTTCATCCATAGCTTGATTGTAAGATTCATGTGTAAATATAAAAAACACAATTCAAAATTAAAAAAAAAATATTCTATATAAATCAAATTTGAAAAATCATACACCGGCATTATTGGCGCAATAAAAAACAAATTGCCTTTTTGTGTATTGTTAATATGAAAAAAGAAAATTAAATAATTATATGATTTAAGTAAAAAAAATAGATAAATATTTAGTTAATTCAATATTTAATAAATAAAATAATTATATCATTCATCGTCTAGTTTTTGCAAAAGAAACGTTTTCTTTTGTGTGAGTGCTTTTTTCGCTCTCTATTCTCTATTTTCTTTGCTTTCTCAGATATTTTTTTTAAATTATCTAACTTTTAATAGTCGCACAAAGCTTTTCAAATGGACTATCCAACCCATTTTGACATTTTCCATTGTTGTGCATATTCTGATGCAAATCAACGACATGATTCATACATCTTTTATTAAAAACATCCATCACAACAACCTCATATTTCATCCTCCACGTACACATATTCTATAGGAAAAAAACGATATTCCATTTATACATTAGTTAAAAGATACTTCAAAGTAAAATTAAAAAAATTAAACATTTCATTAAGTATTACTTTCTTTAAAAGCTTCAAAAAATTTATATTAATCATTCTCTTTACTCTTTCTAACTTCTCCCCATATTTTAAAAGGTTTTTGATACATTTGTTTCAATACAGTGGTGATAGCAATGACAAATTAAATAAAAGGAATAAACCTAAAAAAATAAATTATTTATAATAAATTAATTAAATCACATAACAAATTATAGGTCAAAAATCATAAGAATTAACAAAAGTAATTAAATAAATATTTACACATTATCAATAGGTGTGATGACAATCTGATCATGGCGACCAACATATACCATGTCAGGATCAGTAAGATCTATCGTCTCAACCTCTCCAAATACATGTGGATGATATGTCAATTCAATTTCAAATCTGGATGCTGTCCTAGAATGTGGTGGAAGTACCGAAGTAGAGTTGCAGAAAAGAATACAAATAGATACCCTATGACGGAGCATAACACGCTTTCCCTATCAGTTCCACTAATAGATGGTGGTATGTTAAACGATCCTCTTCCTGATTCCCCATGACTATATATATGTGGTATTAATATAAATAGAAATTAATATAATTATGAAATAAATTTTCATTCAATAAGAAAAATTATTATTGCATCGATTGTCATCCATGAATAAAAAAAAATACATACATATTATAAAATTGAATACATTACAAATTATCATTCAAAATTAACATGATTAGAAATATCATCTTCACCTCCTTCTTCATCATTACCTTCATCAACTTCATCACCGAAGTAAATTATTACATAAGCGACTCAGTGCCTCAACTTATATCACATCATGTACATTATTGGACATTTCAGCTACCTGATATGCTTCATCTTCCAAATCAGGATAATCTAATTCCATTCAACTTGTTGGTTTTGTCTTTGTTGCGACACACCAACCCCATTTGTGTGGTCGTGTTAACAGATAGGAGACATAATAAATTTGTCTAACATTTTGGGCCATCACAAAAAGGTCAAACATTTGACAACTTTTGTTAATTTGTATGTCCACATTGTTAGTTTTAGAATTAACATTTGTACCTTTATTCGAAGGATCAAACCAATTACAATAAAGTAAAATTACTTTTTAGAATATTGTAAAGTAGGGTAACAAATTTCATAAATATGTTGAATCACATCATAGAAGTCACGCTTGTCATTTTTAGTGACGTTAGTCATTCACACTCCATTATTTATTATTTCTCTCCCTTCAATCTAAGATTGAATATGAAATTTGTATCCATTGACATAGTAAGTGTGTCGTGATTTGAATGATGAATTAGGGTGATTAGATAAGTTTATGTTGCTCACTTATTTGCTTAGAGTAATGAGTTCATAGAGGCATGAGAGAAACTCGTTGTTTAAATCATTGTGGAAAATTAGAATATATCTAGCCAAAAACTTGTTGATCACTTATTTGCTTAGAGTAATGTTTAACTTTAGCGCAATTGATCAACACATGAACATGTGTTGAATTGAATTCTTTCTCATTTGTCCAATAAATGGACTCTTTTCCAACAAGATGACTAGGTAGACCAAATACGAATAAGGCTAATGGATGTATTTTAGATGCCGATTCAATTTCATTTCTATTACTACTTGGTGACATGGTGTCACAAAAATAATATTAACAAAATAAGTTGTTTCAAGGTGTAAGTAAGATTGACATATTGATCCTTCAACTCCGACCTTATTTTTCACCGATCATCATGAATAACCCATGAATCTATATTAATCACAAAAATAAAGATTACATACATAACTATATTAAAATGTATATTATATCCATTTGTACATATACAAGTTTACCTTTCAAATGGATACATCCATCTGTATTAAACAAGTTCTCCAAGTCTAGCTTCGTATACAAGATGCACTGAGAGATGTTCCATAGAATAAAAAAAAAACTCAGGATATAGTATTCTCACCAACTTGCACAGTATCAACACATATTATTTTCAATTTTAATCAGATCATCATCCTCCCTCAATGTTGAAGAACACCAATTTTTATAATATATATGTAAGCAGAGAACTAAATGCAATAGGAAGTAAACATTCCATCAATATGTGACAAACATGACTTTTCTTTCCATTCATCCTTCCATTTTCCACATCTTTCCAAATTAAAAAAAAATTACTATATGACATCTTGACTTCTTTTATCCACGTACATACAATTTTTTGCTTCATTGGGAGTTAAAGTGTAATTTGCTCGTGGTTTTAATTGGACTATTCCATTAACAACAAATCATTTTGTGTGCAATATATTGTCCTTAGTTTTTCCTTTGACATTCATCACAGTGTAAAATATATTGTCAAAAAAGTTTTTCTCACTTTGTATAGCATTAAGATTAAGTCTCAGAAGGTTATCTTTCCAATAAGGAATATACCGAAAAAATACATCTCATTTTTATCCAATTGTGAAATTGACCATAATCATGAAGTTTCAAAACAACACCAGTTATAACTTCAACCTTCGATATATCTTTAACTCGGTCGCAAACTTGTCCAGATGTCAATTGAATTGGAGGTCCACAACTTTAGCAACACCCTTAATAAATGCATTTTTATTTCTTCTAAATGGGTGACCGTAAAGTATGGACCTACAATGTGAGTCAAACCAAGATGTCTTCCCACTGAATTTCAACGTAAAAGATTTACTATCTTCCATACAAAAAGAACATGCTAATTTAGCATGTGTTCCCCATCTAGCAATATCCCGTAGGCTAGAGAATCATTAACGATCTACATCAAAGCTACTCTCATAATAAAAAAATAAAAAATTCGAGCAATATCATATGTTAAAACACCATGTCACAACCTCTTTAAATCATCAATCAGTGGTTGTAAATAGATTTCAATACTTGATGTGAGATTATATGGTTCTAGTATTATAGCGGCTAAAAAATACAAGTTTAGACATGCACATATCTAAGGAAGATTGTAAGGGGTGAAATAACAAGACAACAAGAGTAAGGTGTGGACGAAGCTTGAATATATGGTGTGAAATCATTAGAGCATAATCATAATCGTACATTACACGAATCTAATGCAAAATTAGGATGTACTCGATCAAAATGCTTCAATACTAGACCATTTGGCGGATTTCGCATTTTATCATTTGAACTTCTTATATTTTCATAATGCCATGTCATTTTGCTAGCAGTTGGCATTGATGCAAACATTCTCTATAATCTTGATACAATAGGCAAATAAAATATTGTTTTCCTTGGTATCAATTTATCCCTTCTTGTTGTATTTTTATTCGCACAATATCTTAGTTGTTGACAAAATTTACACTCAAATAGGTCAGCATCTTTTGTACCAAACTTGTTGTCATAAAACAATATACATCCACTAACACAACAATCTATTCTATTTACATATAATCCCAACTTCGAATTGATGTTGCATCTGACATCATCTTGGTCATAAAATCTAAGCACAAGTTTGGAACATGAAATTGAGACTTTAGCCTTAAAAGTCTAACACACATGGATAACATACGAAGGTCGACTATGGTCATGAACAGTTTGAGTTGATGGACAATATGGTTGGTGATGCTATCTGGGTGAACGTGTCTTACAATGAACCTCAATATGACGAGCAAATGCCCCTAAACAAGAAATCGCAAGCTTTTTATTGCTTGTTAAAAGAAATAAATAAATCATTGTTTGAAGGATTGTAACACCCCAATTTTTAACAGCGCGAGTGTATTTTTTTTTTTCAAACACAAAATTAAAATTAAAAACTGTGGCAAACACAAACAACAAATGTCATAATTAATTACATCATAATTATAACAAACTAAAAAGGTTTTTGAGATGATAATCCAAAATATCCAAATATAAAATACACCGGAGCTATGAGACCTATCAGGCATCTCTCATACCCCTGGGGTATTCTCAGCAGACATCTGTACAAAGTATTGCTTCAACAAATACTAATCTCCCCATGGTCAAGTAAAAAAAAATGGAACATGGACCCACCAAAATAGAAGTCATCTGACCGTATAAGTATAGTTACAGTCATCCCAAAATGAAATAAGTACAACCACCAAAAGAAAGACATCAAGTCCCTATACAACAAAACTAATATGATCATACTCTAGCAACTACAATAACATGGGTGACCTCCACACATTCCACAAGTCCCGTTTGACGCAGTATCCATCTTTGAGGTAACCTCATCCTCATCAACATCCATAGACGGATCGGTCTCTTCAGATGTCAGATCCACCCACGAGATAGGTGGCTTCGGCGGCACTGGAATCTCAAAACAATTCAATAGTTCAGTGATGGTCGGTAAGTGATCATTCACCGAAAAAGTGAGCTCTGACTCGACCCGCCTAGATGGTCCTGCAGTCTCTTGCTCCACTGGCATCAGCCCCTTATCATTTCCGCCAGTCCCTAGTCCAACCATTGTATCCTCAGCTCCCAAGCTCCACTCATCCCAAGCACCAATCTGGAAGGTACCGGATAATCGATCTTCTCGCGAGTGAGTTCCACAAGATATACTACCCCAGCTTTCCTACTAGTCCTCACTATCGTCCCCGTATAAGTAGCCCTGTTTGAGATGGGGTCATATACCCAAGCAGTCGGCGAGTCTCGATCAGGTAAGTCTAACGACGTTTCCGTCGTCAAGGTAACAGTCGGTGGAATGAACTCGGTTATCATCTAAGGGAAAAGCCCAATTTACACAATAATTGTAAATGGTCACCAATCGAAATTAACAAATAACATTTAGAGAAAATTTTACATTTCAAATGCTCAAGAGAACCTTTCATCTTAACATACTCATTAAAAGGGTTTTCATATGTCAAAAATGCATAAACAATGTTGAAAAATGAAGTTTTTGACAAAACTGCACTGTTGTATTTGATTACGATGTTAAAATTTCAAATAACAATTGAACGTTTCAAATATGTATTCGACTACACACTGCATGTAGTCGAATACAACTGCAAAAATAATGCAGATTTCCAGTTTTGAAAATGGATTGAAATCATTTAACACTTACAATACAAAGTCCATCAATAACACTTCAAACATTCGTAATATCAGTTATGAACACATAATTCACACCTCAATCACACATCAAACATTCATAACATCAATTATGAACACATAATTACATCGAAACTTAATTAGCACAAATTCACACCTCAAAGCAATTATGGCACAATAACAAACAACAACCGAGTATGTATATACAATCATCATAGTATAACAAACATGACTCGCGTGCCAAGCACCCTAACATGATTTACTATAGTGTAGCCTATCATAGGCTTTACACATCAGTTAAATCCTCGTAAGGATAAGATTGACCAACTATCACATGGAACCACCCCGTGGCCCATCACGGTCACCACTTAACTTCGTGGCCCATCATGGTCACCACTGACACCATGGCCCATCATGCTCACCACAAGCTATGAAATGCATGAGCATTTTCTGACTCTTTTCACCACAATCATTAAGTAAATGCAGCTACTAAAATATTCCCCATTTTTAATACTCATTTAACACTAAAAAAATTTCAAACTTACCACAGAGTATACTCAGAACAAATTTTTCTCAATAAAATTCATAACATATAACAACATGTATTTTCCCTCAAGAATATATAATCACGTCAATATTTAATCATCAATTCATAACCTGTAACAATACGTGTTTTCACTCAAATATATAAATATATATATATATATATATATATATATATATACGTCAAAATTAATTATCAGTTATGAATATATAATCATATCAAAACTTAATCACCACAACAACATTAATATATCAGAGTTGTCCCCACCGCTAACTCGGAGTCGACGGTTTCGATTCTTTTTTGACACCTAAGGAGCTAACTACATAAACATAAACAAATGAAATTAAAAACAATGATTTATAACAACAATCCAAGGGATTCAACAATTCTTGGGTTTAACTTATCATTAATCTCAAAGGAACATGCAATGTTAATTTAATTCTTGATATATATATATATATATATATATATATATATATATATATATATATATATATATTATAATTAAACCAAACCAACAAATATCAAAATATTCTTACACACATCACTTCACTCACATCTCAAACTATTTTGATACAAATATCTACTTTCGTCGCAACTCAATTGACAGATAAACTTTTCAGCAACTAGAGATATTTATAACAAAACTGTCTGGTATTAAATTTTTTGTAACGTAAATAAATTATTCTTCGACAAATAATTTTAAACGGGTCTCAAAATATATATATAAATATAAGCATATATTAAACATATTACAAACTCTAACAAAATAAGTTTTTGGTACTTAATTCCCAAAATAAAATAAAATTGAGCTAAATGCCACAGCAATTCAACACAAAAATATACTAAAATTGCATAAATTAGAATTTAAAACTAAGGATCTTACAAGGATCGTCTGACTCTAAGTTATCTGTGTGTGTGACAGTTTTAGCTGCCAATAAAATTGGCATGTTTCCGATCAATGCTTGGTGTTCTTTTCGAAAATGATGTTGTATGCAACTCCTATAAAAGATGATTTTTCAAGAAGTTATTATGACACTAAGAGGTTGATATCGAAGTTGGGATTATAAGTTAAAAAGATTGATTGTTGCATTAAAAAGTACTTGTTGTTTTACGACAACGAATTTGGTACAAATGATTGTGCGCTGGAGGCATGTAAATTTTATAATGTGCTAAGATATTGCATTCCAAATAATGTCGTTGATCCTAAGCAAAAGAAAATTCTAATTAAGTGAGTGTTTTACCTACCAATAACACCAAGATTGCAAAGAAAATTTTGCATAAATGCAAAATGCCAAACAAATGATGTGGCATTATAGCAATAGATCGAATTTCGGCATGTTGTGACATCCTTCTGACGATGTGGTGAGGAAATTCTTTAATCATATACATCTTGACTTTACAGCAGAACCACAAAATGTGAGACTTGGATTATGCTCTGATAGCTTTACTCCGTACAACTAAGTGTTGGCGTTGCCTTATTCTTGTTGGCTAGTTATTGTAACCCTTTACAATCTCGCTCTAGAGATGTGCATGACAAAACCTTACATGTTTTTTATGTCTTATATCGGGTTCATCGAATCCAAAAGAGGGAATTTATGTGTTTTTACAACCCTTGATTGATGATCTAAAGAGGTTGTAGGTTAACGGACGTATGATATTGCTCGCAATGAGAATTTTACAATGAATGTGGTTTTAATGTGGACTATTAACGATTTTCTGTGTACGACATGTTGTCTGGTTGGGGTACTCATGGTAAATTTGCATGTCCTTATTACATGGATCATACAAAGGCGTTTACCTTGAAATATAGAGGACAAAGTTTGTGGTTTGATTGTCATCGTTGATTTTTACCAGAAAATCATGAGTTTAGAAAGAAAAACAATTGTTTCAAAAAGAGAATAATAGAAAAAGATAGTCCGCCCCCTAAATTATCACCGGAAGAACTATTCAGTAGAATCGATGGACTATTAATATTCACATATGTTGGTAAAAAATTCAGATATGAAGGATAAGGCCAACAACACAACTGGATCAAAAAATGTATTTTTTGAGACATCTTACATTTTTTGAGACATCTGTTATTGGAATTATAATTTCACTACAAGAAAATTCACATTTAGTGACAGTCAAAATCTGTAGGGAAAAGTATAAAAACCGTAGGGATAGCCCAAAAAACCTATACCAACGGGTTTTTTTTTCGTGGTACATAATTACCCAATACCTACGAATTTTTCGCCGTTGTTATAGGGTATAGTGACAGAAATTTTTCCGTTGTTATAAACATTTGATTTTACCTATGGACATTTCACTGTAGGTATATAGTTTAGCCATAAAATTTCTTTTCAATATAGGAAGGCTATCGAAGGTTTTATTTAACTTTTTTTAAGTAAAATATCTCTTATGGTCCCTAAACTTAATTTTTGTAATGATTTAATCGTTTATCTTTTTGTCTTCGATTTGATCCTTTATTTCATTTTAAGTAACAATTTGATTCTTTATGTCTTAAAATGTCAATAATATTGTTATTATTTTTACATAAACTCATAAAATTCATCATCATCTTCAAACAAAATCCATAAAATTCATTTTCAATTTCAAAAAAATTCATATATCCATCAAATCCATAACTTAAATCTTCAAATAAACTCATTTTCATCTCCCAACACATCAAATCCATCAAATATAAAACTCACACTTTAAGATTTGATTATCAAATCACCAAGACAATATCTTCTTCTTCTTTCTATCCTTCTCCAAATCAAATCTCAAACATAAATCTTAAAATGTGAGTTCTTTATTTGATGGATTTGATGTTGTTGTTGTTATTGGATACGATAATATAAATTTATTTAAAAATTTGACTAATGAATTGATGAAAATATGAATTTTGTTGAAAATAATTACTAATTTTTTTAGTTTTGTTTGAAGATGATTAATTTTTTGGATTATTACCAGAAGTTAAGTTAAGGACTGCATGAGATATTTTATCTTTTTTTAATACAAAAGTTTGTGAGGACATTGCTCCTCACAAATGTTTCTGCAAAAATCATGTCCTAATTAGACACGTTCAACAAAGCACTTTGCGAGGGACTTGTTCCTCGCAAATGTTTATGTAAAAAGTCTGTCCCAAATCAAATCATTGTTCAGACACGTTCAACGAGGCAATTTACGAGGACCTTGTTCCTTGCAAATTTTTCTGCCAAACATCAACTTAGATTGACAACAGTTCAATCAGATCATAATGACAAGAAAAAAGAGTAGTTGGCAAAAAAAAGTAAATGCATTTTTGCGGGGAACTTTGCGATGATATTGTTCCTTGGAAATTGTTTTCTAGGACATTTATTCCTCATAAAATATTTTTTACCAACGTTTTTTTGGATAAATTAGATTCCTCATAAAGTTCCTCTGAAATATGGTTTTGGGAAGAAATTTGGTGTATTTTTCTAGGACAAAAGTTTCCCACAAATTTGGTATTTTCTTGTAGTGATTATTAATGAATATTTTAAATGTATTATTTAACTCGACAAATCAATATTAAATCAAATTAGTAGTAAATAGTTGGGTCTGCCTTATAGATTTCCTTATCCTTTTCCAAATATTGCCACAGATATGATAACACAAATTACATTAAAAAAATACACATTAAATTAAAACATTATAAAAAATACAAAATAAAAATAAAACATTGGTAAAAAAACATATAATATCATTTAACGTACCAAGTTAGCAATCATGATAGAAGAAATTGAGTAGATAAGGAAAGTAGATAATGAGGGAAGGAAAGTAGAGAAGGGATGAGAGTAGAAAGAAGAAAAAGTGAAGGTTGACTAGAGAAAAATTAAGGAAACCGAATAAAATAGAGAAGAGAAGAAGAAAAGAAAAGAGAGAAGAAGGGAAGATAGTCAAATCATGTATGGAATTGGGAGAGGGATTAAGCCCTCGGTAAAATTCTCATATCTGCTCATATTGAGGGCCAGAGCACTAGGAAAAGAAGCATTAGGTTTGCTACGGATGTAGCCCTCGAAAATGTTGTCCACTGAAAGGTTTGAACCACATCAATACATGTGTGTGTCAGTACCGGAGGGAAGGGAAGATAGTCATGTCACGTGTGGAATTGGACGAAGCTAGCTTAAGTCTCGATAAAATTCTCATATATGCTTATACCAAGGGCCAGAGCACTAGGAAAAAATGCGTCACATTTGCTATGGCTATATCCCTCGAAAATATTGTACATTGCGAGAGCTAAAGCACTCGGTACCTATGTTTGTCAGTATTGAGGGCCCAAGTCCTAGGAAATCTCCAGTTTTGAAATTCAAGATTTTCGCCAGTATCTGAAATCGAGTGCTCCAAGGCCCTAACAAAAATTAAGCTCAATTTATGGGACATTTTCGAGTGTTAAAGCCCTAGAAAATACTACACCTGTTAAATTGTAAACGACATTGTTTCTGTGTCATTGCCCTAAGAAAATACCACTAAAACCATTAAGGGGCATTGCGAGGGCTAAAAAGCCCTAGCCCTAGCAAATATTATGAGGGTCAAAATTCCCTCACTATGGCCCTAGGTATCTTGGGATTTTCTTGTAGTGATTTAGCATGGGTCATGGATTTGCAGCGAAAGGTCTTAACTCGTTAATGTGTTCTTCGATAAATTTTGTCCTATTCAAGGGTGCTCAAGTGGGGCTTGAGAAAGATTTTTGAGGTTCTCATTTATATTTCGCAGACAATATGTTATTTATGAGAGAAAACGTGGGGCAAATATCAGATTAATCGAAGTAAATTTTTTTTTTTTGTTTTTGAATTAATATCATGTCTAAAAGTAAACTTGATGTTAATGTTAATCACTCGTGGTTAAAAAAGACTATTATTATGCTCAATTGTAAGATTGCCCATTTGCCTTTTAATTATTTGAATGTGCATATGTGTGGCAGAATATAGATAGTTTATTTTTTTAATTATATTTTAATCAATATAAATATATAATAATAATTATAATCATAGATAAATAAATAGATAGAAAGAGCAATAGATACAAGTCGTAGATTATAATATATTATCTATTTCTTAAGAGATTAGAGTACAAATTTTAATATAAAAGAATTGGGAAATGTAATTCAATATGAAAGTGTAATTGGGAAATGTAATTCAATATGAAAGTGTAATTTACCCTTGATTTTCAGTTCTCAATGTCAATGATATATGTAATGTCAATGATATATGTAACTATCACTTGATGCAAACTACTAATATGCATCACAACTAATCCAATTATGATTGCATTGCAGTAATAATCAGTTTAATTTTCATATACTATAAATATAAAAAGAAAAATTATACAGTAGATATATTATAATAATATAAAAATTCTTTAAATATAAAGTGTATATAAAGTAAATCATATGATAATTTATATTTTTCTGATGTACTTATTTTGTTTTATTCTCTCAAAAAAAAATGTAACATAATGTTTTATTATTCTAATTTAAATTTGGCCTTTTACGCATGAAGCCATTAAGTAAACTATACGGTGAGGTATACACGTATTCACTCATCATGCAAGCATATAGCTGGTTCTGCCAAGTATCAAGCCTAGAAGGTCCTTAAGATATGTTTGGAAGAAATATTTTGAAGACAAAAGAAGAAAACATAACTTTTATTTCCATAAAATAACTTTTATTATAAGAAAATAAAATCTTTTCAATTTTTTAAAATTGGATATTTGTTTCTTTCAATTTGTTTACACTTACTTTAAATCATGCCATTTTAAATCTCTCTCTTTTCCTATTCTAGCAAAGGAAGGGTGTGATGGAGGAATTAGGTGGAGGTGCAGAAAAGAGGAGGATGAAGATGAAAGTGATGGTTGCAATAGATGAGAGTGATGGGAGCTTCTATGCTCTTAAATGGGCCCTTGATAACCTCTTCAATGTCATGACTAATATGGAAGCAACAACATCTGAAAATGAGGGAATGTTGTTTCTTGTTCATGTTGAGCCCATTTTTCACAATTATGTTCACCCCATTGGACCAGCTGGTGCTGGTTTGTATACTTTTTACTAACTTTAATTACTCTCCTTATTTCCTTTCAATATCTCTATTAGAGATTAAAGGACAAGCACTCTGAAATTAAAATTATGACAATCAATTACAACTTGTCTAACACGTCAAATATATACATAACTTCCTTTTTTTAGTTTTTTATTTGATGTGATGTCAATATGAATATGTGATTGGTAGAGCATAGGCATTTAACCTCTATATGTTAGTAAAACATGGAATTATGTAATTTTGAGACTGACAAAATAAAATTCATGCTTAGTCTCCTCATTAAAAATAATGAAAATTTTTTAGATGGGGTTTTGATATGTTGTTTTTCTTATGCACTAGTTTGTCCCTTCACAGCTTTTTATCCAGCATCTGTAGTAGTGGATTCGGTGAAGAAAGCCCAGCAAGAAAAATCTGCATCTATTCTTTCGCGGGCTTTGCAAATGTGCAAGGATAAGCTGGTAATTATATTATTTTTATCAAATATATATCAAATTTTTAATGAACTTTTGCTTATATTTCGTTAATGAGAGAGATGAGTGAAAGAAATTTTAATATGAGAAAGTGTGAGAGAAATGAGTCTAGATCATGTGTGGATAGTTATAATTAAAAGTTATTTAAACATAATCACTTAAAAATATTATGACTTTTTTTTTCAAATCTTAATCATAATTTGATCAATTGCTAAGATTCATTCCTCTCACTTTCCTATTGAACCCTTCAAATATAATTGATAATTTTCTTGGTACTAATTATAATGAAAATAGCAAATTTTAAGATGTGTTAATTTTTTTTTTTGAATATGTATTAATTTTAAAAAAAAATTATACCCTTATTGATTTACATACTATTATGTAAGCAATAAGCATACGTAAAATATATAATGTGAGAGTTACATTGGAAGTGATATTTCAAAATCACAAGATTAAATTATTTTTTTCAATTACGATTATTTTCCTTCTTAGGTATGATACCAAAGTTAGTTCCACCTCAGTTATTTTTGTGTAAAAAAAAAAAGCTAGCACTTCCTCTTCACACAAGTATAAAGGAAAAACACCTTTGCTTAATTTGTCTTGTTCAAAAATGTCAATTTTTCGTAAGGAAAATGATGCATGATAAGAAAATACAAATAACAAAAATATACGAAGTTATATAAACGGTTTCTTTCCACCCACCTTCTCATGATTTCCACTAAGTATGGATATGATTGTTTAACCAACCTCTAATAAACTGAAATTATCATTCTTATATTTCTTTAAAATATTATAAAATAAAATAAAAATTGTACTAAATATCATCACTAGTAAATATATGCATAACTTCTCAAGCCAAATCCGATGAAAGTATGCACTAACGAAAATGCAGGTAAAAGCAGAAAGTGTGATTCTTACTGGAGATCCAAGGGAAATGATATGTCAGGCTGCAGAGCAGATGCAAGTTGATATCTTAATCATGGGTAGTCGTGGCCTTGGCATGCTCAAAAGGTCAGTGTTATTTAGTATTGTAATTTTTAGATTTTCTTTCTAATGAAGTGATAAACTTGTTGGTATTAATAATTTGGCTTCATCTGGTGATGGATGGTTTTATTTTTCATATTTGGTGACAGAGCATTTCTTGGAAGTGTAAGTGATTATTGTGCACATCATGTTAAAGCACCTATTCTCATTGTGAAACCACCAGAGGAGGACCATAAAAAGCACTCCTAGGTTTATGTTTAAGCAAATCTTCTAATGGATGTAATAATGTCCTTTTTCTACTATGTCTGGCTAGCTTGGTATTTTTCTAAAATTCCTGTAACTAATGATGAATCATGAATTTATTGAGAAATTATTGAGAAAGAAACTTGAGTATTTATGTTATTATGTGCTTTTTTAGTATATTTATTTATTGTGTAATTCGTAATAAAATTAATCTATTGAAAATGATCGACCAGATGTGACTTGTAATAGTCAAATGCCTGATATTGTAAAAGTGCAGTATTGACTTGTTGGCCCAATCAAATCATTATCAAGAATATCATAGTATGATAATAAAGAATAATATATTGACATATTAGTAAAAGTTTTAATTTGAGCCGCCAATCTAACTCTGAAAACGTAAATACTAACATCAATTGCAGATCATTGATCAATTGCAGAGTATATCAACATCATAAACCAACTTTTCACTAGCATTTTCATATACCTGGTCATGTATATTCTCACATTCCATGGCATATATGAGATACTCTTTCTGGTCATAAATTGATATATTTAATTTAAATATTAGACCAATTACATTAACTATTGTTGATCTAATTGAGAGCAATTGTTGGGTGAAAATAAATTCAACTTGGGTGATGCATCAATTTAGAAACATCTAAGCAAGCAAAGGAAAAGCACCTATTTTTCCCACCCTCCTAGTCTCGTTCCAGGGTCATAGTTTGAGAACAGCCGAAATTCATTTCCAAGTTTGCTGGAATGATGAGGCCTAAAACCACAAGGATGCAAGCCCAATATCTCAGCTGCCCTTTCTTTCTGCACTTCACCTACAATTAGAAAACCCAACTTTCTATTTTACATTTTAGCAATTCTTCAAACTGATGAAGAACTCATCATGAACATTCTAGTAAGAGTAAATCATCATTTTGAGTGCAGTCATACAAAACAAAACAAATAGAATAAAGTTCTCAATGTTACCCGTGAGTAGAAGCAAGAATGACTCTCCGGGTTGTCTGAGAAAAGATATTGTTTCACCAACTTTCTCCAAGCACTCTTTGCTCTGTTACCAAAGCAATTAGCATAATAAGATAAACAACAAGATGATTGTTATATAAATTAGAAATAATCTGCAATATCCTAGTCTCAAATAGATCCCTCACCTGGTGTCTTTTTAATTTTCCGTAAAAAACAAGTAAAGCAGAAACATATTTCATTACAAAATAAAATACAATACAGTTGCCATGAAAAAAATTTAGGAGATTGGGAATCAAGCTTTCAAAATTTGAGTCCATAATAAATATACCCTTTTATCTGCACTGGCATACACTATTGGGAGAATCAGACTGAGAGAAATTGCAAGACATCAGAAGATTGAGTGAAAATGATTCAACACTCTTTAGACAAAAGCTAACAAACTGTAACCAAAAAAGTAACTGTAACTGCATGCAACTAACCAATACTTTAGTTACACCAGTGATAAATACAAGTTGTACAACTCATGTAGGATCCAATATACACAATAGAATATAAGTATTAACTAAAGAGTTTAATGGAGTTTTACACTGATGTCAAATAAAAACTCATGATATTGTTGTACCCCACTTTGTAACTGCAATTTAAAAATAACCACAACATGGTGGAATTATCATTAGAAGTCGGTGTAAAAACTAGTTTCAAAAACCATTTTTCAGAAAGAAAGAAAAATATATAAATGAGATGAGAATCAACTAATCCTCCAGAGCTCAAATCATTTTTAGTTTGTTAAAAGTTCATAAACAATAGAAATAAGTAGAAGCAAAAGGTATGAACAACTGACAGAAGTGCTAGTAAAAGGTAAGGATGTCGGTATGCCACCAAATTAGAGACTGTAAAATTTCTCTCACCAAGTAAGGAGGATCAACAACTATAACTTTGTAGGAATGCTTCAATTCTGATGGTAACTCCTCAGGGTGATTGTAGTCATAGAATGTGTAATCACTTCCATATTGCTCAAAACGTTTGTCGTACTCAAGAAGTTGCACTGAAGCGTTGGGATCCATTTTCTGAAAATTGAAAACAAATAAGACCCTGTTTACTTTCTAAAAACATTTTCTGTTTTTATATTCTAAAGGAGATGAAAGACTTGCATAGTAAACAATAGTGATAGAGAGAAAATGAAAGACAAGTTAGGAAGAGTGCATTTTTAGAAACAATGAAAACAATATTTTGACATTTTCAAAATTTCTGAAAATGCTAGATTTTCAAAAATTGAAAAAGAAAGTTCTGAGAAAAATATAGGATCTATATTCTCTCATGTTTATTTGTTAAATTTAAATGAAAACTTGGATATATGGGAAGTAAACTGATAGACAACACATAGTTAATTAAATCTATGAATTATTAGTTAGAAATTTTTTATGTAGTTTTTAATATATTAGTTGTTATTTTAAATTCTAATGTTTCTAGAATATTCTTAGGAGCTTTAAGATGTTGACACACGGAGGGTTAGCACTCATTGGTACAAGGCATACTAGGTTATTTAAGTGTAATGTTCCTCCTTTGGGAAAACCAATCAATAAAACAAGAAATGTTTTATTTATAGATAGTTTTTCTTTGTTTTCCCTTTTTAGATTAGAAAACCCTAGTTTCATAGTATTATAGTGGCTTCAGCGGTTGCAATAGCTATAAAAAAAAATTGAAAAAATATTTCCTTTAAATTGGCAATTATCATAAAAATCTATCATAAACGGGCCCTAAATAATATCAAAATTGTTCTTAAAATTTGGTACAAAACCAACTTTTCCAGTGAGGAAGGTCTCCCACTTATACCAAACTTAAAGTCATATATCATCTAATTTGGGACTCTCAATGCACCACTCACATCTAGAATCATCTTAGCTAGACTCTAGTACCATCTTAAAATTTAAGTTGAGCCTACAAAACCAGTTTCTAAGTTGAGAAATGCATCTCAACAATAAAATCACTACATCATACAATTAAACATTGCTAAGAATATTGACTTGTATATTCCCTTAATACTTTGAAATTGTGAACATACAAATAAAACAATACAATTTTAAACAAGAAACAAAATTCAACAGAAACGGTTGCGAAACAAAAATCAGGAATGAAGAAATACCTTGAGGTAAGCATAGAGGGTAGGGCAAGCGATGCAGGCAACACGAGAATCAACGCCATTGCAGAGAGTGAGAACTTCTTCGGAAACCGTATTTGCAGTTTCTGCATCGTACCAGAACTGACTCAGTCTCCAATCTTCAGATACAAGAGAAACCTCGGAGTCTCCGGCGTCAGAGTTACTCTGCTGCTCGGAGAGAAATTCTTTGAGAGCAGCGAGAGCTTGTGAGCTCAGAACCGGTGTGTCGTCGTCTTCGTGAGACGGTGTAGAGGACTCACTGAGTTCGGTCACCGAGTTAGGGTTCAGCTCAAAATGCTCCTCCATGTTTGTGCAATGCACTTGCCATGTGTTGGAAGGACGAAATGAATGTTATTTTGGACCGGGTCGGATCGGGTCGATCCTTTTATTTTGGGCCGTTCAACTAATCCAACGAACCAAACCGATATAAGCCCAAAACACCAAAATTTGCAAGTTTATTAATGTTTGTATTCAAAGTACTTACTAATCGTTTGACCATAAAGTAAATAATTAATATTTATAAGAATATCGATAGTTTGGAGAAATAAAGATAGTTCCTTCAATATAAAATTAAAAACAAAGATGGTAATTTAACCTCTAAGCAATTATTTTAGACATTTTGCCGACAAAGAGTGTTCCAAAGGATTACGGAACTGTGTGATGAGCATAGAACAGAAAAAAAATAGAAGTGTTGCAAAAAAATTAATTCAATCCAATTTTATGATGGAAGTACTTGAGATTTGAATTCTATAAATTTGTATGTAGGTAGTAAACTGAAAAATTAAAAAGATGTTCATTTGTTAACCCATGAACTTATTTAGTGAAAGGTTCATTGATTTTATAATAGCCTATTTACTAGTAGTGTATCGGTCTACTTAGTGCTATTGTAAATAGTAAGCTTAGTAGCATATTTAAGATCTTAATGTAAATGAAATGTTTAAATAGACTTTTAGATTTGGCTAGGACTCAAAACTGTCTAAGTCAGTACATTAAAAATAGTTTTTGGCAAATTGTAGATTAGACTAAATACATAAAGTTAGGTCAATTTAACTAAAGTTTGATCTAATTTAGCATATTCTAATCGTTATCTTTATGGAGACTAACTCATTTTTTAAAGAGATAATTTTCAACATTCGAAAAGACGTCAAGAATATCATACTTCCATTGCAAAAACTTTTATTTTCAAACAATTGCATAACTTTTACTTTCAATTTTACATTTGATTTGTTGGTAAGTGGTGATTGACTTTCGTAAAATAATTTTAATTTTATTGACAATGCAATTCCATTAATTTCATGTTCAAAAAACTAAAATAAACAAAAGAAAAATAACTAATGAGCGCCCCTTGTTAGGACATTGGTTAAAAGAACAATGTAGAAATATTGTATTGAACAAAACAGTGTCTTAAACAGTAAAGTTTAAAGAGGTTGATACTTGATACAAAACTATTTTACGTTTAATTATAAAATTCACTCATAACATGTCTACGCAATAAAAAAGCTAACAAACTAAATCCAGGTACAATCATCAAAACTAAATATGAAGTCGCCAATACTGCCACCACAAAAGCTGCTCAACGATTTGCCTTTGCAACTCTCTCAATTTCATCTTTTTTCTTGATTGCATAACTGAAACATAGTATAGTAGTATTTCTTTCTCAGCAAGTCACAGAAGAAAAATAATAAACAAAATAGATAAAGAATATCAAATTCATCAAATAGAATTGTATAAGCATTACCTGTTGGATGAACCTTTTGCGGCATTAATAAGTTCATCTGCAAGACATTCAGGAATTGACTTAATATTTCTGAAAGCGGCTTCACGTGCACCAGTAGTTAAAAGATAGATAGCTTGGTTCACACGACGAAGGGGTGAGATATCCACAGCCTGTCTCCTTACAACTCCAGCAGAACCAATACGAGTTGCATCTTCACGGGGACCACTGAACAATGAAACAAATGAGTAGACAAATAAATCAGATTAAATATTAAAACAAAAATAAGTTTGATTTGTAACAGTACATTTCAAACATTTATTATAAGTTCATGGCATATATCTACAGCATAAATATGTATATAAAAACCTTTTAAACAAAAAGTACATAAGAGCCTGAGAAAATGAAAAACTAATATGACATATTTTAGCAACAATGAAACAAAAACCAACAAATATAAACTAATGATGCGGAACAATTACCCAAAATGAATGTTGTTGATTTTATAAAAGAAATCATGATTCTATATTAAGGAGAATGATCAGATAGAGCTAATACAGAAATGCCATCATCCAGGCAATCAAACCAATAGGGAAATAATTAATCATCATGTCATTCTCCAAATTTAATTATCTTTGTTCACAGCTTCAAAATAGATTTAACACCAAACTAGATCCAAAAACATACATTTTTTTCAATTAAAACAAGTATCAAAACAAAACATCAAAAAGTTTGTTTCCACTACCAAACATAAGATTACCGAGACAAGACAAACATTTTTATTGTAAAATGAAAAGTGAGGAGTATGGTCAGATAGAGTAATACAAATGGCCATCATTTTGACAGTCAAACCAATAGGGAAACAAATATTCATCATTCCATCCTCCATACAAAAACAAACAAGTAAATCAAAACACCATTTATATCATTAATTGGGATTGTTTGATTGATAAAAATTGCAAATGTAAATCTACAAAAACATTATTTTCTTAGTCTTACTTTTCATCTTCTTAACAGTCATGACTCGTATATCACAGAAAGTCACAAAAGTTAAATGCTCCAATACAATCTTAACAAAAAAGGGATTATCTTCCAAAACAAGAACAAACATATCATCTCTGATAAGTTATAAAAAATGTACTGAAGATATGGAGAATGGTCAGATAGAGCTAATACAAAATGCCATCATTCTGGCAATCAAACCAATAGGAAAACAAATATTCATCACTCCATCCTCCATGTCAAACCAGATAAGTAACAACATGACTCAAATCAATTACATCGCTTTTGTCTGATAAGAATAACTGTAAATGTTTACTTACAATAACAACTTTAAATTGTATTTACTCAAGACTTAATTCTCAAAAAGTCATGAACATGCTCTAACACCATCTTACAAAAAAAAGAACAACTTAATCTCTAAACTCTAAATAGATTTGAAAAAAAACAATAAATAGGAATATAAGGAGAATGGTCAGATAGAGCTAATACAATATGCCATCATTACGGCAGTCAAACCAATAGGGAAACAAATAATCATCACTCCATTCTCCATATCAAACCAAACAAATAAAAAACTGCATTCCAATAATTGAAAATCAAAGACAGTTTTCACAATATCAAACACAATTTCTGTTGCAAAAAAAAACACATAACCATAACACAGAAATCTTTTTCTCGCAGAAAATGCAAAGCATACCTGTTAACAACAGCATCAACAATAACCTGAATAGGGTTCTGATCAGTAAGCAAATGAATAATTTCCATAGCATGCTTAATGATTCTGACAGCCATAAGCTTCTTTCCGTTGTTCCTGCCGTGCATCATGAGTGAATTTGTAAGCCTCTCAACAATTGGACACTGAGCCTTCCTGAAACGCTTGACCGAGTATCTACCAGCAGTGTGTGGAACATATGTCGCATGTTTGGATGGCACAACTCCAATGTAATCACTCAGAGACACATCAGCAAGCTATCACAAAAAACAATAAATCCAAAATAAATAAATAAAAACAAGATTGAGTAAATTTCATAAAATTTCAGGCAAAGCATACAACTAAATGATTAATGTTTAATTAAAACTAACAGGAAATTCAACCCTGATCGCAAAAATAATCCAACTTATACTGTTCAAATTATTGTAACCAAACACACATTAGTAAGCTAACACAACAAAACCAACATTTCAATATAAAAAAATATTGAGTATATTTCATGACACTTCAGACAAAGTATATAACTAATAATTAATTCGAACTAATACGTAGTTCAATCTTACATACAACATAATTCAATTCAAAATGTTCGAATTATATAGTCCAAATACGGTGAACGGATACCGATGGGAAAAAAAAACACGAGAAGTAACTGAAAATAAAATAACCTGAACGTCATCGAAGCTCCAGCGATTAAAGAGCTTGACTTCGATCAGGGAGGGATCTGAAACAACGACAGGTTCGGCAATGACTTCAGCCATGGCAGGACAAAGAATCGAATAATAGTGTTAGCAAAAGAGGAATGAATTTGAAAGATAATCGACGACGAAGAGTATAATAGCAAGTGCTGGTGGTGGCTGTGATTGTGGTGGATGGTTAACCTCAGTCAAGCTGCGAAAAACCCTAATCTATGCTTGGTATTTATGCATTCATACAAATCAATTCTGGGCCGGCCCAATGTTGTATTTTTGTTTTTTTGTGACTAACCTCTTTTCTTTTAGTCCTTAAAATTTTTTCTTGCACAAGAAAAACATAATGTGTTTTTTGTGAACAACAACAAAACGTTAAAATCTTGATATTTAAACCTTCTCTGTTACTATTTTTTTTTTCTTCCATATATCCTTTTTTTTTTAAATCTTTATTTTCAAATCATCCCACTTTAAAAAAATATAGGCTTAATTGCATTTTTGGTCTCTTTTTTAGGTGAATCGCGAAAGTAATCTCCCATTTTATTTGTCTCTAGTTTTGATCCCCAAATAGAATTTGAGTCCAAATCATGATGAGTTGTCATTTTTTAATGATGTGTCAAAAAAATGGTGACGTGACAGACGTCTATGTGGATTAAAAGTTATTATTATATTATTTCAAATTAAAAAATACAATTTATGTTTTTAAAAGCTATTATTATATTGTTTTTTTAAAAAAGAAAAGCCAAAATTAAAATAAAAAATCAGCAAGGCATCAGCCCCAATTCAATACATTAGAAGCAGTTCAACGCAAAAATTAGCAAGGCGTGTGAACCCTAAAATTAAAAATCGACCACTTGTTCATCATCATCTGATTTGATCTTCTTCTTCATCTTCTCTTTGCTTCCTCTTCTTCTTCATCCTCTTCTTCATCTTCGTTTTTATTTTTCATCGCCCGTATTCTTCATTTGAGTTCTTCTTCTTCATCCTTTTCATTTGTGTTCATCCTTTGTTCTTTAGTTGTTTCTTCTTCTTCATCTGGTTCGTTTCTTCTTCCTTTGTTCCTTGTGTTTTTTGGGGGGAAAAATGTCTTCTCATTCGTATTCAGTTACAAGCAACAATTCTCATTTGAGAATTAGAAGGAGAGAATGTTTGTGTGGACTTGAATCTCTTTTGTGTACTTGTTGGACGACTGAAAATTCAGGTCGAAGGTTTCATGGTTATGGATTTTATAAGGTAACTATTTATCAAAATTCTAGATTTTATTTTTTGATGTATTGTTTTGAGATTATTAAAATTTATTGAAAGAGATTCAATCTTTTTTTTTTTGTTATGTTGTTTCAGTAATAGGGTAAAAAATCTTGCAATTTTTTTGATTGGTTTGATGAGCCAGTGACAGAACGAGCAAAAGAAGTTATTATGTCTTTGATGAAAAGGATTGATGAATTCAAGAAGAAAGACAATGTGACAAAAAATTATGATGATGAACTGAAGTTGAAGTTGAAACTAATGGGGAGTTTTCTGGCACTTTTATGGCTCTTGATTATTGTTCTTTTGGGTATTGTAATGTTGAAAATTAAGGGTGTTTTGTAATGATGTAATTTAGGGTGTTTATGGTTTAAATTGTAATGTAATTGGGTAATATAATCAAATTTGAATGAATAAGGTTGTTATTATGAAATGAAATTGGTATTATTGTAATTCAATTGTCTATTTTTACATGTGAATAATTCAATTTGGTATCATTGTATTAATGCAATTTGGTCAAACAATTTTCCACTAGTTTGGCATCATTCAAGATATAATGCAGTTGCCTAATATTAATGCTCAAACAAATTTGTTCATTCAATATAGCATACTAAATTTACTTCCATGTCAATCAGTACATCATTTCATCTTTACATACTATTGCATTACAAAATAACCATTCCATCAGAACTTAGGTGCAAAAAGAAGTCATACTACTGCATTACAAAATAATCATTCCATTAGAACTTAGGCCCAAAAAGAGGTCATACTACTGCATTATAAAATAAAATTCTCAAATATCATTACATAAAATTAAATTCACATGTTTAGTTCCTTCAATTGATTTGTGAATCTTGAGTTTGTGGAGCTTGTGAATCCTGAGATAAAATTATTGGTGTTTCTCCCTCATCTCCTCCAACCCTTGTTGTCTTTGCTTTCTTTGTTCTATTGACGTTATTTCCACGTTTTGGTATCTCTCTATCTGCTGCACTTTTACCCTTGCATGTCCTCGTGTTGTGGCCAAGCTTCCTACAACTTTTACATTTCACAGTTGCAAACTGTCTTGGTAGTATGTTAGAACCTTTTGGCTCGTCATTGGACTTGTTCCTTTTTTTCTTTGGTCTACCTGGTGCTCTTCTCATGATTGGGGGATTTATAGGTTCTCCATTTGATGCTTGCCAAAGTTTTGATCCATTTAATGGCATTATAATGTAAGAGTAACATGTCAAGAAGTTTGTTTTCCTAGAAGGCTAGAACCATAAACACGTCAAGAACCAATAGGTAGTTAAAACTAAAGTAGAAATATGTAAAAAAAAAAAAAAACAACATGTTAAAACAATACCAATATGCAGTTAAAAGAACAACATGTTAAAACCAGCATGTTAAAACATAACCATAACAGCATGTTAAAACCAGCATGTTTAAAACACAACCATAACCTAACTGAACCAGAACTACACAACCATACCAATATAGTACCAGAACAGCATGTTAAGAATTGAAATATGTAACTAAATTGAACCCGAACAACATGTTAAGAACTGAAGTTGAAATATGTAACTGAACCAGAACAACATGTTAATAACCTATTTTAGAATAGAACTAAAATAGAAGTTAAACTACAACAATACCAATATGCAGTTAAAATCAAGTTTTATACTTATAATAAGGTGAAATGTACGATTCAGGATCAGCTTTGTTGTGTGGCAACACGGAATATTGGTCAAATCCCACTTACGACAAGCACAAGTTTTTGTGTGTAGATTTAATGTATAAGTATTTATACCATTTGTGACACTAAACAAGTTAAAATCATCTTCTCCATGCCAAGTTGGAAACCAACCCCCAGCTGCTCTTTTTGCCTTTTCCAATATTTGTTGAATCTTAGGACATATATTGCCTCTATATCGTAGCATGAGCTCTTTCTGTTTGACAATCCTTACTATAATGTAATATTTCAAACCTTCAAGTAATGTTATGATAGGCTTATCTCTATACTCCAATACAGCCTTGTTGAAAGCCTCACACATGTTGTTTACTTGGAGATCACATTGCGTATCAATGCGAAATGTTGACCTAGTCCACATAGATGGTGGGAGTTGCATCATGTCTTTCCAAGCATCTTCATTGATTGCCTTAATTTTTTGCATTGCTTTCTCCCAATCCTGGACCATTATAGCACTTGCTTTCAACCAAAGAAGTTCTTTCATATGTCTTCGGGGATATTTTTTTTTCTTCCAATTTCCATATAAGTGTTTAACACATAATCGATGTTCCACATGGGCCCCAATGTTGGCAATGGCAGATACCAATCCCTGAAATCAATTCATAATAATTCAGCAGAGCTAATTCTGTTTAGATTACATAATGTTAACAAATCAGTTCAGCAGAGCTAATTCACTTCAGATTGCATAATGTTAACAAATCAGTTCATAATAATTCAACATAGCTAGTTTAATTTAGATTGCATAATGTTAACAAATCAGAAACTTCATAAACATTGTTGATTCAGGTTGCATAATTCAAATTGCATAATTCAAATTCAGATTTCATAATTAGAAACTTCAGAAACATTGCTAATTTAATTCAGATTGCATAATTCAACATAGTTAATTTAATCAGATTGCATAATGTAAGAGGACAAATCAAATTGCATAATTCAGATTGCATAATCAGAAACTTCAGAAACAATGTTAATTTAATTCAGATTGCATAATTCAACATAGCTAATTTAATCAGATTGCATAATGTAAGAGGACAAATCAGATTGCATAATGTAAGAGGACAAATTAGATTGCATACCTTTTGCTGATCAGAAATTAATGCATATTGCCTATGCTAAACATTGTTGAGGTCATCCAGTAAAAGATCCAGAAACCATTGCCATGAGTCTCTTGTTTCCGCTTCAACAACTGCATATGCAATGGGAATCATTTGATTATTCCCATCTTTACCTACTACATCTATTAACTGACCGCCATATTCTCCCTTCAAGAAACAAGCATCCAACCCAATTAAAGGCATGCATGTATTAGCAAACGCAGCCTTACAAGCCTCCAAACATACATATATTCTCTCAAAGGCTGGTCCAACATCAGACATACCACACTTAATAATAACTGTAGAGTTTGGATTTGATCTCCTAAGTTCAGCGACATATTCTCTCAAGTGTGCATATTGCTCCCTTTGAGCACCTTGAATCATTTCTATGGCTCTTACTTTGGCTCTATATGCTTGGTATGTAGACAACTTCACACCCCATTTATCAAGCACCTCAACAATCAATCCCTTGGGTTTCATTTTAGGTGTATGTCTCACACATAGGAACGAATTTCTTGACAAGCCATTCAGTCTTAGCTTGTCTATTTTTTGCCCTCATATGACATGTATGATCATATGTGAAACTCACTAATTGCCGATATTCGTTTGAAGTCCTCTTACTAATTCTCATGTAAAATGGATATTATGGCTCACACCTAACAATGATTCTCTTTCCATCATTCTTTTTGAAATACAAGTTTTTCTTAGTCTCCATTGCAAAATCTTTAATGGCATTCTTAATCAGCTCTTTTGTATTGAATTTTAGGCCCAACTCAAACCTTACATCATCACCATTTTCAGGTTGGTTAAATTTAGGAAATTTCCTAACATCCTCTTCATCAACTTCACTTCCTAGTGGAGTATCCAAATCATCATAATTCACATCATTTTCTTCAAAATCAGTTGCAGAACTAGACACTGGGTTTCCTCTTGGGTTTGCATGTCTTTCAGATGAATTTTCATCACTTACAACATTAACAAATATCTCAGTTGGTATTTCAGAAATCCAGTCCCAATCTTCACCCTCATAGAACTCACCCATATCATCATCTTCATCATCTGAATTAGCAAATGTAATCTTCATCTTCTTCACTTAGATAATCTTCACCTGCTCCTTATCTAGTTTCAACATGGACTGCTTCAGATTCATATTGAACTGATTCAGATTTTGGTTGATCTGGTCCAGTTTGAACTGGTTCAAATTTTGGTTTATCTTGTTCAGTTTGAACTGGTTCAGAATTTGGTCGATCATGTTTAGTTTGAACTGGTTCAGATTATGGTTGATTTGGTTCAGTTTGAATTGCTTCAGCTTGAACTAGTTCAGTTTGAACTTGTTCACCTTCACCTTGGAGTTTTTCAGCTTCAACTGGCTCTTGAATTGGACTTTCATCACTAATAATAGGATTGTATATATTGTGTTCCACAAAGACTTCAATTATGTTGAACCCTTTAACATATTCAATAAACTTTACTACATCATCATCATTGTTGAGAGGTCTAAGTCCGCGTGTAAATGAGTACTTGAGATGTTGATACCACAAACATTTAATACTCATATATCTCAAACTTTTGACCAATTTAGTAATTTGCATGTGGGACATTAAGTCTACATCCCAAGACCAATTCATCTCATCCACTTGGGCCCCAACGTACATCTTCACTGGGTGGTTTACAAAACTACCCCCATGGTTAATTCTTAACCTCTGTAGACTTTAGTTGGCCTACACAAAACAAACAATTGAATAACTCAATCAAACGAAGCCGAAAACAAACTACACATGGACCACAAAATAATACAATAAAGCATATGGACCACATTATTAAAAAGGCATAGAAGCATAGAGTTCTGTTAACACTGTAGAGACAAAAGTTTGGCCCTAAAATCAAAGTTGAATACAGAGTTTAATAATGTTAATAATAAAGCAAAGCGAAAACCCTAAAATCACATACATAGCACAAAACTTTGTATCTTCTTTCGTCCATGAAGATGGAGAGAACTCAAAATGACCTCCACTCGCCATTGGAACACCGATGAAAATGATGATGAAGAAGAAGAACCCAGATGAAGAATACGAACGATGAAGAAGAGAAACGAAGATGACGAAAAGGACGAAAAAGAAGAGGAAGAAAAGGGAAGATGAAAAAGAAGATCAAATCGGATGATGATGAACAAGTGGTCGATTTTTGATTTTATGGTTCACATGCCTTGCTAATTTTTGCGTTGAACTGCTTCTGATGCGTTGAATTGGGGTTAATGCCTTGCTGATTTTTTATTTTAATTTTGGCTTTTCTTTGAAAATTTGGAACAATATATTAATAGCTTTTAAAAACATAAATTGTATTTTTTTTATTTGGAATAATATTATAATGACTTTTAATCCACATAGACGTCAGCCACATCACCATTTTTTTCACACGTCATTAAAAAATGACAACTCATCATGATTTGGACTCAAATTATGTTTGGGGGACAAAAACAGGAGACAAATAAAATGAGGGGACTACTTTCGCGATTCACCTAAAATAGGAGAACCAAAAGAGCAATTAAGCCAAAAATATATTAAAATGTTCTACTTTTGAGATTTTCACTATATGCGATCGTGTGAAGAAATTATTTTTTGCGGTTAATAGTTGGTCGTGACTTTCTACTCATGTAATATCTAACTTTTTTTTACATTTTTTCATAAATTTTAATTAATGATTATAAATTTTAATTATTTATTATTTTTTTTGTTTATTTTATCAATTAATACAAAAAATAAGAAGAAAACAAAAACACGTATATGAAAGATGACAAACTATTACCTTCTTATTTTTTGCTTCACATGATTGCATCATAAAAATACTATGATGCAACATAGTTAAAATTCAAAAAATATGATATTTTGATATATATTTTTTAAAGTAGAGTATTTAAAAAAAAATTAAAAAAAGAGATGTATTTGAAATAAAATTCCCCCACTTACTTTTTTGTACAAAACCGTCGATTTTACATTTTTACTTACTTTTTTATATAACTATCAAGTTTTTTTTTTCATTTATTGTGATTGCATCTTAGGATGCTAGGATACAACATTATTAAAATCCAAAAATTATGACATTTTGATACATTTTTTCAAACTAAAATATTTTAAAAGAAAAAAATTGAGAGGGATGTATTGAAAAAAAAAATCCCCTTTTACTTACTTTTTATTTTACATAACCGTCCCTTTTACATTTTTACTAACTTATTTTTCCACAACCCTCCCTTTTATTTATCCCCTCTTTCTATTTGTGTTTAAAAAATTATCTTTTTTGTGAATTTTTCTTAATCTAAAATACTATTTTTTTCATTGAAAATGTTTGATTTATCTTCTCTAAATTAAAAAATTAGTAAAGTCAAATAATCAAGAGTTGATATTGTAACCAATTATGATTAGTTATGTATGTGTATGTTTTTTTTAATAAGTCAAATCATGTATACACATATAATAATGATCAATCTAGCACCTTGCATCAATTTTGTGTGATATATCACTTTTTTATGTGTAACCATTGTTTTAAGGATGACAATTAGATTTAAACTCATTGTGTGCCCACAAAAATATTCATGATAGATAGGAACAAACTCGCATTATATATATGGGCACGCCCACGAGAAACTACCCAAAAAATGAACTAGTATAAATATTATAGTACTTACCCTAAATATTAGAGTACTTACCACACTTCAATAATAATATATATTTAAAAAATTATTAAATATCTTTTATACTTAAATAGTATATACATTTATGTGATACACGTGGCAAATTATATTTATTTATAAAGTAATTTTTTATTATCTCTATTTTATATCTTTCATAGTTTAATATTTTTGAACACAGATGAAATATCATTTAGTAATGCGTGTATGGAATACTAATTACAAAAAAAAATATATATATATATATATATATATATATTCAATACATATAATTAGAATTGGATATGTTGGCTCATCTGTCCATTTAATTCATTCTACACAAATATGCACATTAAACAAATTGAATTGGTCCGGCCACAAATAAAAATAAGTTGTAATACATTAGTCTAAGTCTACTTACATTAGTTTGCAAAAAAAAATCATTTTTTTATAAAATAAAATACAAAAATTGGTACATTATAAAAATATAGTACTTAAATGTTACAATGGTTGATAATTTCATGTAATAAGTTCTAAGTAAAAAGTAAAACAATAATAATACTTAAAAAGATAATAAAAAATAATAATAAAATATAACCACAAAACATTAACTACTTATTATTTTTTAAAATAAGAATGTTATGGTCACACCCATTAACACTTCTTTTAACACACTACCGTATGTTGTACCACATCAAAAATAAAAGTTCACTTGTTACCGGTTGCTAAACACATGAGAGATTTTAACTTATCTTTTATAATATTTTTTTAATTCCACAATCAACCTTATCAGCAGTTGGGTTGGGGGTATTTGTGGCAAACCAATCCCTAATATTAAAGGATCCCGGTAGAATTTTTTTAGTATTTATTTAAAATTATGTATACTTTTTGAAGAATTAACAATTTTCTTAAAGAGTATAGTAGTAAAACTCACACATTATATACAATAAAATAGGGGTATCTTGAATTTAAATATGTGCCTTAATATATCTAATATCTCATAAAATTTTGAAAACTTAGTCACAATTATAGTTCAATATTAGTCATTAATTCAAAATGTGAAATATCACATAATAGATTCAACATTATTCTTGAAAGAGAATTGATTCATGCAATTTTTTTAGAGTTTTTCATATATTATAGTTATGGTAATAATGTGAAAGTGATAAAATAATTCTTGTGGGTTATGAACTTTTTACTATTTAAAAAAATAGTGTAGTAAATAATACAAATTATGTAGAAGTTTAACTTCCTTATGCTCAGAATTATATAGACATTTATTTTGTGGAGAGGAAGAATGAGAAAATTCGGTGATATGTAGGGGTGTACGTGAGTTGGGTTGGGCGGGTAACTCAAGACCCGACCCGATCGATTATCTTTGGGTTGGGTTAAGTTCTAAACCCGTTTTTTATTTAACCCGACCCGAACCGACCCGATCAAGAACGGGTTGGGTTGGGTTTGGTTGGCGGGTCATACATAAATAATAACCTATTTTTTGATTTTACAGGAAAACATATTGAATGAAAATATATTTAATACTTGAATGTCTCAAAACTATAAAATTTCAATTAAATTATACAATTTTTTAAAAAAACTCAACAACCTCTCACACAAAAAAAATAAATCCAACAATCTTCAATTACATAAATAAATTCAACAACAGTAAATCAATAAAATATGAAAATTCATCAATTCTAAAAAATGTCAACTTCAAGTACAAGCACTTAACAAGTTTCTCAAAGTATGAGATCTACACATACCAATCTTCGTGTCACTTGGTTAGATTAATTCATGTAACAAGAAAAAATGCACATATAGTATGTTATCTTCACATATTAGACAGAAACATACATCTCGACAACATAACTCAATAACCGCAATTCAACTCATAAAATATACCAATTATAGAACCCAACATTAAAACAACATAAAATTCATGTGTCCCTATCAAATGTTTTTTCACAATGAGAAGGATAAACCTGATTTTAATCTATATTAATTTTTATTTAACAAATTATAGTATTATAAATAAAATAAAATAAGAAGTATTTTTAAAAAATTAGAGAAAATTTTGGGGTGGCCTGACCAACCTATGTCCCAAGAACGATTAGCCACTGGTTACATATAATCCACCAACCATTTTAGTTTACTAAGTACCATTCATTTGTTTATAGTTACTATTTTCAAATAAAATACTAAAAAAAAGTGTTTAATAGATTTAAATATAAAAAATTTAAACTAAATTCATCGTAAGCTTTTGTATAAGCATCAATTTTGCTCATAAATAGTATTTAACTCAAATGAATAATATTTAACTAAAAAAATTTGTATTTAATAAATGTAAAAAATTTAAACTAAATTCATTATAAGCATAAGCTTTCTGTTCATACCTTTATTACGTAAAACTATGACAAAATATAACGTTTAAATAAATAGTATTTAACTCAAATTAAATTGCTCATTTGAAAGAGACAATTCAAAAATTAGATATGAATTTTATGAGTAGGCATATAGGAGATTACAATGTCAAAACAAATTAAACGAGTTTAGTGTTTAGCCTAGATGCATGAACACCTTGCATCAACATTCATATAAAAATCACTTGTTAATAATATCTTATTATAACTAATTTTTCAAAAAGTCTTGAAGAAGGTATAGGCAGAAAGTGGATGAAGAAAGCTGAAAATCTAAATAAGAAGAAGAGTAATGAAACCCTATTGAACTAGCCAAACAATTTTTTTTAAAAAAAATATAACTAGTTACCGGGTCGGGTCGACGAGTTGACGGGTTCAAATTGTTAAACCCATTACCCGACCCAAATATAAGCGGATTTCAACAGGTTGGGTTGGGTCGGACCCGAAAGTGATCGGGTACGAGTAAAAATCGGGTTGGCGGGTCGACCCGCGCCCATGTTCACCCCTAGTGATATGATAAGATCCTAAAGTACTTTGTTGTTGTCCTTATTTTTGCTTCTTATTTACCTTAATTATGAAATAAAATTGATCATATATTATATGACCAATATTTCAATGAAATTTTACGATCCGTTCAACACACGTGGAAGTCTAATACAAATTTTAATATGAGATTTAAAGTGAATTTTTTAAATTTTAATTTGACACTACTAAATTAATATAATTGATGTCATGTAATATTTTTTTTCAATTGATTTAATATTGTTGAGACAATATTAAATTTAGAAAAAATTTATATGTTTTAATTTTAAAAATATTAAAATCTGAGGCCTTTTTTATTAAGTAAATATTTTTTAGGCCTTTTGATTAAGTAAATTTTTTTTCTTCATGAAAACGTAAAGCAGTTGCTTTAGTGATCTTACCCTAGACGCGGCCATGTGAGTTTAAAATAAGGTAAATATAAATGTTTGCTAAGGAATTATAAAGTGGTTTTGAGGAATTGGAGTGACAAAGATATCATGGGATGCAGCTCATCTCTCTAACAAAATCAATTAATTATTAGCATTGGTTATTTCAAAAAATAAATAAATATTTGCTAATTGTGGTGGTTTTTAATTCTTCAAGTGTAACTTATCTCTTTACTTATGCATACAATTATATATAGAAATATCATTTTAAGGGGGAAAATAATAAGAAAGATATGGAGTTTCTATAGAATTAGATCCTTTTTACGACAATGACTATCACGCCCAAGTAAATTACTTGGTGTAGGGTGCACAAATAATTTCAATTTTTAGTTTTATTTATCCACACACTGTGAACTATCAATATATTATATTTTCTTTTACTTTAACTCTCCTTCCACTCGATCAAAGCACAGTCACTAGGATACCATATGTTGCCGAAAGTCCTCCACTAAAATAGATCTTTGCGGATTCCATGTCGCTGAGTCAAATAGCAATCAAAATTTAGAGATAGAAATAGACATAATACAAACGCCAATTTAGATAACCAATTTTATTTTTTTATGTCTTTAGTTTCTGTCAATATTTCAACCTTTTTTCAATTATGGGTAACAAAACTATCAAATTTGTTTTCCAATGTGTACATTGACCGAGAGAAAAATAAGTGGAAGTGAGGATAAAATAATATGTTGAGAGATCACTATATGAGTATGTACATAGATAAATCTAAAAGTTAAAATTACTTGTACACCATTGACTACTTAATTCACTTGTACATGTTAGACATAGCCCATTTCAATTATGTTCTTATTTTTCTTTTATCTTTGTTTATTTTTATCTTATCTTTTTATGTTACTGAATATTTTTTAAGAAAATGCAAATTAAATTAATGGCAATTCATGTAAGATTAATGAATTTAGTGTGTAAGAAATAAAAATAATCATATCTATTGCTCGACTAATTTGACCTAAAGTTTATTTTCTAAATTCAAAATGCCATTGATTTATTTATGATGATGTTTGGTATAGAGTATGATGTATTCATTTTACACTATTTTTTTTCAATTAATTCAATATATTTTTAACATAAATTTTCAAAAATATCAATATACTCTCTATCTTTCTTATCAACATTTTTATCAACAAGATCTTCCTCCCTTGATCCATGAAATTCTAACAAATATATATATATATATATATATATATATATATATAATGGCAGAGATTGCATGATTTCAATGACTTGAGTTGAATAGAAATTAGATGTACATTTTTCAAGGTTAATTTGATTGTTCCAAGTCTTATATGCATTGCATTTATTTAAAATCTTACATAAATCCTTACATTTTACTCTAACTCTTATATTATTTTCTCAAACTACTGATATGGTTTATCGATAGTGTGTATTATTTTGATTTTCTTTGTGAACTGGAATGTCTTCTTCTATCTCGAGCAAATGTCAAATGAAAATAAAGTCACAAATATTTGTATTCCAACTCGTTCATCTCATTGTGTAGAACTAGTTTCATTTGAGAAAATACAACCAACAAGAGCTGAGTATAGCGGTTATTTTCCTACAAAACTAATTTGTCTTGTCGATTTTAATTCTATAATATCATATAAGATAAGGGTGAGACATTGACTGTTTTTAAAAAATTATAGTAAATTACTTACAATCTATTAAAATTAGTACTCTACTAATTATGTCAAACTTGAAGTTCCATTTTTTTTTTTTTTATAGAATACACGTGACTGATTTTAATTGGTTGCAGGTAATTTACCCACAATTTTCCAAAGAAAAGAATTTACCATAAGATAAATATATTACATATTTTGAAGGATGGGACAAATGGAGTCATCAAATTCTCAAAGAAATTTGCTCCATAACTACATTACATATCATTAATGATTTGCATGTTGCTTGCTATTGTTTCGATCTATATTGGAAACTCAATCAAATTCTCTCTCTGCACTTGGAAACTAGCACATCCATATGCAAAGTTATTTTGTTTCCCTCACTCATCACCACAAGACCTACAAAAACTATATATGGGTATAAAGAGTGGCATCAAAAGTTTTGCAACAAACAAAACAAAAATGGAAAATCCTATTCAGTTTTCTCTACTCCAAGGACCCCACCAAAAATAACATCTCCATATGATTTGACCAGACTTTAGACTTTACTTATTTATCAACCGAACTTCGTATTACCAGAGCTCCATTCCCTCAGAAGTCAAGACAAAAAAAAAGTATTGTCATTTCACACAATAGTTTGAGAATCAACTAAAGGAATAGGAAAACCAACATGTGGACTGAATCGAGACAATGGCGGTATTCTAGGCGATGGAGCTGTTGCTTTTGTCCTTGGAGATAGATTTTGTTGCTCAAGGATGAAAAATTGAAGCTCTGGTGGATAATCTCTCATACAACCAATTCTAGGACCAGCACCTGTTGTCCATTTGGTTGATAAATGATCTGCCAACTGATATGATTTCATTCCTTTATGTGAATCTATTCTCTTCATTATCTTTTCCTTTGGAATAGGATTTTCTTCTTCTTCTTTGTCTTGTTCTTCAACAAACAAGTTCGATTTCGAAACCATGAAGTCTTCTTCTTCGATAAACGATTCTTCTGCTGTCTCATAACCACATTCTACGTCTGATTCTATTATATGTGAAGAGTAGAATTTGCTTGTTGGAAAATGGACTGCTAGTGATCCGAAAATTTCAATCACATTGTTTCTTTTCGGTATTTCGAGTCTAGTTATTTTCGTTCCTAGTCGTTTTGATAATCTAGATAAGGGTGGATCAGAGTTTGAATCAGCAGTACTTGAATCCTCATTTCTCTCCTCAGTTAGCTCTTCAATTAATGTGTTGTTGGAACTTTTGGTTTTGACGTTTGGAGATAAATTGGCCTCTGAAGATTTTCCTCTTAAAACAACTTCCTGGTTCATTTTGACTGTTTCATCATCTTCATCTGGGTTTTTCTGGATATATAAGATAATGACAATTAGTATTCCATAAAGATTTTATCTTCATAGGTAAAGTTTGAAGCTATGATCTATTAAACTCTACCCCAGTTAAACAAGCATGAGATGATAACAACTATTTAGAAACAAATGTTAGTATATTCTTCTTCATCGGGGTTTGAACCTTGGTCATTTAACTTTTCCAGAATTTTTAACATTTTAGCTCAAATCAGTTGAGTTAGCATAAGATGACAATTAGTGATTGGATGTTAATATGACATTTTAATTTTGTCCTACATGTAGATAGTGAGTGAAAGTATGCATTAGATTGATATATTGTACACCATATACAACAATGTCATTTTTTACCTTTACATCTGTAAGGTCCACGTTATTCTCCATAAGGAATGACATGAATTCTTGGAAATTTTCTTCTGTTGGAAGATAATGTCCACTGTGAGGCCAAACTGCCTTTGGAATTGAAAACGTCTAAAGTCAGTATGCCAAACAAAGCCAAAACAGAACAAGGGAATAACTATTTGGATAAACAACTTATCATATAAGTGATTATGCATAGTTGTTTCTAAAACAAAAGATAAAATAAAATCAAACCATTTTCATATAATCTATAAGTTGTTTTTATAAGCTATCTTGCAGAGCTTATGGAAACAAGCTGAAAAAAATATAAATATGTCATAAGTAATTTCCATAAGCTCTTCCAATTAGTTTTACAAGTATTTATGCCAATAAATATGCTTTAATAAGCCAATCCAAACAGACCCAAAAATATTGTTGGATTCTTGTGGCTAATGAGTTTTAGTTAAAGATAAATCGTTCAAAAGAACCCGAATTCGAGTCTTGGCTAGAACAATCATTGGTCAGATTTTGCTTATCTTCCGTTCGAATTCCAGATTACTAGGACTACTTTCCCTTGGAAATCCACATGTTAAAACCAAAAAAACACAACCCCTAAAATGTATTAAATTATTAAGGTTTATTTCCCTTTCATACCTTAAGAACACCATCCTCAGCTACTAATCTACCAGCAGATAATGTGGCTCCACCTGCAAGGAAGCTTGAATGTTGAAATGTGCCCTTGTTCTTCTGTCCAACATACAAAATCTTCGAAGTACTAAGTACAAAAATCCACTTAGCATCTCTTGTACTTTCCACTGGAATCCCACTGCGTTTGTAGAAAAGTCTCCCATTCTCAATAACTACCTCATAAGCCTCTCTTTCCTCCTTCAAAAGAATTTCAACATTACTTCTACAAGTTACTTGACAGATAAGTTATGTAATATGTCATAGTTCTATATTACTTCCTCAAATCCTTTTTAACCGTACATTCTTTATAAAAATTGTTTTCTCTTTATTTATCATTTTTAAAGTTCATTATAACATTAACTACTGTTTAGTCAATAATATCATTTACTATTTATTGCATAGAGGTAAGTAAGTGCAATAGAGATAGTAATAAACAGTTAAAGATATCATAAGAAAAAAACAATTAATTTCATCAAAAACAACAAAATTTATTGATTTCTTTGGTTAACGACAATTAAAAAGAAGCAAATGTAGTACTTATTATTTTTAATTTTATTTTCCCTGGTCATAGTTTAGTGTTTGACCAACCATCTCCATATGAATGAAAGCAAGAAAATGGTATAAAAGGGAAATAGAAAACTCACTGGACCCAAATACTTGATGCATTGCTGCTGAAGCTTTGATCTATTACATCTCTCAGAACTGAATTCCTTACCTTGCCCAATATCAAGCCTAAAATTACATTTAGATTAAATATCCATTAGCTTGATTAAAACTTACCTTTCAAAAACAGAAAAACACAATTTTGTAGTCTCCTTGCATCTTACCAATAAAAGAAAGGTTGATTACTGTCACAATGTAGCCATTGGACATAATAAAATTGGAGGTTATGGCCGTAGCGATGTCGAGGGTCAATCTACACAAGTTGAAAACTAATTAGACAAACCTGATCTGTTTAGATAAACAGTTTAATTAAACGCTTATATAATACACGCTTATTATATAAGTGTTTATGTATAAGTTACTTGTAAAACAAAAATTAAATTGAAGTCAAACTGTTTTCATATAAATTATAAATTGTTTTCATAATCTATCAAAAAGAGCTTATGGACAAGTTACAAGTTTTTCTATAAACTTTTTCAAAAAAATCCACAAGTGCTTATACCAATAGATAAGCTCAAATAAATCAATCCAAACTGGTGACTTACTGCCTCTAACCAATGTTGCAAAGCGAGTTTACGCGCCTTCTTATCCTTGGATAAACCCTTTCCAACCTATTAACAAAGGAGAAACAATTTCTTTTACTAATCTTTCAACCGATAACATTATCTTTATTACATAATAGTATAAATCATATGAGAAATTACCTTGGCAGCTCTCTTTCTAGCCCTTGACCAACGCGAAATGGCAGTCTCAGGTTTTTCGATGTCGAAAAATGATATAGAACTGCGTTTTAGTTCAGCAAAATCCAATGCCCTCCACCTGTTACACATGAATTTATAACTAATCTAGTTACATTGTAAACAGCAACATTATGAAATATCGAAACTAACCGACTAACTAACCATCTCTGCTCCGCAAGAACTGCACAATCTGCGAGTTGCCTTCTTGTTCGAAAACTTTTGTAAACTTTTTGCAATTTAAGTGCAGCTTGATCTCTATGACTCTGCGGTTCGCACAATACCGGGGAATTGAAGCTCTTTTCGGACAAGTTACTATATGACCTCGACAAATCATCGTAACTTTCTATACTCTTTGTGCTTATTGGTTTACAGAATAAGTCATTATGATCTGTATCTGTTGTGGGAGATCTAAAAGAAAACATGCTCTCCAACTCCCGCCCATTAATGCTAACCGATCCTTCAAGCATCATCTTCTCTGTCAGAAACTTTCAAACTGACATTATTATCGACTAATATACTAACATTTCTCTATCTACAAAATTAACACACAATGTTGATAAAATAGATCTTAATAGAAACTTCCAATGTTCTATGTATTTAAATATTTCATTTAATAAAATGTTACAACAAACAATGAATCGTTTAAGAAAATTAAATTTGAATTCCGTCTAATATAATTATTGATCGAAGATTACTTATTTCCTCACCGAAATATAGATTATCGATGTCCTTTTCCTTTGAAAATCGGATAGTTAACAAAAAAAAATGTGAATATCATGATTTTATACTACACATTTCATTTCATAATTAAGTAATGTAAGAGAAGAAGGATAAAGAGACAACATTGTCTCATTGCTGGAATAAATAAAATAATAATAATCCACATATCGTCGTTTAAGGAGAGGAGCACCGACTAAAGCACCTTTAATTTATTTATCATTAAATTGTAAAAAATAAAGAAGAATGTTTTGACTTTTGATTGTCATCAAATTAACCGAGAAAACATGTTAACAACAATGCACATTCTAATTAATTATTATAATAATAAAAACCAGAAGACATTCTAAAAGTTTACTTATACTTGAATGAATTTATAAAAACAATGATACACATTGCCCGTAATAACTAAGAAACACAAATAATAATGCAATGTAAATTATTAGTTATATATGAAGGAATTAATGAAGAAGCTAGCATTCATAATCATAATCATAATAAATTTTTTTTGACTCATTCGTAGTCATAATGATAATGATATAAAAATATGTACCTTGTTAATTAATATGTGACATGAAGGGGGGAGCAGGGGAGAAAGGCTGAAGGAGAAGGATGTGTTATGTTGGGCAAAGACAGAGAAAGAGAGAGAGAGATTAACAAAGAAAGAAAAGGGGTGGAGAGAGAAATGTAGGAGAGACCGAAGAATGTGGGAGGAGAAGAGGAAGATGGTAGGAGAGAATGAAAGAAAAGGAGCTTAATTAATTGCCTTCTTTTTTTGGGAGCCTCATAATCAAAAGGTGTTTGCTATGTTTATTTATTACTCTCTTAATTTAATTCTTTTAGTTGAGTTGCGGGTGTTTTTTAAAAAATAATTAGTTTTATTGATTTTATTAATAAATTGAAAAAAAAATATTAATAAAAAATAATAATTAATATTATATTGATATTAGAAAATGATAAACAGACATAAAAAACATAACAAATAAAATATTTAAAATGAAAGTATGTTATAATAATAATGTTATATTATGGGGTTTAATTTCTCTTCTGCAATACTTCTTTGGCTCTTATGCTATTTTTGCACTCTATTACTATATATCGTAATAGAAAATCATAGATAAATAGATTAATTAATAATTGAAACATACAAGGATCTTGGGAGGGGAATATATTAGTGATAGGGACATGGAGAAAAGGTGGTGGGGTGGACTTTTGGAGTGAAGTGAGGGGGTATGTAATTTATCTAACCCCTATATGGTTTTCTTCTTTTTTAGGGAATGTGTATGATTCACTCCATTTAATCTAATCAAAATTACTTTTAGTATGAGAAAATGTTGTCCATTTTATATTTGTCTAACACTTGTTTCATTATTTTTTTAAATGATGTATAAAGTAACTATTGTCCTACATTTTTCTGTCAAAAATATAATTATAGTTATTTTCTAACTCGAAAATTATAGTTTTTGTTTCAACTTTTCACATAATAGTAATCAATATCGAGAAAGGAGAAACAAAATACCAATGAGCACGAGATAGAAAAAGAGAAAAAAAATTAAAAATAAAATATTTAAAACTAAAATAAAATAAAATTACGAATCATGAATATATATATATATTTTTGATATAACATAAATGATATACATTAGCGTTA
>JBBPBP010000001.1:26223099-26235783 GCA_037974735.1 Cicer chorassanicum
TATTTTAATAATTTTTTAATATGATATCATTTTTGTCTCATAGCAATATGGTTATAAAAAAATATTAAAAGAAGTCACTAAATCCGATGATTTTTTATCCACCCTAATTACTCATTCATAATATATATTGTTCAAAAAATTGTACCAGTATACACGATCTAAACGAGTAATAAAGTAATAAATAAATATTGTTTCGACGAAAGTTATTTAATTAAATTTCCGATTAAATTATTATCTAAGTTAATTAGTGAGTAAAGATTGGTAACAAATATTTTCATGTCTAAGGTACGCAAAAATATTAACTAAACAAAAGTGTAAATTCTTGGTTGGATTACATGGACAAATATTTTCTCGTGTTACAACTTTCTACTAGAGACAAATATAGTCATCCTCTCTAGTAACAATGTTAAGTAGGTTCTACAGAATCTGATATCAAAATAAGCCAGATGCAGACTTAACAATTGACTGTTCACTATTTTCCAGAGGCTAAACAAAAGTTTACCAGAAAAATATGCTATGGTATTTGAGCGCACAATAAAAATGCTATGGTAAAATAAAGGTTCATTAAGAATTTTTATGTTTAAACTCTTATTTTATTTGTTGGATGTTTTATATGATATTTTCCTTTTTGAACTGCCTCTGTAGTATAAGCTTCATGTTATAATTCTTTCAATTTTTTCATGAAAAATTGGTTATTTTTTGAATAGGTTTGTCTTATAGTTTGTAACGAACGTTTTGCCTTTGTTTGGGGAAATATTTTGACTTGTTATTAAATTCAATAATTCTAATTTTTTGTGATTGTCTTTTTCTTTTTGATAATGTCAAATGAGGAGAAGATAAATGAAGTTTTTTATTTGAGGTCTTTTTGCAAGCATACACGAAACATATTCAAGAGGAATATCTTCTTGAAGATTTTAATAAAGTTTGTAACACAGTTATTCATCAAAAAAATTGAGGAGTATGTGAATGCATACTTTCTTAGTTTAGTTTAGTTAGTGTTTTGATTGATGTCAAAAATAGGACTATGACTTAACTTAGAGTGACTTTGTTGATCTCAATATCCATAAAATTTATGAATTGAAAAATTATTGGAGATAATATTTTCTAGTCATGCATATTGATAGGTGCATGTTAAGATTGCATTAAATTTTCTGGAAGTGCATCTAAAATCAAATTTGAAATGAATTTTGCACTAATGAATCAATTCATGAAGGCATGAATTGATTCACATTATCCCTAGAAACAATTTTTGTGAAGACTAAAGTACATGAATCGATTCATAAATGTGTGAATCAATTCACGAAATCATATGTCAAGATGATAAATCGATTCATCAATTCATGACTGTTAAATTTAAATTATGGAGTTTAGAGCACACATGAATGGGTTCATGCTTAAGTGTGAATTGATTCACACAATCAAGAAGTTAGTTTTCAAATGTATTAAGTTGTTTTTTTTCATTGAACCATCTTCTATACATATCACTCATCATAGAATATTTTGATAACATTCACGTCTTCTTCGTTTTCAATTCCCAAGTTTTATAATCTAAACTACAAGCTTTCTCTCATTCACTTTCTAGATGATTGAGTTTTTGAAGAAAAAAAAGGTGTATCGTATCTATTTCTTTGAAAATTCAAAGGTGTTAGAATTTGTGATGCAATGGATTATATACATAAGCAGATAAAAAGAAGAGTTCCTTTTCTTACCTATAGTGTGGTATCTTTATGTGGTGAGGAATGTCTTTAAGTTAAAGTAAAGCTTCAATTGAAGGTTTTAAGAGGTTCAAGAATTGTAGGGGTTGTTCTTTGATTTTCTAGTAGCAAGGAATTAAAGAATAAATAGTGTGATTTTCTGATTGTAAAATATACTTTTAAGAATGTTATAATCCTTCTACCAAGTTTATAAAAGAAAAAACTCTCATATAAGGGATTTGAATCATCTAAAGTGAGCATCTCACTTTAGAAAATAAAGTGAGTAATATAAACCATTGGTGATCAAATGAATGATTTATATTATATGCACATGCATTACCAATCACGAGTGCTTATAATATCAACCATTGATCCACTCACTTTATCAACTTTTCACTTTAGCGAAGGCAAATTTTTCATATAAGTTGTATGACAACTAGTTGTGCACTACAAACAAGAACAAAATAATGAAACTAGTATAAATCATAGTGTTCTTCTCTTAACAATCCCAATGTTCTTCTCTTAACAATAGCTAGTTTTATCAAACATTGCTAATTAAAATTCTTTTTGGTAAAATTAATCTATAAGCTAACTGATAATTGAAAAACTAGCTGATAGCTGATACTGATAGTTTACAGCTGAAAAACTAACGAATTAAAATAAAAATGTTTAGTAAATATAATTTTTTGTAAATAATAATAATCTTTTAAGTACAACATATTTATTTAATTTTAAAAAATTTAAATTTATGTATAAAAATGATAATACTCTTGGAGACTTGAGAGCAGTAAACCATGGTTTGATTTAACAGCAATAAAAAACATCTCTATATGAATGATTTCATATAGAGAAATACATAATTGAGAACAATAGCAATTAACAAACATGAGTGGTACTGATTGTATTGGTGTAGGAGTGGTATTTCTTTAATTGCTACCATAAAAAAATTCAACACGAACGATAACAGGAGAGCTACGATGACATAATTTTTTAATTGAAGGAGAAGAGATAAATCAGCATGAACATATGAGCAGTTTGATGTGTGTGAGTGCATAGTTAATTTATTTTACAAAATGGAAAATTATAATTTAAAATAACATATCAAAATAGATTATAAGTCCGTGAGTGAAGTTTGATTATCAAACAAACGTCATTGAATAAAACAAGCTTATATAGATTAATCCAATAACTCTAAACTAGGTTATTGGTATAGCCAAATATACACAGGCAGTGTTTATAAACGTTATTATCATCTATAAACATATCCATTCTCAAATAACTTGTTCGATATTTTTGCCAAACAAATATATCAAATAATACTATTTACGAATTTTAATAATATTTGTCTTTAATTTCAAATATTCCATTGACAATGAATTGTTTCCTCCAGTTTAGGAAGTATGAAGGTTCACCGGAGATACACAGAAATATCCGTTAACCTCCAAAACGGTTTTGTAGTGATAGAAAAATAAGAAAATATCGGAGCGAGTGTGATGGATCCTCCTCCACCTTCCCATGTATCATCACCTCAACAAAACCCTAACCATGATAATGTTCAATCCGATTCAATCCCCAATTTCGATCAAAACCCTAACCCTAACCTCAGCCACTACCTTTCTTTATCCGTCCCAAAGAAGAGAAGGCGCGGCAGATCCCAACGCAATCCGTCGTCATTTCGTTCACCTTTCACTCTCAATGCCTCTTCTCTCAACAACGATCTCACCTCTTCAATCAGAAATCCACCCTCATCGTCGACGCAATCTCCCGACTTCTCCGATGAGATTATTATGATAAACAAAGAAGCCAAAACGGAGGCATTGATCGCACTCAGCGCCGGTTTTCCAGCAGATTCGCTTTCGGAGGAAGAGATTGAAACCGGAGTTATCCCTGTCATCGGTGGAATCGAACAGGTGAATTACACTCTCATTAGGAACCACATTATTGCTAAATGGCGTGAGAATGTTTCGATTTGGGTTAATAAGAAAATGTTTACTGATTATATACCTCAACATTATCACTCACTTTTGGATTCTGCTTATAATTATTTGTTATCACATGGTTATATCAATTTTGGTGTTGCCTCGCCGATTAAGGATAAAATTCCGACCGAACCGAGTAAGCCTGGTGTGATTATAATTGGCGCTGGCCTTGCTGGGTTGGCTGCTGCGAGGCAGTTGATGCGGTTTGGGTTTAAAGTGATGGTGTTGGAAGGGAGGAAACGGGCTGGTGGACGGGTTTATACTAAGAAAATGGAGGTAGGGAATAGGGTGGGTGCGGCTGCTGATTTAGGTGGGAGTGTTTTGACAGGTACTTTAGGGAATCCTCTTGGGATTGTGGCTAGACAGTTAGGTGATTTGCTTCATAAGGTTAGAGATAAGTGTCCCCTTTATAGTGTGGATGGAAAGCCGGTTAACCCTGATATGGATGTGAAAGTTGAATCTGCTTTTAATCGTTTGTTAGACAAGGCAAGTAGGCTTAGGCAATTAATGGGGGAGGTATCTGTCGACGTGTCTCTTGGCGCAGCGTTGGAAACGTTTAGGCAAGTGTATAAGGATGCTGTGAATGATGAGGAGATGAAGTTGTTCAATTGGCATCTTGCAAATTTGGAATATGCAAATGCAGGTTTACTATCACATCTTTCACTTGCGTTTTGGGACCAAGATGATCCGTATGATATGGGAGGAGATCATTGTTTTTTGCCTGGAGGAAATGGAAAGCTGGTTCAAGCCCTGGCTGAGAATGTGCCAATTTTATATGAGAAAACCGTACATACGATTAGGTACGGCAGTGATGGAGTGCAGGTTATTGCAGGAAGTCAGGTATTTGAGGGTGATATGGCATTGTGTACTGTTCCACTGGGTGTGTTGAAGAAAGGATCTATCAAATTTATACCAGAGTTGCCTCAAAGAAAACTTGATGGGATTAAAAGATTGGGTTTTGGTCTACTGAATAAGGTTGCTATGCTCTTTCCTCATGTGTTCTGGGAGATGGATCTTGATACATTTGGGCATCTTTCTGATGATTCAAGTCGTCGTGGGGAATTTTTTTTGTTTTACAGTTATGCAACAGTTGCTGGTGGTCCCCTATTGATTGCTTTAGTGGCGGGAGAAGCTGCACATAAATTTGAGAGCATGCCCCCTACAGATGCAGTAACAAAGGTTCTTCATATTCTGAAGGGTAACCTTTATGTGAAAGCTACAACATTGACATTTCTTATTTCTTTTCCATCATAATTCATCAGCTCCATAATAAATCAGCTACTATAATTACATGATAAGAATGTTCCCAAAATATACACTAATAAAATTACAACTTACAAAATAAGAAATTGGAAGTCCCTTGTAATTACATCCTTGTGAATTAACATCGCTAAATTTTCTGTTAACACATTGTTGTCTGATAGAACAAGACAAATTAAGAGGAATGAGGGCCCACCATTAAAGGAATGAGGGAAGGGGAAGTGGGAAAGGCATTCAGTTTCAAGAAGGATTAATGAAAGAAATAAAAGCTAGTTAATAATATCACTTACTTTATGTTATAAGAATGAGGGAATAGGAAGAGAAAGGTATTCAGAAAATATTCTAAGAAATTAAGAGGGGAATTATTTCTCTGGTTAGGAGCAATTTTGCTCTGGTTTAGGAGTTCTTAGAACTCTGGTTTAGTCATTTTTCTGCATTTTCAGATTTCCAGCATTGTAAGAGCTTCAGAGCTCATCAATTCTAGTCAATAAAATTCTGGTTTTTATCATTGGTCCGACCTGCCGGATTATCGAGAGGAGCTAGTGAAATCGAATGCCACCGAAAATGTCTGACAGAATCGAAGCTTTGGAGATACGAATAGCGTCCATGGAAGGTTCGGTGCGCCAAACCTTGGAGGAGTTTCGTCAAACTATCTTGACGGAGTTTGCAAAATTGTTGAATCGGCCTTCAGAGGAAAAACCGCGCTCATCTGTTGGTGATGAAGCTGTGATAGAGTACAAAATGGCGGTGAAGAAGGTGGAGCTGCCGCCGTTTGACGGAGACGACCCTGTTGGATGGATCACACGCGCAGAAACGTATTTCGACGTACAAGGGACAATGGAAGAGGTGAAGGTTCGTTTGGCTAAGATTAGCATGGAAGGAGCAACGATTCATTGGTACAACTTGTTGCATGAAACCGAGGATGAACTGACATGGGAGAAACTAAAGCAAGCTTTGATAGAGAGATATGGTGGGAGGCAAAGTGATAACCCCTTCGAAGAATTGAAGGATTTGCAGCAAACTGGAGATGTTGATGAGTACATCACTGCATTTGAATACACTTCTTCGCAAGTGAAAAGGTTACCGGAGGAGCAGTACCTTGGGTATTTTTTGGGAGGACTCAAGTCGGAGCTCCGATTGAGGGTGAGGACGTTCAGTCCTCAAACTAGACTACAGGCAATGAAGGGCGCGCGTGATGTTGAAGACGAGCTGCGTGGGACGATTACAGCTAGAGGAGGAGGAAACCGGTCAAAGAATTGGAAGAAGGGTGGATCTGACCGAACTAGGCCAAATGATTACGGTTCTGGGCCCAATAAGAAAAGTGACTATGGGTCTAATTATAACCCGAGTCCATATCAAAATGGAAATGGGTCGAATGTTGGAGCGGGTCAAATCAAACCGGGTTCTACAATTTCGAACCCTAATCCGAATTCGCTGAAGACGGGAAGCGACGACGAACAGAGGAACGGCGATCCTAACAGAGGAACCAAGCATCTTCCATATTCTGAATTAATGGATCGTAAGGCGCGAGGCCTCTGTTTTCGATGTGGGGAAAGGTTCCATCCTCTTCATCAGTGTGCTGAAAAACAGTTGCGGTTAGTGATTCTGGGAGATGATGAAGTGACAGACGACGCCGGTGAAGTCCTAGCTATTGAACTGGAGGAAGGGGAGGAAGACGCTGCAGTAAGATGCAACTCCACGATGATGTTCAGAATAACAGAGGAAGGTAGGTCGAAATTCGTTCCCTTTTCCCCTATGTTTGGAAGGTACCGTGAAGGGCATACCAGTCACGATGATGGTGGACACTGGTGCTACTCACAATTTTGTGACTCCTAAAATGGCTGCAGTTCTGCAGCTTCCAGTAGAACAGATCCCGGTTACGAACGCAAAATTTGGAAACGGTTCCCGTGTGGCCATAACAGAGAAGTGTGGGAAGTTTGACATTCAAATTGGAAGGTTCCAGACCACCGCTGAAGCTTACATAGTGGAATTACAATGTGAGGACTTGATTTTGGGAGTGGCTTGGCTGCATAAGTTAGGCAAGGTGTTATTTGATTGGGAAGAAATGGCAATTTGCTTGGACTGGAAAGGGAAAGCTGTGAAGTTGCAGTGTCAAAATCCGGAGAATTGGAGAATCAATCAGGAAAAAGAACTTAATGTTGTTACCATGAATATACTAAAGCCAAGAAAAATCATAACATGGGAAGGGAATAAGCAAACCATCAGCTGGGAACCTGGAAGTCTGCTACAGAATCAATGTCTTAATGTTAGCCTTGAGGACAAGGCTCATTTTGAAGCGGGTGGCAATGATAGAACAAGACAAATTAAGAGGAATGAGGGCCCACCATTAAAGGAATGAGGGAAGGGGAAGTGGGAAAGGCATTCAGTTTCAAGAAGGATTAATGAAAGAAATAAAAGCTAGTTAATAATATCACTTACTTTATGTTATAAGAATGAGGGAATAGGAAGAGAAAGGTATTCAGAAAATATTCTAAGAAATTAAGAGGGGAATTATTTCTCTGGTTAGGAGCAATTTTGCTCTGGTTTAGGAGTTCTTAGAACTCTGGTTTAGTCATTTTTCTGCATTTTCAGATTTCCAGCATTGTAAGAGCTTCAGAGCTCATCAATTCTATTCAATAAAATTCTGGTTTCTATCATTGTCTCTGTTATTGCAACCTTCATTGTGGTCATTGTCTCTACTCTGTGGCTGCTCTTGAGTATGAAGTAGCTCATCAATTAGTCCAAGGCCGCCATTGACCAACTCACACAACTCCCCTGATGTAAACTCACTATCCCTAGTCACAATGTAGTAATTACGAGCTCCAGAAAGGAAGTGGGCACTTGGGAAAATACTGGCCATAATTTCAATTAGCTCACCAGATGCAGCGAACTTTTTGCACATATGAACCAATCAAGGTTATTACATTAATTGTGGTTTGTAGCAAATAGCAATGGTCCAAGAACCACAACCAACTCCACCCCATTCTCCGTTACAGTGCATTTTGACCATTGAGTAGCTAATTAATTAATTAATTATTTAATTCTGCTGCTTTTGATACTGTTCATAAACAATTTTCACCATAGAAACCACCAACCTTCAGTTCTCCAATTTTAATTTCCTTGGCTTCAAGAGCTTGCCTTCTAAGCCCCACTTCTAGAAATAAATAGGGTATAAGATATTTTGCTTGTTTCATAGAATGAGAGATCTTGATGTGTTTCTCACTTGGGTTGGAATTATATTTGGATTTGGAATATATGGGGTGTCAAGTGGCAGCAGTCAAGTATGTTCCTTGAGTAGACTGTTACTCGCATGTGGTGTTGTGACCACCTTGAACTTGCTACAGCAGAGGGAAGGGAAACAATACATGTTAACAGAAAATTAACAGTGTTAATTTATGAGGATGAAAATAAATAAATAAAAATCTATAACTATAAGGAGTTGGTGAATTATTTTAAGTTATTGGGACCTAATTGAAAATTTAATGAAACTACAAGGACTTGTTGATTAATTTAACCTTTTATAGTAATACCCTTATTTATCAGTATTTTACCCTACCCTTAATTTTTTTTAACGTAACTCTTGCTACAACAAGAGCATTCTAGTCAGAAAATATTATTTTACTTTGAAAATGAGTATAATTAATGATTTTCTTAAGATATGTGTATTACCTTAAAAAACAAATAGAACGAAACAGGTGGAGCATAAATTAAGTTGTATCGTTTTTGTTGCATGGAATTTCATGTAAAGGCTTCTTTAGTGCTCAGGGAAAAGTGTAACTGGTGAACTAGTAGCATTTTTCTGGAATCTAGAAACAAATCACAATCAGTTTCAGATTGTCAACCATTCTGATAGGTTCTTCACATTGGAAATGTTGGTTTTATATTAAGCCCCTATGGTGTTACTTTAGTTTATATGACACCACCAATATTCACTTCTGATTCTTTAACAATATTGAGATGGTAAATGTTTTCAGCAGTAATATTTTTTGAACTATAAGAAAAAGATCATGGGGATGTTTTTGGTGCAGAATTTCAGTCAAATTAATTTGGTGATTTGGTCATATTTTTTTAGATCTGATTACTATTTTATTTATAAAAATAGATGAAGATAAATGCTTTATCTTTGTGCAGGTATCTATGAACCAAAAGGAATCAATGTTCCTGAACCTATCCAAACTGTCTGTACTAGATGGGGTAGCGATCCCTTCTGCTTTGGTTCTTACTCTAATGTTGCAGTTGGAGCTTCAGGGGATGATTATGATATTTTAGCTGAAAGTGTGGGAGATGGTAGACTTTTTTTTGCTGGGGAAGCAACCACTAGGCGCTATCCTGCTACTATGCATGGGGCTTTTCTAAGTGGTCTAAGAGAAGCAGCAAATATGGCCCACCATGCTAATATTAGATCAATGAATGTGAAGGTTGAAAAGCCTCCTTCGAACGCTCATTCTTGTGCTTCCCTTCTTGCGGATTTATTTAGAGAACCTGATATAGAATTTGGGAGTTTTTCTATCATTTTTGCTCAGAAGAATGCAGATCCAAAGTCACCTGCAATCTTGAGGGTAACATTTGGTGAGCCTAAAAAGAAGTATCACGAAGTTGCCAAACAAGACCAACAACAACACTCAAACAAATTACTTTTTCAGCAGCTTCAGTCACATTTTAATCAGCAGCAGCAGCTTCATGTTTACACTTTGCTGTCAAGACAACAGGTTCTTGATCTAAGAGAAGTAAGGGGCGGTGATGAAATGAGATTGAATTACCTTTGTGAAAAGCTAGGAGTGAAGCTGGTGGGAAGAAAAGGATTGGGGCTGAATGCTGATTCTGTCATTGCTTCCATTAAAGCTGAGAGGGGCAATCGTAAACCTGTTTCAGCCTCTATGTCTCTTAAACCAGGTGAGTGATTTATCTTTATTTTTATTCTTTCTCCTCTGTTTATGCACAGATGCAGCAATTTAATTAACATTTACATGGTTTTATATTAGGGTTGTCAAAGATAAAAGCAGGCATTATAAAGCGAAAGATAATCAGGTTTGAGCTGAATTTTCTTGATATTTATTAGTTATAGTATCTCATATCTCAAATCATAAGCTGTTCTATTTGATATGAAATTGTAACTTAGTTATATTGATTGACTCAGAAAGGCAAAGGTGGTGAAGAAAAGCAATGAATCCATACCCCGTGCAAGCATGAATGTAGGGAGTGCCAGTAGAGTATCAGAAGAGAATCGGATAATAGACCAAGTGATTCCTGATGTGTTTGTTTTAGGTAATTGTTAAAGGAAGAATATTTTGATGCTTAGTATCCCCTTTGAAAATGAACACTCTGGAGCTGTGTTAATTGTGTTATAATTTTATAAGTTCTTCAATTTTTCTATAGGCAACAGTTTCCATATAATATTTGGCTTTGTTGTGAAAAACTATTACATTGTCCGCATTTAGAATTTGAATATTTATTTTGGCGCGTTTAAGATGAGAATGGATGCTGTGTTTGGGAGAATCGGTAGATATTTAATTTTGTATATTTCAGTGGATTTATACATGGTCAGAACTCTAACCTAAATGTTAACAGAAATTTTGTTATTATATTGTTGCCTTTTCTTAGCATATTTTTTGATCATTTAATATTGTTGAGACTTTCCTGTCATCGAGCATAATATATGTTCCTCCTTTACTATATACCCTGCTGGTTTCCTATACCATTAAAAGATTAGGCTAAAGATGAGAAGGTTGGATGTGCAATTGTGCCTCTCATCTGCTCCTCCTCATCAAACGGGAAAAAATGTGAGGAGATAGTAATAGCTTTTGCTACAACCATGGGTAGTGGGTATCAGGTCTATTTTAAGTCTCAAGGGAAAATATCTGGACGACTCAGCATGTTTTGGAGTGTAATTTATCCTTTCCCCTGTTACACTCAACTTCTATACACAATTACATTTTTTCCTATTCAAATGAATCATGATTGACAGTATACCTGACATCTTTATCAAACGTATACAGAAAACTTCAACTTTGAAGTGAGCATGTGTTAATATTTTATTGTAGTTTGCTTTTGGTAGCTATCCAGTTAGTCTTACTGAAAATACTAACTTCCAAAATATTTCCAGGGAACAATCAAAATGACTTGGCAAACTCAAATCCATAAGTGGATGACATTTCTTCATCTGGGAGGTGAGACATTCCTAATAAATCTTAATTTTGATAACTTTTTCTTGGATTTTCATGTGTATGATTTTACTTTCTAAAAAGACTAATTGTTCATAGTAAATTGCAGAAAGACTAAGATGTCATTCACTCACCCAGCTTCAGTCGAATCATAAGGTGTCATTCTTTGTATCCTCAGTAGAATATCAGTAATACTTCTACATTTTTTAATGAATGGTAATTTGTAAGAAATACATTTGAATGTTGTTGTAAATGATATTTTGTAAATGAATAAATTATAATCATACTACTGAATGCAAGATTTTGATGACAATATTAGAGTAGTCCCTTGCATGATGAGAAGGCATCTTTTGACATTACAAGGCAGCGGCTGTTTATCAAAGTTTCATACATCAACCTTGAGTTAGCTTTCTTTGTGGCTGTGGTATCGATCTTTGTCATTTCACCGTATCATCTCAGTGCGTTTGTTCAACATATAGGAAATGGTCTGACTTGCAAAAACACCTTTGGCGCTGAGAGTACTTTGATGCAGATTACTGGCAATTAATCAACACCGATAACAATGTTTACATTGCCTTGGTCTATGTAGCTCCGCTTCCTAATATGCCTGGTATCGTTGGATTTGCTTACCAGCCAAGAGATGAACTTGAGTATACCTGACAGCACTGTTATAGGTTTCAACATGCTCACGTGTCCTGCAAATTGAGTTAGGCTACTGTCCTTTTTGTTTCGGTGCAGCCTTTTAGGGCAGTAACAGGGAAACTGAAATATAGTTTGTATAAGTTCTTTTTTTTTTGGTGCGCTTATTTTATGATTCATGAGGACATGAAACAGCAAGCTGTAACATATACTTTATGATCTGAAAACAGTGTTCCTTAAATTTTTCTGAAGTATTTTTGTGTGTATAGAAGATGGTAACGGTAGAGAGAATGATTGTTGCGAAAGAAATAAATAGAAAGTTAGAAATGTAGAGAGAAGTCTTAGAAACACTAAGTAATATAAAATGATTGGGAGATAAAAGAAGATATTCCCCTCTATTGTAACAAAAAAAAAAGGAAGATGTTCATCATAAGATCCATATTGAATGGATATGCTTTTGGTGTAATAATTTGTAAAAAAGAAAAAGTATCACTCGAGTTTAAAGTAAGTTTTATTGCACAATGTAAGACCTACGATAATGTAAATTTAACAAGTATTTTAAAAAATTCGAAGTTTGAGTTTTTCAAAATACAGATGTATTTTAGAAAATTCAAAAATTTAAATTTTTCGAACGATAAATGTGTTATGAAAAATATAAATAATTCAATTTAAAGTTTTTTGAACAACAAATATATTTTAAAAAACTTAAAATAAAGTTTATTGGTATTAAATTTTTTTAATGTCTACTTTTTCGAAAAACTTACAAGATTTGAAGTATATGTGATTTTTAGTATTTTTTTATTTAAGACTTAAATGCACTTTTGGTCTTTCTATTTTGCTTAAAATTAATTTTTAGTCCTTTCATTTTAGGTTCAATTCTTTTCTTCCTTCAATTTTGCCTAAAATGAACTTTTAGTCCCTTCATTTCTAAAATTGATTTTTTGATCCCTT
>JBBPBP010000001.1:26236067-26253864 GCA_037974735.1 Cicer chorassanicum
TTTATTTTACTTATAAAATAAATAAAAATAAAAATGAAATATTTAAAAATGAAATATTTTATCCAACAGTAATTTAAAATTTTAAAATATTTAAAATTGTATTTATTTAAATATAATATTTAATATTTAAATTTTATTATTATTATTATTATTTTTAATACAACATTTATTTTTAATATAAAATAAATAAAATTTTAAATATTTTATTTGACTCAAAAATGCTTATAGCATTTCATTAATAATAATATCATGAATACAATTTGGAATATCAATAAAAGTATGAGGATTAAATAGATGGGTGTGAACCATTCTGATTTAGCTAAAACAAAATTTCCTCCATCATCTCTAATACAAATACCAATTCCAACACGATTAGAAATATTAGAGAAAGAAACATCCACATTATATTTATACCTTCCATCACTAGGTTTAAGCCAAGTTGTGGGGAGTTAATTATACCATCCTTTGTCTTTGGTGTAGATTTTGTGCTAACTTCCACTCCTCTAGTAGCCACATACCACAATTGATGACTTGCATTAGATTCTCACTGCAATTTTGAAATTTGAAGTATCAATAAAGTCATTTAGATAGAACCTGTAAACACCTTAGACAATATACATGCCACTACAACCGGTTTTGAGGGCTTGGATTGATTTTTTACAATTGAAACCAAACACTCAATTTTTCAATAAAATTAATTTATGGTGTTGCAAACGCACAAATAGTCCATGTAACTGAGTTTTCAAATGAGCACTAAGAATATTTAGAAAGAGATAATTTGTTGGAACATGGCGTTAGTGAAAAAATATTTTTAAATACAACCCTCTAATTAATGTTTTGATAATAACAAATATATATAAATAAAAAACTACTATCCCCTAACTATATATTGTAAGTGTGCACTTCTAAGACCACAAAACTGTGAAGGATATTAGAATATATCTTCTGGTGATTAGTCACAAAGACATGAAAAATTCTGCATTCAAAACTGGTGAAAAAGCACATATGATATACTACCTCTCAGTGCAACTACTGAAGTCTGCCTCTGATGAAAGAAAATAAACTTTGGGAAAGTCTGCCTCTGATGAAGCAAGCAAGACTTTGCTAAGTCTGTCTTTGATGAAGCAAGCAAGAATATTCTAAGTTTGCCTCTGATGAAGCGAGCAAGCTTCTGCACAAACTGCCTATTAATTAGTTGCCTTTGATATCTGGGGATGAAACAAGCGTCTGACTTCCTCTGCCTCTAATAAATCTAACTGGTTATGTTTTTCTACCTTTGACTCTGACAAGCGTAACAAGAATTCTTCTGCCTCTACCTCTGACAAGTGTAACAAGAATTCTTCTGCCTCTAACTCTAATAAGCGTCATAATAATTCCTCTGCATATGTCTTTGATAATCTCATCAAGCATCTAACTCTAAACTATGTTGTATTATATGGAAAAGTCAATGCTATGGTAAAAGTCAACACCCAAAAAGACGTTCTGGTAAAAGTCAATGCCTAGAAAAAGTCAATGCCTCTGGTGAAAAGTCAACATTGGAAAAACTCCATGCATCTAGTCAATTAATACTACTTATGGTCATTGCCTTTGGTCAGGAAATCATGACTATGGTGTTCATGCCTCTGGTCAAGAAATCATGCTTTTGATATTCTTGCCTTTGGTCAAAAAATCATGATTCTGGTGTTCTTGCCTCTGGTCAAGAAATCACGCTTCTGGTTTTTCTGTACCTCTGATCAAGTACAATTTGCTTCATCTAAAACTGAATCCAAAAACACTTAGAAATTTTATGAGTTTCAGTTTGAGCTCAACGGTCATATTTAGTTTCAAACAAATCAATTTATGAAAACAATGAAGCATCATGCTGAAGGACAACAGTACCATACCATGAAGGACACAAGGCTATTCCATGAAGGACACTCAGCCATCCCTTGAAGCACAAAGGAAATGTTGTAACTACTTCTATATAAGAACACACATTCTGAGCTGAAATGTGTGGGATAATATCTTGCAACATTTTAAAAGAGAAAAACCATAAAAAAGGCATGAATGAAAAACCCTCCCAGTATAGAGTTACTAGAATTGATGTAAATCAATTAATGTGTTCATACACTCGAATTGATAAAGGATTGAATATGTAACATCCTCTCAATAAGAGTTAGAATCCTCAAATCATACTTTATGTTAAATCAGACACAAACTAGAATTGATGTAAATTCGTCAAAGTAACATCTTCGTAATATAGGATTTAACGAATATAGGATTGAATATATAACATCTTCCTAATGAGAGTTAGAATCCTAGAAACAAACTTTGTGTCAATTTAGATACAAACTTGAACTGGTGTAAATAAGCTCGTTAGTCGCAACAACACTCATGAACCTCAACGACAGTTTGCTAGAATGTTGAAGAATGGTTCTGACGACAATAGTCTGGCTAGATTGGAGAAAGAATACTCAAAGCCAGAAGAGGTAGAGTAAAGAATACTAAAAGCCTGGAGAGGTAGAGTTAAGAATACTCAAAGCCTGAATAATTTGTTGGAACGCAGGTCATGCTAATAAAGTACTATACCTTAATCCCATGCAAGTTAATTTCCATTTGATGAATTAAATTCCAAACTATAATTGTATATTTTAATCAAATATGGCAAATCAATTCCTTTTAATGGCTAATAAGCTTGAAATACAATTTTCTAATCAAACTTAATTGGTTTTGAAGCTTGAATTGACTTTTCACCATTGAAACCAAGCGAGAACAGAGAGAGAGAGAGAGAGAGAGAGAGAGAGAGAGAGAGAGAGAGAGAGAGAGAGTACCATGCTTAATTTGCAACAAAGTTAATTCCCATTTGATGATTCAAATACCAATTTTTCATTGTATATTTTAATCAAATATGACAATTCAAATTCCTTTTAAGAGCTAATAAGCTTGGAATACTTGCTTCAAATCAAAATTAATTAGTTTATAAGGATTGAATTGATTTTTCACCAATGAAACCAAACACTCCATTTTTCATTGAATTTAAGTTATGGTGTTGCAAATGCACAAACTGGTTGTGTAGCTTGAAGTAATAATGTCAAATACAAGGAAGAGGGGTTTGAATTGTGATTCCACTTTTTTAAAACTAATTCCTGTTTTAAGTTAATCTAACTCAAGATTAATCTTGGTTTTTAAAAACAACAGATGCAAAACATTCTTGGTTAGTGAAAATAAAAGGAAATGAAATCTACGTGATCTGTGCTTAAAGAGTAAGAAATAAATAAGGATAAGGAAAAGAGAATCACACAGTAATGTATCATGGTTCACCCAAGGTGGACTACGTCCATCCCTAACAATTTGTGAGTTTTTCTACTAAGGTGCTCAAACAAGAACGTTCTTGTTTTTCACACAATCTTTCTTCATCAATCTTGATCATTTACAATGTTTCACCTGTCCACCTTGAAAGGATTTCCTACAGTTACCTTTTAGTCTAAAAAGGATTTTTACAAGTCACCTTTTAATCACAAAAGGATTTTTACAAATCACTCAAACTATCTTTAAGAATATAGTCTTGAGTTTCAAATGAAATATTGAAAGAGGATTGATGGATCAGACTATGCTCAACACTTGTTTGAGTTTAGATATTCAGTAAAAATACTCAAAAGAGATCTTTGAATCTAGTGAAAAAGAACTGGAGCTTTTGCTTGATTGAAGAGCTTAGATTTCTCAAGTATGATTGTTTAAGTGATTGATTGCTTGCACTTGAAAAACTTGTTGTTACCTTAACCATGAGATTCTTTTTATAAGCGCGATGAAGGCTGATGACAACTCATGTAGCCGTTAGATATACAACTGTTCAATTTTAGCTTTTAATAGACAAGCGTTCTAATTTATCAAGAACATTCCTGCTTTATGCCCAGATCGTTCTTCGTTTCTGCTTTGAGTGAGTGTTGGACTGATAGCTTTTGCTAGATGTTTGGTGTCAGTCATTTTCTGCTTTGTACATAGGCTTCCTTTCTGCAGAGATGCAATATTAGTGTCTTATCATTTATGTCCTTCTTGTACTTGTTTCATAGACCATCAATCTGGAGGTACATCTTGTTATGGTTCTTGATGTTTTGATTTGCTTTATTTTAATCTTTTGGGAAGTTGTCCTGAATGATCTTGTGTGAATATAGCTGGTACTTTCGCAAACCATAATGACGTTGTTAGAAGAAGGCTCGTACTTTTCGCAAACCAGAATGATCTTAGTTTGACTAGATTGAATGCTATCAAAAACTAGAACGTTCTTGGTTTTTTCCAGACTGCTTTTGTATTAACCATAATGATCTTGCTTTTTCCAGAACGATCTTGTTTCTTCTAGAATGAACTTGAGTGGATATATAAATACCTATCTTCAAATAATAAACTCAAAAATCATTATTAGAAGTTTAATTAATTTGTTTAACTATCATCAAAACATTTTATTTGGGATTTTGCCTCAACTATCTCTCCCTTTTTGATGATGACAAACATGTTAATTAGATTTTAATTTGATTATTATAATAAATGACTAAGGACTTTTGTTACAAAGCTCCCCCTCAATTTGTGCTTTAAGTAATAATCTTTGAACCAAAATATATCTTTTTCGATGATATTTAAAAGATTGTTCATACATATGGTTCAAACAAAAAAAAGATAGAAGTACATAATATGATCAAAAACACTTTTGAAACACTGAAATCTAATAACTAGTTCTCTCCCTTTGACACAACAAAAAGGTGTAGGAGGAACAGAGAACTTAAAAAGACAAGGATGGAGAAGATCCCTCTGAAGATGATGATATGGATGGCTTGGGACGATCTGGGAAGGTTGGAAGCGGATTAGGTAGTGGTGGTTCAAGTCCAAACTTGGGCGCGAGCTGGGTGGCGATCCAATCCCATATATAAGATCACATTCTCCTTATCTTGATGAGCTTTCCGATCAATGATAGTTTGGAGAGCAGTAAAGATCTTGGGAATATCCTTACAAGTCTTCGAGGTGTTTTTCTCGATTTTGGAGCGTTTTGAAGGACGATTGTCTTTATCCAGGTGAGGGGCTGAGGAAAGATGAGTTGGAGAAAGAGTTGTGGAATGCAAAAAGAAGATAGTGTGGCAAAAGCTGAGCTAATGGTAGGAGGAGTATCTGATGTGGATTTTGTTTGAGGAACTGAGGGGCTAGGAAGATCCATTTCTGGAAAATCCAGATATTGACTAATTCCAAATAAAGAGGAACCAATCTTTTGGGGTGAGACAATAGTTTGAGACATTTGAGAGGTTCTTTGATGGTTGAGCTGTGAACAAGGATGGCTTTGCAAAATCGGATTTTGGAGGGAGTGAGGAGTTGGAATATTAGGAGTGGGATTAACACCAAAAGGAGTGGAGTTTGATGGAGTAGTAATAAAAGGGAGACTGCTCTTTTGAAGCGGAGAATGTTCTTAGGGAATGTTGAGTTCAACACTGGTTTCCTCGCATATCGTTTCCTTTTGATTGATCTAGGAGAGAAAGCAGTTTGAGTGCAGGGGATGTTTAGGGATGGTGGAATGAACAAATCTTTTTTCACGTGGGATATAATCTTGGAAGAGAATTTGAAGATTTTGATAATGGAGTTTTCATTTGAGAGAGGGACATTGAAGTACCTAAGAATCTTGGTGAGAACCATACCGTAAGGAACGATATTTCTCTTGTAGTCACAATTTGTTGAAGCAATCATGTTTTGAATAATGATATGAAGAGGATTAAACTTTTGGCAATGGAGAAGATGGTATATAACTAGAGCATCGTTGTCTGATACGTACTCATGGCTACAACGGTGAGGTAGGATGGAATGTTGACTTATGTTGTTAAATATTTTTGGAAGTGGTTTTAAATCGGGAGATACAAAGTTTGTGGAACCAGGGATAAACAGCTCTTGAAAGACCAATATTTTGTTGATGTTGAGAATGGAATACCAATCTTTCTCAAAGACTGTTGGATACTTTTGGCAGACCTCTAACAAGATCTAGTTTGGATAATTTTCAAAACGAGCACTAAGCAGATTTCGAGAGAGAGCGAGTTTGTTGCAACATGAGTCATGCCAATAAAGTACCATACCTAAATTCCATCTAAGTTAATTCTCATTTGATGATTCACATACCAATTTATAATTGTATATTTTAATCAAACATAATTGGTTTTGAGGCTTGAATTGATTTTTCACCTTTGAAACCAAACATTCAATATTTAAATGAGATTAAGTTATGCTGTTGCAAACGCACAAATATGCCATGTAATTGAGTTTCTAAATGAGCACTAAGTATATATAAATATAGAGAGTGAGAGAGAGAGAGAGAGTGAGAGAGAGAGAGATTGAAAGAGAAAGATAATTTGTTGGAATGTGGGTCATGTTGATAAAGTACTATACCTAAATCCCATGCAAGTTAATTCCCATTTGATGAATTAAATACCAAACAATAATTGTATATTTATTCAAATATGACAAATCAAATTTCTTTTAATGGCTAATAAGCTTGAACTACAATTTTCTAATCAAACTTAATTGGTTTCGAGGCTTGAATTGACTTTTCACTATTGAAACCAAACACTCAATTTTATAATGAAATTAAATTATGGTGTTGCAAACACACAAATAAAGCGTTTAATTAAGTTTCTGCAAACACACAAATAAAGTGTGTAACTAAGTTTCCAAACGAGCACTAAGCAGATTTAAAGAGAGGGAGAAAGAGTGAGAGAGAGAATTTGTTGGAACGTGGGTCATGTGAGTAAAGTACTATACCTAAATTTCATCCAAGTTAATTCTCTTTTAATGAATTAAATACCAAACTATAGTTGTATATTTTAATCAAATATGGCACATCAATTTCCTTTTAATGACTAATAAGCTTGAATACAGTTTTCAAGTCAAACTTAATTGGTTTTGAGGCTTGAATTGACTTTTAATTATGGAAACAAAACACTCAATTTTACAATGAAATTAAGTTATGGTGTTGAAAACGCACGAATAGAGTATGTAATTGAGAGAATTTGTTGGAACGTGGGTCTTGTCAATAAATTACCGTACCCAAATTTCATCTAAGTTAATTTTCATTTGATGATTCAAATACCAATCTATAATTGTATATTTTAGTCAATAAGGGCCAATAAGCTTGAAATACTAGCTTTTAGTCAAACTTAATTGGTTTTGAGGATTGAATTGATTTTTCACCATTGAAACCAAACACTCAATTTTTCAATGAAATTAAGTTATTGCGTTGCAAACGCATAAATAGGTCGTTTAACTGAGTTTCCAAACGAACACTAAGCAGATTTAGAGATAGATAGGGAGGGAGATCGAGGGAGCTTGTTCGAACGTGGATCATGTCAATAAAGTACCATACCCAAATTCCATCCAAGTTAATTCTCATTTGATGACTCAAATACCAATCTATAATTGCATATTCTAATCATATATGACAATTCAAATCCCTTTTAAGGGCCAATAAGCTTGATGTAAAAGCTTCAAATCAAATTTAATTGGTTTTTAGGCTTGAATTGATTTTTACGATTGAAATCAAACACCCAAATTTTCCGTGAAATTAAGTTATGACGTTGCAAACTCACAAATATGTCGTATAATATAGTTTTCAAATAAGCACTAAGCAAATTTAAAGAGAGAGAGTTTGTTGGAACATGAGTCATGTCAATAATGTACCATAACTAAATTTCATTCAAATTAATTCCGATTTGATGATTCAAATACTAATCTAAATTTATATATTTTAATCTAATATGACAGTTCAAATTCCTTTTAAGGGCCAATAAGCATGAAATACTAGCTTCAAATCAAACTTGATTGATTTTGAGGCTTGAATTGATTTTTCACCAATAATACCAAACCCAATTAAATTAAGTTATGGTATTGCATACGTATAAGTAGGTCGTGTCATCGTGCAATTAAGTTATGGTATTTCACCACCCTCTACCTAGAACTAAACAATATGAAGCTTTTTCTTGAATTATTCAATCAATGTATATAAAATTGTGTCAAAAGTACTTTATCACACGTAATCGTAATTAGGTTTCAATGAGATGCGGTGACACCTCATATGCATGGAGCTTTTGAATTGGATGTATGGGGAAAATTGTAAGTAACCATACGTTGACCTATTTGATAAACATTATAGCGCATCTTAATACTCAATTTAAATTTGCTTAGAAAAATCGAAATACGTGTCATTTAATTAGGATGAAATGGATAAGGTGTAATAAATGCGTGGGAGGAGGGTTGTGGTCGGTGCTATTGATGCAAAAAAATAATAATAACAAAAATCAAATATTAGCCATCAAGATGTTATATTATATATTATATATTTTTTAAAATCAAATATTAGCCATCATAACAACAAAAATGACGACTTATCTCATTCTGGAAGATGGTTTGTGGCCAGAAATGCAACAAAACTAAGAAATTGCATTTCATTATTCATCGTAGAAAGAGAAGAAATAATATCTATCTTTTCACTAGCCAAGGCACGTTGGCACGTGTCAGGTCCATCGCCAGCAACTTTAGCATCATAGTTTGCAGTTTGTGGATCTTCAACTAACTCACCCAACGAACTTTTAAACGAACCAACCAACTCATTGTAATCATTAGTTGCACATTCTTTAATGGCTTGAGAAAAAGGGTATTTCTTCAACAAACTTTTGAGGTAATTTTGAGCTTTTGTGGACTTGTCTATTGCCATATTTAAGAATAATTTGCAAAGGGTGATATAGTCTTTGGCTAAAGTTATTTCACGGTTGTCTTCTAAAAGATTCAAGCAACGTTGTACGTTGTCTTTGCCAGCATCTTTGCATACAACTTCATACAATTTTGGACTAGATGTTTGTGAAGTGACATGAGAAAGAAAGATTAATAAAATGGTGAACAACAAGAATAAGTGTGTGGAGGAATTCATTCTTTTTGTTTGTGATGGATTATGAAAGTCACTTTAGGGTTATTAATTTATACTCATTATAGAATCCTTGTCCATTAAAGATTGGTCAACACTTGGGTTCCCTATATATTGACTTCAAGAATTATATAAAATCGGTCAAAATTAATAAATTGTATAAAAATTCGAGTTCTAATTTAAAACCATTTGATACTGTTGATTTACATAACAGAAACTTATTTAATTGAATTTTTATTGTTACTTAGTTCTATATTTTATTTTGGATTTGATTCTCCAAAATCTGATCGATATATATAATTAATTATAATAGAGGGATAAATATACCCCAAATTGATGATGATAATAATAATAATAATAATAATAATAATAATAATAATAATAATAATAATAATAATAATAATAATAATAATAATGGATAAGATTATAAGTGGTTATGACAAAGATTATAGGTGTAGTACAACAAAAATGAGAGATTATAATTTTTAGGGTTTTGATTTAGATTTTAGAATTTACGATTTGAAGATGAATAGATTAGAGTTGAAGATGAACATTGTTGAATTTTTATTAGAAAAATTTGGGGTTAAAAAGGAAAATTATTGAGTTTTTATTATTTAATTGGTCTATTAATTGATAAATTAGTTTTAAGTTTTTAACTAAATGAGTTAATAAAATGAATTTTAATTTAAATATTAAATATTGCCTAGTCAACAACAATTACACGGTTATCACGTACCACTTTATCCAAAATTAGTCGTGTCATCATTTATTTACTAAATAATATTCATAAAGGACTTTTTTTAAACATGTTAGAATTTACAAAGTATAAATAAATAAAAAATTATAGGAACTAAAATCAAAACGAAACATATTTGATCAAAAACATATTTAAACCTTAAGTTAAATTAGTTTTAATAAAAATTAAATCTTAATAAAAAACACAAATAAATATTTTATTAAAGGTAATATTATCACCATACTTATGAAATATATATGGTCAGTTTTAAGCACAACGTCAAATGTCGTGCGTATTGTGTTCGTAATTAATAACATAGCTCTATAAATTTATTTAGGAATAATATATTCCAAACTAAGTAATTTTAAAAGACAATTTGTAATTTAGTAGAAGAAAGACTACTTTTATTTTTTTGAATAACAAAACTTACAAAACTCCGTAAACATTGAAAAAAAAATTAAAAATATATATCCATAAAGGAATTAACAATTCACAAACAATAGATGACTCCATATATATGCTTGTGCATTTTGTTCACAATGGCACGTCGTGCCATATTCATTTCTGAATATGGATTGTGGCTAGATATGCAACAAAACTAATAATTCTCAATCGATGTAGTTTTTAGTTTAAATGTGATGTACTCTTTTTCTCATCAATGAAAGATTTGACGTTTTGTTTATCCATTCTCATATTTTTTTCACTAATAATTCGTTTTTGTTAAGAATATTCACGTAAGGCTCACAACTCCCCAACATTCTATTATCATATAAAAAAAGAGATAGATAATTTAACGATTTCATCTTCATTCCATTCAAATTTAATACATGCTCATGATTTTTTTATATATAAAAAAACCATATAAATAATTTGAATAAGCTGATTCCCTGACATCGTTATTGGACAATTTGAACAAGCTGATTCCCTGACATCGTTATTGGACTCGCTCCCAAGCAAGAATCATGGAGGAGTACACAAATAGTGAAGTAATGAGGAGTGACATCAACCAACTAAATGATCAAATGACTGAGATTACGAAGACATTGCAAACTTGAGGAAAAATGAAGTAGAAGGAGGGCCTTCAGATGTGAATCAAGAAACTCAAGCGACGCCCACTCAGCTGCCTGGTTTTGGTCCAACATATACGCCATACACTTTAAATGCTCAGGGTGATGATACCCCTTGCAACATATCTTTATGGACTCATACTACCACCAACTAGGACTTCTCAAGACCCCCAAGCGCAACAATTTCCATTATTCGATCATCGATAAAGTTATGCTCTGCCATTGATTAATGACAATTCAACAACAATTGATTCCCAATTGCTTACCGCATAAAATGTATCACTGCCACAAGGATCCGCATGCATGAATCACACATCGTACATTCATATTACATTTCAGTTCAATTATCTCATTTGGAGTATTGTCTATCATTTATGTTTTAATGACACTCCCAACGACGTTATCGAGTACATATTTCTCTCTATATTCAAATTAAGATCTAGACTTGTGTCTTGTTTACGGTCTTTTATAACTACATTCATTGTTGTCGATTTACACACCAGTAACCATTTGACAAACAAAATTTGGGTCCTTATACTTACTTACCTTTTATAGCAATAATAAGATAATTATTGTTATTCATATTTTCTAGTAAAATATAATTAAATAGGGGCAACTGTCGTACCTCAATTTTGTCTAGCTAATTAATTTGTAATAATCATAATATGTTTAATAACTATCAGTTTAATTCTCCTTATAAAAAAAATCTTCATTTTAACTATTAATCTTGAAATAAAAAAATGTAAAAATAAAAATTAGAATTAAAAGTGATAAGATCAAGGTTACAAAAAATAAATAAATTACAATCAATACAACGAAGTCCATGATATTACAAGGGTATTAAACAAAAAACTGGTACATAATGAAACTAAATTAATAAAAATAAACAGATGCTTGAAACCAAAACAAAAGACAAATTGGTTTATCAAACTCTTGTGCTTATGTCCAACTAAACACTAGAAAGCATTGAAAAGCTCTTTAACTTCTAGTAAACCAACTCTGATCTTTACACACAAATAGAAGATTGACACAAACACTGTCAGATAAAAAAAAGGAGCTAAAAACGTGAATGCATCAGATGTGTAGAAGAAATTAGGTTATGAGCAAGAAAATTAAAGCACCAAAAGATGAAATTCATTGGAATTCTAAAGAGAGGGAAAAGAACTGAACAAGTGAAGAAACACTCTATAAATACAACTTTGTTTTTTAGAAAGAGATGAGGTTTTTGGATTGAAAAATGATACGAACTCACTTAAAAAAACATAAACACAAAAACAAAACGAAAAAAGTAGAAACAAAAGAAAAATAAAGAAGAAGCCGTGGCTAACTTTTACAAAAAGGGTCTTCATCTTTTCTGGGTAGTATCGAGGTATCTATCTATATATATATATATATATATAGATAGATAGCCATCAAGATGTTATATTATATATTATATATTTTTTAAAATCAAATATTAGCCATCATAACAACAAAAATGACGACTTATCTCATTCTGGAAGATGGTTTGTGGCCAGAAATGCAACAAAACTAAGAAATTGCATTTCATTATTCATCGTAGAAAGAGAAGAAATAATATCTATCTTTTCACTAGCCAAGGCACGTTGGCACGTGTCAGGTCCATCGCCAGCAACTTTAGCATCATAGTTTGCAGTTTGTGGATCTTCAACTAACTCACCCAACGAACTTTTAAACGAACCAACCAACTCATTGTAATCATTAGTTGCACATTCTTTAATGGCTTGAGAAAAAGGGTATTTCTTCAACAAACTTTTGAGGTAATTTTGAGCTTTTGTGGACTTGTCTATTGCCATATTTAAGAATAATTTGCAAAGGGTGATATAGTCTTTGGCTAAAGTTATTTCACGGTTGTCTTCTAAAAGATTCAAGCAACGTTGTACGTTGTCTTTGCCAGCATCTTTGCATACAACTTCATACAATTTTATATATATATTCTCTTGTACAATAAATCTATTCGCTCATTATTATCACCCCATAGTCACTGTTATGATAAAAACGTACATATTTTTCAAATCTGAATTTTTTTTAGCACTAAAAACTAAGGATGAGAAAATAAACTTAAGAATACATATTCATATATCAAACCTCTTTTTTTTTAGCAAGAAGAAGAAATAGGTAACAATGGATTGTTGGACCAAAATAGAAATAAGTGTTGCCTCTTTTTTTCCCTTTCTCGGTCTCTATTTTGAGTACTATTTTATTTTAACATCACATTTATAAAAAATTATATTCGCATTTAACTAATAAGGAGAAATAAGTATATTAAAGTTAACATAAATTATTGCACAGTTAATTATAGGTAACCGTATTTTTAACTGATGCCGTAGTGTGCTGATACATTCTCTAGCATAACCGACTCCTGAACCATAAATCTGGTTTCAAAGACAATTATTATTTTTTTTCTTCTGTTTTTAAGGATTTCCCAATGTTTTTCCTATTAAAATAAACTTTGGTGGCAACTTCATTGAAACCGAGCTAACTATTGAAATTTTAGGCCGCAACAATATTGGATATGAAATCTCCATTTGTAATAGAGTATATTGAGGCAACAAATTGTAGACTTATTTTCAAATGAGTTTGTTGATTATCATTTAGTGAATTAATATTTCCATTATTAGGGATGAAAATAAGCAGCTAAGAATAATTATTGAAATATATTATTATCTCATCTTGATCCTCATACAAATTAATTTGAACCAGAAGTTCAAAAGATAACTCATTTGCAAAGCTTATAAAATAAATTATCAACTTCTAATGCTCTAACTAAAATGAATGATATCCCTGTTGGAATCTAATATTGCAAATGAATCTCAACTGTTCTTGAAGCATGGTAGGCAAGTTGGTTTCAAAGATAAAAATCCTCAAACAAAGAAAAAGAGTTAAAAAGAAAGATGGCTCAAGTCGGGATACGAAAATTTCAAAAGGGTACTTTGACATAATTTTTCAGTTCCAAAAACACTAATCAAGTATATGAAATTTGTTAAAATAAAGACATCTCAATAAATTATGTCATAAATAAAATATGATGGAACTGAAATGACGTCAACATTGACAATTTCTATTTATTTATATAATTTAGCACTATATGTGATTTATGATAACGATGATCATGAACTAAAGTCTATTAAAGATTATAGATAAAAAATGCTTGATAAAAAACAATTGAAATTGAATTAAGCTTGCTTTGCAAAAAGTTTTTATGAGTTATAATTTGTACATATGAAGATGTGAAGTTAGTTATAAATGATTGATTTTTCGTGTAAAGTTAGTAGTCATGAAACACTCAATTTATATGAAAGATTTGTTACTATGTATTTGTGTGGCTCACTTGATAGTGATGATTATACGAAACTCCTTGAAGGATTGAATTTCCTTGAGACATACAATTCAAACTATTGAAAAATGACTTAATTAAAATGAGTAAGTTTCTATGTGTGCTCAAACAATCTAGAAGCACATTGTATAATATTCTTTGTGTGAACAATCTAGAAGCACATTGTAGAAGCACATTGGTTATGAAAATGACATTATTTAAAATCTAATTGCTTAAAGAAATAATTTGAGATAAATATCAAGCAATTAGATATATGAACAAGTCAAATCAGTTGTGCAATCTGATTGTTGTAAGGTCACCGATTATAAATACATGTTTTATTAAAGCTCGAGAAAATAATGATTGTTAGTTGGTCTCGAAGTACTATATATTACTTGTTGTTAATTCATTAGACATATGTACTTCTTTTGAACATTGTCAAATATATATTTTATTATTTTAGAGATGCAAGTTATTTGTTTAATCCTCGTAATGGTATATATCACATACAAGATATTTGTTTGCACGAGTAAGTACAACAATTTTACGGAGATATGTGAAACAAACCACAACAACAACCTCAACAAAAGATGAGGAAATTTTAACACTACCTGAAGCAAATCAAGAATGTCTTTTGGTTGAAGTATGTGATTCATCAAATACAAGAGATTTGTGTCTTTCCTTTAGAAAAGACAGTTGCAACGATGATATGAAAATAATATCATATGCACTTCTATTTTGAAGAAGAGAAAGAAAAAATAATTTTACAAAGTCACCGTCAATCAAAGATTTTCAATAAAAGATTAGTGTTCATCGTCTCAAAGATTATTGTCTATATGAAGGGGAGAAAAAAAATAAACATATTCTGCACTTTTTTTCCTTCAACAAGGTTTTGTCCCATTGAATTTTAATGGTAAAGATTTTAATGAGATAGTTCCCTCACAAACAATGTTGTAGTCTTTTTCCTTCACTAGAGTTGTTTCCCATTGGATTTTTCATAGTAAGATTTTAACGAGACACATTTTCAATACACATCAAAAGGGGAGTGTTATGAATATAGTACTTAGTGAATGTCCACTTCCATTGTCTTCCATATTCCTATGACTCCTATTTCATTAGTGAGTAAGTGGATCTATTAATTATTAGTTAATATTATGGTCATTCACTTACTCCTTAATATTAATTAGTGGTCTTTATTTTTAGTGTTAATGTGATAATTCACGTACTTGTACCCTAGAAGTTATGTCCTATAAATATGACTCATTTCCAATGTAAAGTAGATACAATTGAAGAGAATAATGCAATACTATATTTTTCTCTCTTCTCTTTTCTATCTTTCACCATTATCTCTTTTCTTCTATATTTTATATTTATTTTATTTTGGTATATTTCATAACCATATTTTAATTTTACACAAACTCCTTTTAGTCCTAAGAAAAAAAAAAATCAAATAGTACTCCCTCAACTACAAAATTTGGATATATTAATCTTTTGGTTAGGGATTTTGCGTGTTTAAATTTTAGTTGTAAACTAATATGTTTCATTTATTATAAAATTTTCATACCGTTACAAATTTAGATATCAACCTGGATATTGAAAATGTCAAACTGGTGAATTTTTATTGAACTTGCTAGCATTAGTGACTAGTGTAATATTTTAAAAATGATATCTTTTGTAGGTCACAAATTCATCTAACATTTGATAACAAAATTTGTTCACAAAATTCGTCGTGTTACAGAGATCGAATTGACTGCTAATTTTTTAATAATTTTATAAGAAGGTTGGTAAATAGTTAATTTTTAATAGGTTGCCTTTTGTTATGATATTTTCGGATGTTATAAATTTGCGGATTAATGCTGATTCTTACGAATACTTCCATCACAAAAAGTAACAATTACACATGGTTTAAATATAAAATTACTTTTTTAAACCCCAATTATTTTTATAATACCACCATACTTATATACGGTCAGCACAACGTCAAATTTTGTGAGTATTGTGTGTTGGTAATTAATAACATAGCTACATAAACTTATTTGGGAATAATATATTCGAAACTAAATAATTTTAAAAAGACAATTTGTAATTTGAAGAAAGACTACCTTTATTGCTTTGAATAACAAAAGTTAAAAAACTCCGTAAACATTGAAAAAAAATTAAAAAATATATCCATAAAGGAACAATTCACAAACAATAGATGACTCATTATGCTTGTGCATTTCGTTCACAATGGCACGTCGTGCCATATTCATTTCTGAATATGGACTGTGGCTAGATAAGCAACAAAACTAATAAATTGCATCTCATTATTAATCGTAGAAATAGAAGAACTATTAACTATCTTTTCACTAGCTAAGTCACTTTCACATGTGTGAGGTCCGTCGCCAGCAACTTTGGCATTATAGTTTGCCATGAGTGGATTTTCAACTAACTCACTCAACGAAATTTTAAACGAATAAACCAACCCATCGTAATAATCGGTTGCACATTGGTTAATGGCTTTAGAAGAAGGATATTTGTTTATCAAACTTTTGAGGTAATTTTGGGCTTTTGATGACTTGTCTATTGCCATTTTTAAGAATAATTTGCAAAGGGTAAGATAGTCTTTGGCTAAAGTTATTTGAGGGTTGTCTTTTAGAAGATTCAAGCAACGTTGTTCGTCGTCTTTGCCAGCATCTTTGCATACAACTTCAGACAATTTTGGACTAGATGTTTGTGAAATGACATGAGAAATAAAGATCAATAAAATGGTGAACAATAAGGATAAATGTGTGGAGGAATTCATTCTTTTGTTTGTGATGGATTATGAAATTCATATTTGGGATCTTAATTTATAGACATTATAGAATCCTTGATCAATTAAACATTTTTTTCTATATTATTTAAAAATAACCATTTTGGGTATTTAATTATAATAGTCAAAATGATTTGAATAAAAACATTAATTATAATTTAAAACCATTAAATATTGTTGATTTAAATAATATAATTCTCTAGAATTTTATATTTGGAACTTTTAAGTTTTACTTAATTTAATAAATAATAATTATAATACTCGTTCAATTTGAAAATTTCTTGATAAAAAATTACCATATAAAAATATCCTTATTTTATAAAAGATAAATAAATCAATGATTAAATTATTTTTGATATAATAATAGAGAGGTAAATATGCCCTAAATTGATAATAATATAAAAAGATATTGAACCCATTTTAACATGTCATAAATATTATAGAAAAATAAAATTTATATAATATTATTGCAAATGTTGCAAAAAGTTAAAGGCAATCAACCCATGAATCATAATTGCATGCATTTCTGTAGTCATAATATCTGAAACTGTCTGATTAAATGAAACGGTTATGATTTTAAGCAAATTTTAAAATTTCGATCTAAAACCTATCTTAAAATCAAGATTCTTAGACGGCTTACGAAACTCTAACCATATAATTATATGCAATTTTGAGTGCATGCAAGTCGAAATTCACACGTAATGTGAATGGTCCAAAAATTAAATTGAGCTATATTCTGGATAGATTATAGTCTTTTTATTTTTAAAGAGTCTAACCAAAAACCACACATTGAATCTGATTATTTTAATTAATACAATTAATTTAAACTATTATAGAATATCTTTTTTTAATGTGATACTAGTATATTTAATGTATAAGACTATTACTCGTATTATATAAATACGGTTGTAATACATATATATATATATATATATATATATATATA
>JBBPBP010000001.1:26253874-26301178 GCA_037974735.1 Cicer chorassanicum
TGAATAAAAAAATATGATTCATATCAGAAAACTAAAGTTTAATAAATTAACATTTAATATCTCTATAACATATAAAATAAATAAATGTGAGTTGTTTTAGTGCATATAAAAATATTAGTATATATACAGAACTAAGAGACTAAACACATTTTTTGTCAAAAAAAATTAAAAAAACACACTTAGGCATAAAAATTTATTTCTAATAAACACACATACATATATATACCATTGAATAAAATCAATAGTTTAGTCAAATAATTAATTAATAAATGAATCAATCATAAGATTTTTCATTCACACGAGTTGCTCTCATGTTAATTCTAAATTAATTAATTATTATTGATTCAAAAATAACTCAAAATCAAATAAATGGATAAAGATCAAATTTGAAAAAAAATCCAAAACAAAACTATGTTTCTTAATATAGAAAAATTAAATTATTATTTTCAGTTTAATTTTATATTTTAAGATCAAATACAAGAGTAATTATTATTTTTGACGAATACAATATCAATTCTCATTTATTTATTAATATAAAATGTAAAAAATATTTTATATTTATAGAAAAAGTGATTTTTTTTTAAATTTATGTTATTACCATATGTTGTATGATATTAAAAATTATATTTAATTATTATCAGTTTTATTTTGGTGATTCGGTCCAACTTCGATCTGACGTTTGAATCTTGAACCGTTAGTTATACCGGTTCAATATTCGGTTTGGTTTTCAGTGGTGGAGCTAGTAATTAATATTTAGGGGATGAACCATGACCAAAATGCCACAATTTATATAAAGTAAAAGTTATTTTTGTTTCTTAAATAAAATTTATATACCCGGGTTGGATCTGGTTTTATCCGGTATCCAATTTAAAAGATCAGTTTTCTTGTTTTGAATATTTTGTTTACTCAACTCAAATCGTTTTTCTGGATCAATCCGGGTTAGTTTTACTGGTGTTGTCCATTTTACCCAATCCATGAACTGCTAGATTTGGGCCCCTTATTCTTTTGAAAGCCATAACATGGGATGTACTTTTCGAATTTCAAGGATATTGGTGGCGACCTTTGAAAACTAAGAAGTAGACCTACAACTATTATGTTTAGGTCGAAGCCCATTTCGAACATCTTGATGGTCAAAATGCAAATTACTGAAGATGGAAAAGTCATTGCAAGATTTACTAATTAGTTATTATTGGGTTGATTAGCATATTTTTTTGATCCTTCTTTTGGTCAAATCCATTTACTAACATAGGAAAGATAATATATATAGGATTTAGAGAATATTAGGAAGGAGGCTTGAACATCTTGCATTCAACCATTTTTTAGTTATTTTCTATTTGTTTAAAACCTTCTATGGAAGGCTAAGAAAATTTCATGAATCCACTGGTTATGAGGCTGTTATAAAGATCTTGAGGTTAGATTTTCATGTTTTATTCGTTTTTAATATTTCTATTTTTTTCCTTTCAATATTTAGTCTCTTTAATCTCTATTTGCAATTTGACTTATGTTTTGATGCCTAATCATCCCAAATTCGTTTCTTTGCTTTGAATTGAGATTTATTTTAATAATTTGAACTCTTGTGTTAGTTTGCTTCGAGAGATGATTGAAAGGTTCTGCAACGTTTAGTTATATATTTGATTGAATTCAGTTATTATTAGATTAATTGTATTTTGTGATGCTTTTTGGACAATCATGATCAATCGAACACTGTGATGTTTAATCAAATTAATAGAATTCTTATAAATTACTTGACATTTGATTAGTTGATTTTATTATCAAATAAGTATATAAATACGAAAACGAGACACCTTTTGAAATCCATGACAGATCACATTAGAGCTTATTATAACCAATGGAATGGTTGTTTTTTAACTTGATATTTTCCATAAATTTCTAATTTGTTTTTCAAAATAAACACCCCCTTTTATTTCTTTGCACATTATTATTTTTTGTTATCATTATATTAGAGATCTGTGAGACCACCAAAGTTAAATTACCTGGTTACTACATTAATTACTATTGAGTATTTTAACGTGTGTGTGATACCAAATTAAATTGGTGCAATTAGTTGATTTTATGATCAAATAAGAAAAAAAATACGGAAACGAGAAACTTTTTGAAATCCATGATAGGTCGAACTAAAGCTTATTATAATAAGTGGAATTGTTGTCTTTTACTCGATATTTTCCATAAGTTTCTAATTTGTTTTTCAAACTAAAAACTGATGTGGACATAGATAACATAACCAACGAAAGAAACATAGAGGAGATTCAAGATCTTGGAACTCCATTGAGAAGAGCAAGGTCAAAGAAGACATACAAGGCTCTAAATAACTTGATAGCCACTTCATTTGAAAAAAGTCCTAGTCATGAAGAATTGAAACCCAAGATAATAAATTGCTTAATCCAAATTGAAGAAGTTAAGGAATGAAGACTGCATCTATGTGTTATCAAATTTTAATATTAGTTTTAATTAAAGTAGTAGGTTGAATTAGTAAGAATATTTGGGTCTAATTGTAAAAACTTTACTTGGGCCAAAGTTAGAGAGCTTGTAAGGTGGTGTCATTATAAAAGGCAAACCTCTACCTTATGCAAAACAGATTTTGAATATATTGTTATTTTGTGAGGCTTTGCTTTCTAGAATTCTTGAAATAATTCACTTTGAACTTATCAAGAGTATTGATCCTTGTGGTGTTCTTTTCGACTTATCAATCGTTAGATTCTGGTGCCATTCTTTTCTTGGTTCATTTGTTGAGTTATATTTCCCAATTTCCTTTACATCAAACCTTTATACACAAACTTTACCAATTTTCGTATTTAGTAACCTTCGCCCATATCTCACGTTCTACATAGTCTTTTTTGGTGATTGAACAACATAATTTTCATTTCAGAATGTCTTTTTTCACCTCATTTTGGGAATCTCCCAATTCGGAGTTTCGTAGCTTCAGTTATGGTGTTCTCCAACAAAACTTGATTTTGGCTTCAATTTGTAAGTTTCCAACCTAGAACGACCCTAAAATTTATTCATGACAAAGAGGATCATATCATTTGGTACCAGAGCTTGTTTCTAGGTTTGGAATTGAGTAAAATTATGTTTATGCATATATTTTTAGGTGAAACATAAATTGCTTGTTGTGTTGCTTTTGTTTAAATTGTCATCCTTACTTACTCTATTTAGTTCTATAATTTGCGTGTTGCTGCTACTTCAAAAAAAATGTGTTGTGTTGTTAAGATATTGCACACTATTTGTTTGACAAAATTCCTAAGAGTGTTTTTCAATCACATTACTACTGTTTTGTATTACTTTACTTCTGCTAACCAATTTTGGTTCAATAATCTTGATTTTTCTTGTCGATTCAATTAAGAACCTAAAGAGAGCAATTGAGTGAAAAAAGGCAAGAGAGATACATTATAGAAAATTCTAAATTGAGTGGAAAAAACGTGAGCTGTGTGGTGAGGTGCTTTTATTTCACTTTTATTTGTTTATTGGTTAAAATATGGCAAGAATAAGTGGTGATGATAGCCTTCCTTAAGGGAGAAATAACAAATTATTGGAGGGAGCATATCGAAGATTTACATGCCAAAATTGAACAGTTAGTAAATCAAGAAAATCATGGTGATGATGAAGGTAGAAAGAGGAGAAAAGAAACTGAGGGTGGTGGTAGAGGAGATAAAATAGAGGGAGTGAAGCTTAAAATACCATTGTTCTAAAGAAATAGTGATCCAGAGGCTTACCTTTAATGGGAGATGAACATCGAACAACTATTTTCATGTAATAGTTACACGGAAAAGAAGAAGGTAAAGGTGGGAGCCATGGAATTTATTGATTATGCATTCATTTGGTGGGACCAATTTCAAAAAAAAAAGATTGAGGTATGAAGAACCATTGGTGGATAATTGGGTAGAGATGAAGAGGTTAATGTAGAAGAGATTTGTTCCTTCTTACTATCATATAGACCATCACAATAAGCTTCAAAGGCTCACACAAGGTAGCAAGAGTGTGGATGATTATTATAAGGAGATGGAAGTGTGCTTAACTAGACCCAATATTAGTGAAGATAAGGAAGCTGGTACGTTTCTTACAAGGGCTGAATAGTGATATAAGTTATGTTGTGGAATTACTAAATTATGTGGAGTTGGAGTACTTAGTGCATCAAGGTACTAAGGTAGAACAACAACTAAAGAAAAAGGGTGTCATGAGAATGAATTATTCTAAATTTAATTCCTCTAGTGGGAAGGATAGAAATAAAAAGGAGGGAAGTACTTCATTAAACACATCCACGGTTGCACCTTAGAAAACTCAAAATAAATTCCATGATGCTCATAAGAAAGCAAAATGTAGTGTGATTAAATGTTTCAAATGTTTGGGAATAGGTCACATAGCTTCTTAATGTCCAACTAAGAAGACTATGGTGCTTAAAGAGTATGGAAATATTACTAGTGGATCATCTTCTAAATCTGTTACATCTAGTGATGAAGAGAATGAGGAAGAAGTTGCTGAAGGAGGATATTTGTTAATGGTTAGAAGAATGTTGGGCAGCCAATCAAGACAAGTTATGAAACACAAAGGAAAAATATTTTTCATACTCGATGTCTCATTTAAGGTAAGTTATGTTCTTTTATTATAGATGGAGGAAGATGCATTAATGTTGCTAATGCAAGAAGGGTTTCAAAAGTGATTTTGGTGACTAAACCCTATCTAGAACCATACAAACTTTAATGGCTTAGTGAGGAAGCTGTGAAGATTTTGAGTGAGAAAGTGGAGGTGAATTTTTCTATTAGGAAGTTTGAGGATACATTTATATGTGATGTAGTGCCAATGGAGGCTTGTCATTTACTTCTTGGAAGACCATGGTACGTAGTACGATAAAACAATAATGATGGTTATACAAAGAAGTTTTCTTTTGTATATAAATAACGCAAAATTACTCTTCCTTCTTTGTCTCCAAGAGAGGTTGGTGAAAATGAATCCAAAATGAAAGAGAAAAGAAAATAAGAGAGAAAAGAAAAGAAAGTGAAAAGAAAGAGAGAAAAGAAAAAAGAGTCAAAAGAAAAAGATAGTGAAAAGAAAAAGAGAAAAACACAAAATTTGTCCATAAAAAGAAAAAGAGGTGAAAAAGGCTATGCAATTAGAAAAACCAATGGTATTGCTTTTGGACAAGAAGGTTGACTTAAAGGTTGTATGTCTTACTAATTCTTTTCCTAGTGAAGTTTCTTTGTTGCAGAATTTTGAAAATGTAATTACCAAAGAAGTTCCTCATTGCCTACCACCTATAAGAGGTATAGAACATCAAATTGATCTCTTTCCACGCGTTTCTATAACAACTCATCTCACTACCTTAGAAATATTTACAATATTAAGATAATACTTAGATTATTAATATCTAATTTATACTCAAAGTTGGGATGGATAAGTGGTAGTATTAACCAGTACAAGGGTCAACATTTCTCTTTCTCCCTCTCACTCATGGGTACACCAACCCATTCAACACTTTCCTTTCTTTCACCACCAACCCCACTTTCTCTTCCATCCTAACGCATTCATTTCACATTCTTACTATTCATCATCAACATTCCCCTTCTTTTCTCCCCAAGATCCTTCAATGGCAGGAACCATATGAAATTGTCTCCCTCAAATATGATCTCGTGCATGCCTTCTCCTTCATTTTTAGAGTCGTCTATAGTCCAAGGCAAAAGAAAATAAAGATTAGCTCAAGAAATTTAAGATTTGATCCAGTGTAGTAGAGATAAAAGTATTAATAGCTAGGAAACCAGACAATTCCAACAACCCATCTCAACTCTAAAGGAAATTCCTCCTTGTCAAAAGTGAGTTCTTTTCCTAGTAACTAATTTTCACATTTTGCATGTGGGTTCTTTGACTGACTTTAAACTCATCTTCTATAGAAGTTGCATTTCAAGGGTTTGAAATAATGGGAACTTTGTAACTGAGAGTCATGAAAATTGCGAGGTTTGGCATGTAGGAATTGTAAAACACTTGCATTCGTATCTTCAAAATTTATTCATTTTGCATGTGTGTGCTGATGTTTATAACATGTTAAGGGATTAAAAGAATAATGATAGAATGTGTAACACCCCGAATTTTTAATCCAAAACGTTACTTAAAAAAAGTACTTATTGTTTAGAAAAGTTTACGAATTTTTTTTTGAATACTTAGCATTTATTCATTTAAATAATTAGTAAGAAACACGTTATTTAATATCATTAAGAAAATATTTATTCAAAATTTAAAACAAAGTAAAGGCAATTATTCATAACGGAAGGGAACCACTTCCGTATTTCTAAAATTCTAGTACATTTTAAAAGTTTGTGACAAAAGATTAAAAAGAACTTAGAAATATTGCGACAACTCTATTATTACAAAATTGTCTCGAAAAACCCATTTTTACCCCACGTTGGCTGCACATCAATACTCATTAACTACTCTTGAATCTCCTCGAACTCATTAGTACCTAAAATGTTGTTGTAAGGGTCAGTTTTATTCCATCATCCACATCAAACCAAAGCTAAACATATGAAAGAATAACACAAAACATATAAAAGTAAAAACTTCCAATTTAAAAGAAAAAATGCGCAAACCGATAAATTGTATGTCAAACATTGCATAGTGCATGCTCCTAAAACTATATGATCTGGATATCAACCTGCCACTAAGGCAACTTCCACACAGAAAGGTCACCCATACCAATGGGGAAATCAAACCTGCCACTAAGGCAACTCCCACGAAGATGCATATGCCATGACATGATGATATAGTATCAAACATATATATACTCCCACACAACCCACTAAGAATCATGTCATATGCATTCAAAATTACTTTTCAAAATCATCTCTTATTCACATATCACTAAGAACACATACAACACATCCTTATCATGAGTATCACATAATCATAGACAAATAATCATAAAAATTATGACTTTCACCACATACACATAAAAATAGAAACTTTATATCATATAGGCCATAAAAATTAACACTTTAACATATATGACAAGAAAATTCAAACTCCAATTCATATACATAATAAAAGTTAAAACTTTATCACATATAAGGTAAAAATTCAAACTTTATTTCATATTCATCGTAACACTACAATTTTATCACACATAGCATAAAATTTCATACTTACTTTATAGAAGTCATATATTACAATTCCATCTCAATAAAAATTGGGGTTTTATCATTTTAATCCGTTACCCTACATTTATTCATTTTAAAATAGAAGCAATCACGATTATTTATTTCATGTCATCCAAGCAACGACCTAACTCTAATTTGTGTGGGGAAAAGCCCTTACCTTGGCCGCTTTTCTTCCTAGTACAAAGCTTTAAGCCCCACGGAGTTGTTCACAAGGAAAAGAAGTTCCAAGCTTTGGATACACGAAGAAAATGAGGTGTGAAGGTGATGGTGGCTAGGGTTCTGGTATTCCTTTTTGTTTATTATTAGTGAGTATACAAAAATTGTGGACTTAAGGGAATTTTAAAGTGGAAATTGTGGGTTAGAAAATGTTGGGCCTAAATGAAGAATAAGAGGGATAAAATGTCACTTTTTTTTTGTTAACCTTGATCATAAAAACCAAGCCACAAACACATAGCCCACTATTATACTCATTCAAGTGGGTTGGGTCACACTAAGCCTCAAACCCTTAGTCCAGTTTCTTCTTGCACTAGAAAACACTTCTACATATAATATATCTCTACTTATATATATGTATATATTTGAACTCCTCGTAGATTTAAATAATTCTTATTAATAACTTTATCAACTACAAAAAAAATCGAACGAGGCAAATAATTATCACACATAATTTAATATTGAATAATATTGATAGGTTCTAATTATTTTTAAATAATAAATTTAGAGGATGTTACAATACTCACCCCCTTAAAAATAGTTTCGTCCTCGAAACTAGGTAGACATAAATAGACTAGGGTAAAGTTCTCTCATGTTTCCCTCTAATTCCCAAGTTGCATCTCCAGTCGTTTGGTCCCAAATCACCTTGATCAAGGCGATCTCCTTACCTCGTAGGTGCTTAGTAGTCCTATCTCCAATGCTTAGTGGTGGAACTACAAAGGAAAGGTTCTCATTCAACTGGATATCATCTAGCGTGATAATATGGGAAGGATCAGCCATGTACTTCCTCAGTTGTCACACATGGAATACGTTGTGCAGTTTGGCCAGGCTCGGAGGCAAGGCAATCTGGTAAGCTACGAGGCCTACACGTCGAAGGATCTGAAATGGGCCAATGAATTTAGGAGTGAGCTTCTTAGACTTAAGTGCCCTACCAAAGCCAGTAGTAGGCGTCACTCTAAAAAATACATGTTCACCCTCTTGAAACTCCAGCGGTTTCCTCCGTTGGTCGGCATAACTCTTTTGTCTGCTTTGTGCTGTCTTCATCCTTTCTTGGATCAGACGAACTTTATCTGTGGTCTGTTGTACCAATTTTGGCCCCACAATTAGGTTCTCACCATTCTGATACCAACACAAGGGAGTTTGGCACTTACGCCCATATAGAGCCTCCTATGGTGCCATTCCAATGCTCACATGATAGCTGTTGTTATAGGTGAACTCAACGAGAGGCAACATATTATCCCAACTTCCTCGCTCATCCAACACACATGCTCTCAGTAAATCCTCCAAGGTCTGAATTGTCCTTTCTGTTTGTCCACCGGTGTGAGGGTGATAGGCTGAACTCAATCTCAACTTAGTACCTAGCGCCTCATGTAATGCTCCCCACAAACGAGAAATGAACTTCGGGTCTCTATCTGACACAATGCTGGAGGGTACCCCATGTAGTCTAACAATCTCGGCAATGTAGATCTCTGCAAGCTTAGTAACATCATAAGTAGTCCTCACAAGTATGAAATGGGCAGATTTGGTCAACCGGTAAACGATCACCCAAATGGAGTCAAACTTCCGTTGAGTCTTCGACAATGCTACTACGAAATCCATAGATATACTATCCCATTTCCATAGTGGTATATCTAACGACTTTAGTAGTCCCCCTGATTTCTGATGCTCTACCTTTGCTTTCTGACAAGTCAAACATGAAGCCACATATTCTACTACCTATTTCTTCATTCCCGGCCACCAGAATTTTTGCTTAAGGACTTTATACATTTTGGTGGTACCAAGGTGAATACTGAACTTGCTTTTATGGGCCTCATCCAAGATGGTCTTCCTCGATTCTGTATTGTCGGGTATACAAACACGTCCATTACATCTCAAAATATCGTCTGGGCCCACCTCAAATTCAGGTGCCTTGCCGACCTTGATCAACTTCCTTTTCTCTTGAATCAACACGTCTGTAACTTGGAGGACTTTAATCTCATTCATCAATTCACTATCTATAATGATCATTCAGCATTGCAATTTCCCCAATGGGGAATCCAAATTGAGATCCAAGTCATGGAACTTCTCTAACAACTCCAACCCCTTCATTGTTACAAACGAGAGATGAACTCGCTTCCTGCTTAAGGCATCAGCCACCACGTTTGCTTTCCCTGGATGGTAATGCAACGTGAACTCATAATCTTTAATGAACTCCATCCATCTCCTCTGACTAATGTTAAGCTTCTTTTGATCAAACAAGTATTTCAACCTCTAATGGTCACTAAATACATCAAAACTACACCCATATAGATAATGTCTCCAAATTTTCAATGCGAAGACAATTGCCGCTAACTCCAAGTCATGAGTGGGATAATTCTTTTCATGCACCTTCATTTGCCTTGAGGCATAGACCACTACTCGTTTGTTCTGCATCATCACACAACCCAAACCCTAGTAGGAAGCATCACAATAAACTTCATAAGGCTCTTCTGGTTGTGGCAACACTAACACTGGGACGTAGTTAGCTTCACCTTCATCAGTTGGAAACTTTTCTCACACACCTCAGTCCACGCATAAATCTAGTTCTTCTTCGTAAGGTGTGTCAATGGAGCATCAATCTTGGCAAATCCCTCAATAAATCTTCTATAGTACCCTGCCAAACCCAGAAAACTTCTAATCTCTGTGACTGTCTGTGGTTGTTTCCATGCCATCATGGCTTCTACCTTGGATGGGTTGACAACAATCCCTTCTTTAGAAATTACATGTCCCAAGAACTTCACTTCTTCCAACCAAAATTCACATTTTCCTAGATTGGCATATAGTTGTTGCTCATTCAATACTTGTAGAGCTAGACGCAAATGTTCCTGATGTTCTTCTCGGGTCTTGGAATAGATCAATATGTCATCAATAAAGATCACAACGAACTTGTCTAAGAATGGACGGAAGTTACGATTCATATAATCCATGAAGATAGCTGGCGCATTGGTCACTTAGTAGGGCATCACCAAGTACTCATAATGCCCATAACGCGTCCTGAAGGCCGTCTTGGATATATCATCTTCTTTCAACCGAATCTGATCATACCCTGACTTTAGATCAATCTTAGAAAACACCTCTGCCCCTCTGAGTTGGTCCATTAAATCATCAATGCGGGGTAAGGGGTATCTGTTTTTTTATTGTGACTTTGTTGAGTTGTTGATAATCAAAACACAATCTCGACTTTCCATCCTTCTTCTTGACCAATAATACGGGGGCTCCCCATGGTGACACACTAGGCCGAATGAACTTCTTAGACAGAAGGTCTTCCAATTGGTTCTTTAGTTCTGATAGCTATAAGGGGGCCATTCTGTAAGGAGCGATAGAGATGGGTCCAGTACCTAGAATGACATCGATAGAAAATTCAACGTCGCGGACTGGGGGTAATCCTGGTACGTCTGGCGGGAAAACTTTAGAGATATCCTATGTCCCTCGTTTCCACAATGATATCCTCGAACAGTACGCATTGGGTTCTGTGTTGGATTCTAAGACCTCTGATCTCCCACATTTTGGGGACCTGATCGATCTCTAGCAATCCCTTGTGGGCGATCATAAGGCTTTTGCTGTTGAAATTGTCTGCCTCTATTTTGTTGGTCACCAATTCCCTGTTCAAAGATCATATTTAGAGACATAACCCCATAATTAAATGATAAGGGTGTGGTTAATTTCTACCTGAGGTCTCGCCGGTCCACCAATAGCACATTTGTTCAAGCGGCCCCGTTTCATGATCTCAACCTTTTTGCATTTCTCCACCAGCACCTGATACTGACGTATCTCTAGGGGTCCCACGGGCTCCTTAATCTCATACCTGAGCCCGCTTTCAAACCTCTCGCACATGTACTCTTCATCCACTTGGTTACAGAAGTAACGAAAATGTTTTGCTAGGGACTCAAACTTTGCCGCATACTCGGACACCGTGAGACTTCCCTGATATAGTCTCAGGAATTGGGCTTCTTTCTCAGCCCTGACACTCTTCGGAAAATATTTGTCCAGGAACTTTCTCTTGAAGACTTCCCAAGTCACCTCTTCGTGATTTACTTCCATCATTTGTTTCGCCCCCCGCCACTAGTATTCAGCTTCACCAATCAGTAAGTAGGCCGCGTACTCCACTTTCGTGTTATCGGGGCAGTAGAGGATGTCAAATATCTTGCTCCCCTTTAAATTTCGGCGGATCTTGTCGATGAAATTCAGATAGTCCCCTCGTTGCAACAGCTGCTTCCTCCCTCAGGTCCCTCTGCGCATTACGTTGAGCCTGGACTGCAGCTTGTTGAGCCTGGACTGCAGCTTGTTGGGCCATTGCAGCGGCCATTGCATTCATGGCTTGGATTGCTTCAGCCATGTCACTTCCTCCTTGGGGAACTGATCGGTTTGCGCGACGAGCCATACTTCCTACAAATTATCTAATTAGGATAACACTATGATCTAATTATAACATTACGATTGTAAGGAAATATTTTATTCACGTCTATATAGTAGGTTTAGGTCACACAGTAAGTCGTGCACTAGAGGGGTTCTCAAGAAAGAGAGGTGGGTCAACAGAGCACTTAATAACCAAGTATTTCCTTAGCCAGAATCCCGCTAATACAACTTTTTACGGTATTACCTTTCCCTTCTATTATGGGGACAAAAGGTTTGGGTCACATGGTAAGTCGTGTACTAGAGGGGTTCCCAGGAAAGAGAGGTGGGTCAATGAACCACTTAATAACCAAGTCTTTTCTTAGCCAGAATTCCACTAATAACTTTTTACGGTATTACCCTTCATTTCTATTATGGGGATCCTAAAATTTTATACAAGTTAGAGATTTAAAACGTTGTGTTTATTACAAAAATTTAAATTATCACACAAAAATTAAATAATTAAGAAATATTCATAATCATTATAATTCAATAGGTCTAATTAATAACTGTCATTAAAGTGGAGACCAATTAATTATTGTATATTTTCAAAAAAAATCAATCCAAATCAATACACAATAATTCCACATTATAGCAAAATAAAACAAATCATTTTATGATTCTAAAATTAAAAAAATTCAATGTGTGAGAATTAGTTGATAATGTCATAAATGTACAAACAATTATTACATAACGTCAAATTAAATCACGAGTAATAAATTATTAAAAATTTAAATCACGAGTATTAAATTGATAACATACAAACAATAAAAATTAAAATCATGATTAGTAAATTCATAACGTCACAATATTAAATTCATAGCGTTTTTAAATCACAAGTATTAAATTCATAACATACAAACGATTATTAAAAAAAATTCAAATCACAAGTAATATAGTCATAATGTCATTAAAAAACGAGTATTAAATTCATGACATACAAAGAAACAAAAATATTCAATCATGAGTAATAAATTTGTAACGTCATAATATTAAATTCAAAACATTATTAAAATCAAAAGCAATTACTGCATTGAATTCAATTAAAACTATTTTCAATTCGTAGGAATTTAAGGCATATAATTAATCACAAAAATTCAAGGAGGTTACACAATTAATGATACATAATAGGAATTTATGGACAAACAAAAATATTCAATCATGAGTAATAAATTTGTAACGTCATAATATTAAATTCAAAACATTATTAAAATCAAAAACAATTATTGCATTGAATTCAATTTAAACTATTTTCAATTCGTAGGAATTTAAGGCATATAATTAATCACAAAAATTCAAGGTTACACAATTAAGGATACATAATAGGAATTCATGGACTAAATAAAATAAAATAAAAAGAAAAAATTTAAAAAGTCAAACAATTAACATCATTAATGGCACATAATAGGAATTTAAAAAAAAATCAATAAGTCCAATAATTAGAAAAACAAACAATTAACACGAGCAATGTTAAAATACATTCGACATACATGGAGCGTCCCACCCCAAAAGTCCAAGAATCATTGCTCTGCTACCATAATGTAACGCCCCAGATTTTTAATCCAAAACGTTATTTAAAAAAAATACTTATTGTTTAGAAAAGTTTACGAATTTTTTTTTGAATACTTAGCATTTATTCATTTAAATAATTAGTAAGAAACACGTTATTTAATATCATTAAGAAAATATTTATTAAAAATTTAAAACAAAGTAAAGACAATTATTTCTAACGGAAGGGAACCACTTCCGTATTTCTATTATTACAAAATTGTCTCGAAAAACCCATTTTTACCCCACGTTGGCCGCACATCAATACTCATTAACTACTCTTGAATCTCCTCAAACTCATTAGTACCTAAAATGTTGTTGTAAGGGTCAGTTTTATTCCATCATCCACATCAAACCAAAGCTAAACATATGAAAGAATAACACAAAACATATAAAAGTAAAAACTTCCAATTTAAAAGAAAAAATGCGCAAACCGGTAAATTGTATGTCAAACATTGCATAGTGCATGCTCCTAAAACTATATGATCCGGATATCAACCTGCCACTAAGGCAACTTCCACACAGAAAGGTCACCCATACCAATGGGGAAATCAAACCTACCACTAAGGCAACTCCCACGAAGATGCATATGCCATGACATGATGATATAGTATCAAACATATATATACTCCCACACAGCCCACTAAGAATCATGTCATATGCATTCAAAATTACTTTTCAAAATCATCTCTTATTCACATATCACTAAGAACACATACAACACATCCTTATCATGAGTATCACATAATCATAGACAAATTATCATAAAGATTATGACTTTCACCACATACACAAAAAAATAGAAACTTTATATCATATAGGCCATAAAAATTAACACTTTAACATATATGACAAGAAAATTTAAACTCCAATTCATATACATAATAAAAGTTAAAACTTTATCACATATAAGGTAAAAATTCAAACTTTATTTCATATTCATCGTAACACTACAATTTTATCACACATAGCATAAAATTTCATACTTTACTCCATAGAAGTCATATATTACAATTCAATCTCAATAAAAAATGGGGTTTTATCATTTTAATCCATTACCCTACATTTATTCATTTTAAAATAGAAGCAATCACAATTATTTATTTCATGTCATCCAACCAACGGCCTAACTCTAACTGGGTGGGGAAAAGCCCTTACCTTGGCCGCTTTTCTTCCTAGTACAAAGCTTTAAGCCCCACGGAGTTGTTCACAAGGAAAAGAAGTTCCAAGCTTTGGATACACGGAGAAAATGAGGTGTGAAGGTGATGGTGGCTAGGGTTTTGGTATTCCTTTTTTTTTTATTATTAGTGAGTATACAAAAATTGTGGACTTAAGGGAATTTTAAAGTGGAAATTGTGGGTTAGAAAATGTTGGGCCTAAATGAAGAATAAGAGGGATAAAATGTCACTTTTTTTTGTTAACCTTGATCATAAAAACCAAGCCACAAACACACAGCCCACTATTATACTCATTCAAGTGGGTTGGGTCACACTAAGCCTCAAACCCTTAGTCCAATTTCTTCTTGCACTAGAAAACACATCTACATATAATATATCTCTACTTATATATATGTATATATTTGAACTCCCCGTACATTTAAATAATTCTTATTAATAACTTTATCAACTACAAAAAAAATCGAACAAGGCAAATAATTATCACACATAATTTAATATTGAATAATATTGATAGGTTCTAATTATTTTTAAATAATAAACTTAGAAGATGTTACAGAATGTTAGTGGACTAACTGTTGCATTATCGCTATTAACAACTCCTTTTGAACGTTCCCTCTTAATGTTCTACATAGACTACTTCAGATTTAATCTCCCTCTAACTGTAACCTCCGTTTTAAATTTGACCTGGGACTAACTTTTATGTACTGTTTTTGAATTACTTATGTTAAAGCTAAACAATTGATGTGATTAATGAGGTATGTTTAATATACATAACGTCATTATATGCATTGTTATAAAATGTTACAGTGGAACGTTAAGAATTGTTTTAGAAATGAAATATAGGTAAGGGAAGAACAATTGGGGCGCTTGTTGAGGTCATGACCAAGACCTACCTTACCAAGAGGATCTTAATTATCTTAGTGACTAATGTTGAGATAATTTAGGAGGACTTTTCCATACTCTAAGGAAAAGCAAGGAAAAATTAGGGATTGTTTATCTTTAACAAAATTGCATAATCATGCCAAGCTTGAATTTGCTTCTAAGGTAATTTATTTGAACTAGCTCTTCCCCTTTTATAGAACTTGCTGAGATTAATATCTCATCCCCTATTTATGTATTATAGCAGATAAGAGGGTTTAAGGATGGGATTCAGGCTCAAAAGATAAAGCTATGTATTTATATTTTATTTAAGTTGTAATTTATTTTATGCATTGATACATTAGATTATGTTTTGTAGACTATGTATTTTGTAGTTACAATGACATTTCAATTATTTTACTTTGTGAAAATTGACACGATTGCTTGTAAAATTTTAGAATGTTTGAATTATTACCATTTTCAAGATACATGGTGATGGTTATTACATTTTGGTATTAGAGCCTATCGAACCAATTTGACTATGGGTAGTGGGTTAAGGATGGGATGCTTCTCCTTTTTACTTTATGTTCTAAGTATCATTTCACCAAATATTAAGTCTGATCAACTTAATATTTTGTGTGCGGAATGCATAATTATGGCAGAAGGACTTGGAAGGCCAAGATGTAGTACTTCACTAGAGGATAATGTTCCTCCTCCACCACCACCTACTACTGAGCCACGTGAACGCATACTGGAAGCTATTCAACTCCAAGCAATGGCTACCACCGACCTAGTTCATCATTTGGCACAACCAGATATGGCAATCAAGCAGCTAACATAACCATTTATGATTTCCTTAAGTTGTGACCTCTGGTAGTTAAGGGAAGCGATGACCCAACTGAGGCTCAAGCTTGACTTTAAGTGGTGACGAAAGATTTTGAGGTAGTATAGTGTTTAAAGGAACAAAAGGTAACGATCATTGCTCACTTACGATTATTGACTCTGGGAACACCATTGGATTGGGAGCATTTTGAATCAATTTTCTTCGATAAATATTATCCAAAGAGTGCTAGAAGGTAGAAAGAATTAGATTTTTTCCACCTTCAGCAAGGAGACATGTCAGTGGCTGAGTATGGGGCCAAGTTTGAAGAACTGGCAAGATTTCCACATGAATAGTATACGCTAGATGAGAGTGGAAGGTTAACCAATTCAAATGGGGTTTGAGGCCAAAATCAGAGGCAACATAAGACATTTGGAGATCACAAACTACTCCACCCTCGTGCATTAGAGCTACATTGTTGAGGAAAATAAGAAGAAGCTGGAAGAGGATAAGCAGGCCAAATGGCAGCAACAGAGGAATTCCAACAAATTCAATAAACAATTGAAGGTAATGACCTCACCAGGAAAAGGGAAACAAGCTCATACCTCTAACTCTCATTGTGCAAAAAGGTGCTCAAAGTGTGGAAAGGAACATGAAGGAGAATGTTTAAACGGAAAAAAAGTTTGTTGTTTCTACAAGCAACTAGAAGATGTTGCTTCTTCTTGTCTAGTACGCTAGAGGAAAGTTGAAGCCAACCCAAGTAAACCAAGCTCATGGATGATCTATGCCCTTGATGGTAAGAAAGCTAAGGACAACAATCTGATTATTGGTACGTGTTTTATAACCCAAGAAACCTTAATTGTTCTGTTTGATACAGGTGCATCTCATTCTTTTATATCATTTGATTGTGTTATTTGACTCAATCTTCCTTTAATAACCTTTTCTTCTACCATAGTTGTATGTATTACAACTAAGAACTAGATTGAAACTTCTCTTGCATATCTTCAATGTCTCATAGCCTTTTTCATAGGTTTTTTTCTAGTGGATTTAGTTTGCATACCCCTTAAAGGTCGATACATTATCATAGGGATGGATTGGATGTCAAAAAGTTCTATAACTCTGGTTTGTCATTGTAAAAGGGTCATAAGCCCACCTAATATTCCCCAATTTGAGGAACTAAGATTTTCTTCCTTGTGCGATGCTTATCAACTTTTCCAATGTTTAGCCAATGAGGGTCAAGGTATATTATTACTAGTTTCCTCAAATTCTGGGTCAAATATAGATATCTCAAATATCCTAGTAGTAAGTGAATTTGAACATATTTCCGATAGAACATAACATCATTGCCTTCAGAAAGAGAGATATAATTTTCCAGAGACCTTATTCCTGGAGTCAGACCCATTTCCATTTCTCTTGATAGGATGTCACCTCTGGAACTAAGTGAACTTAAGAACCAATTAGAATATCTCATAAACAAACAGTTCATTAGGTTGAGTGTATCACCCTGGGGAACACCTTCACTATTAGTAAAAAAGAAGTACCGTGGGATGAGACTCCGTATACATTACAGACAACTAAACAAAGTGACCATTAAGAATAAATACCCATTGCTACAAATAGATGACCTTTTGGATTAACTGGGGGGAGCCACCATATTTTCCAAAATTGATCTTAGGTCTAGATATCATCAGATTCCGATTAAGTATAAAGACATACAAACAATAGCTTTTAGAACGAGGTATGGACATTATGAGATTTTAGTTATGCCATTTGGTGTGACAAATGCTCCAACCGTGTTCATGGGCTACATGAATAGGATCTTCATACCTTATCTTGATAAATTTGTTGTAGTATTTATTGATGATATCTTAATCTATTCCAAGATCCCAACAGAACATGTAGAACATCTCAAAACTGCGTTGCAGATACTGAGAGATAAAAAGTTGTTTGCTAAACCTAACAAGTGTGAATTCTGGATGTTAGAAGTGAAATGCTTTGGTCATGTAATTTCCAAAGGAGAGGTAGAAGTAGATTTCTCCAAAGTATAGGTAGTATTAAAATGGGAACGACCCAAAAATGTAATTGATGTCAAGAGTTTCTTAAGCTTAGCAAGATATTATCGGAGGTTCATTAAGAAATTCTCTCAAATAGCCTTGCCTCTGACATGGTTGACACATAAGGATCATCCTTTTGTGTGGGACCATGAATGTAAGAAGAGTTTTCAAATACTAAAGAGAAGATTGACCACAACTCTTGTACTGGCCATTCCAGACCTATATTTAGAATTTCAAGTCTTTTGTGATGCTTCTCTGAAGGATTTAGGTTGTGTATCAATGCAAAATAATCAAGTAATTTCCTATGCCTCTCATTAGTTGAAACCACATGAAGGAAATTATCCTACCCATGAATTAGAGCTTGCTGCAATAGTTTTTGCACTTAAAATATGGACACATTACTTGTACAGGGATGAGTTCATTTTGATGTCTTCAATGACCATAAGAGTTTGAAATACCTATTTGATCAGAGGGAACTTAACATGAGACAAGGGTTGTGGGTAGAGTTCCTTAAGGACTATGACTTTGAATTAAAATACCATGCAGGTAAGTATAATGTAGTAGTAGCTGCATTAAGTAGAAAACACCTCCATATATCACCCTTAATGATTCAAATGTTAGATTTAAGAGAAAGCTTCAAGGACCTTAACCTAAAGATGACTCATCTTTATGGTGGAGTCCTTTTGAACCTGATGGAAATTTCTTGTGACCTTAGAACCCAAATCAGACGATCCCAAGAATTTGATGGAGAGTTGCAAGCAAGGAAAAATCAACTATAATTTTCAATAGCAACAAATGGGACTATTCTCTTTTAGGACATGATTTGCATTTCTAAGGATCAAAACTTGAAGAGGATAGTATTAGAGGAAGCCCATACGAGTAACTAGTCCATTCATCTTGGATCCACTAAGATGTACCAAAACTTTAGGATAAATTATTGGTGGCGAGATATGAAGGCTGATGTAGCCACCTTTGTGGCCCAGTGTTTGACCTTCCAAAAAGTGAAAATAGAGCACTAGAGGCCAGAAGACCTTCACAACCATTAGAAATACTTGAATGGAAATGAGATTCCATATCTATGGATTTTGTTGTAGGTCTACCTCGTACTTAGTCTTGGTACAATACCATCTGGGTAATTATAGATAGGTTGACCCAGTCAACCCACTTCCTACATGTCAAGACCACTTACAATGCTATCAAATTGCCTAGATTTTTTTTATAAAAGACATAGTGAGACTACATGGAGTACCTTCCAACATAATATTCGATGGAGATCCTAAGTTTATCTCTATGTTCTGGAAGGCTTTTTATAAATTCGTAGGATCTTGTCTGAACCTTAGCAGTGCTTACCATCCACAGACTGATGGTTAGATGAAAGAACAATTCAGGCCCTAGAATCCATGTTGAGAGCATGTGTCTTAGAGGATAGGGGAATTTGGGACATTCAATTACCTCTTGTAGAATTTTCCTATAACAATTGTAATCACACCAGTATAGGAATGGCTCTATATGAGGCATTATATGGTTGCAAGTGTAGGACTCCCTTATGATGTTCAGAAGTAGGAAATAAGAGAATTCTAGGGCCTGAAATCATTCAAGAAACCACTAAGAAGATCCCAATCGTTCATGATAAATTGAAAGTGGCCTAGAGTAGGTAGATAAGTTATGCTGATAATAGAAGAAGACCCATAGAATTTGATGAAGGTGATCTTGTAGTCCTTAAGGTTACCCCCACTCTTAGTGTTGGAAGGGTGTTAAAGGTTAAAAAGCCCAATCCCCGTTTTGTAGGACATTTTCAAATTGTGCAATGAATAGGCCCCTTAGCCCATATGTTAGTCTTATCACCCTGCGCTCCAGACTTACATGATGTATTGCATGTCCCCCAACTTAAAAGTATGTTCCTAACCTTTATCAAATTTTGAGTCATGAATCTCTCTAATTGAAACCAAATCTCCCTTAAAACCCTATACCAAGTCAGATTGTTGATAGAAGAATAAAGACATTAAGGAATAAGACCATTCCCTTAGTAAATTTATTTGGGAAGGATCATCAGCAAAGGAAACAACATGGGAAACTGAACTTGACATGATGAATGCTTACCCTTATCTCTTTCAATTGATAAGCTCTCAAATTTTGAGGAAATTTTTTTCTATGGAGGGAATATGTAACAACCCCTTTAACTACCTTAGAAATATTTACAATAGTAATATAGTAATTAGATTATTAAAATTTTTGTTAAATATCATATAATATTTCTAGTAATATTTAATTTATATTCAAAGTTGGGGTTGACAAGTGGTAGTATTAACAAGTACAAGTGTCAATATTTCTCTTTCTCCCTTCACTTATGGGTACACCAACCCGTTCAACATTTTCCTTTCTTTCACCACCAACTCCACTTTCTCTTCCATCCTAACACATTCCTTTCATTTTGTTATTTTTCATCATCAACATTCCCTTCCTTTTATCCCCAAGATCCTTCAATGGCAGCAATCATTTGAATTATCTCCCTCCAATATGATCTCGTGCATGCCTTCTCCTTCATCTTTATAGTCATCTGCAGTCCAAGGTAGTGAAGGTACAAACACTAGAAAGGGAGAGAGTTTGATTTCTTTTTGACAAAGTTGATAACTTTTTGATAGTTTATTAAAAAACAAGTTCACCCACTAACTTGGCTACATCCAGTCCCCTAATTTAGAAGTTTTTAATTCACTAATTCAAATACCTTGAATCATAAAGCACCTAACCCTCCAAGCCAGTCTTTCGAAACAACCTGACAACCCCATAATTTAGAGGAACTAACCACCTTGACCCTACAAGCCAAGTATTCCCCTAGCAACCCCATATTGAAGAACAAACTCAACCACTATCGGGCTGGATAAAAAAAAGATTGGAACTTTAAGTGTTTGCTTCTAACAAAGCTGATAATAATAATAATTCTCACACTCTAAGAAAATATTTCTAACTTGAACAAGTGTTTCTCTCTTTGTACTCTAAGATGAATTTGAAATTTTAAGCTTATGTGTTCTTCTACTATTTTCTGATTTTTGATTATATTCTTCTTCTTTTTCAGCCTTGAGTATCTATTTATAGATAAAATTAGGGTTTCAATTTAGTCCTTGTTTAATTCAGAATTGTATTTTCATTCCTAACTTGGTCAACAATGATCTTATTCCAAAATAGTGCTGAACAAGATGTATGTTGATAATATGTTCTTTAGCCAATTCTTTATTTCTGAGTCCAATTTAAGCAGTTCTTGTAGATTGATCATGTTTGTATTTTGTTCAAATTGAGTTTGTAAATTCTTGAGATTGATTATGTTCGTATTTTGTTCAAATTGAGTTTGTAAATTCTTCACATTGATAATGTTCATATTTTGTTGTAGATAAATCTTGACCATATCTTCTTTTCAACATGGTCAAAAAATTTCTTCAATTATAAATCTAAAACAAATCTTATTTTAGATTTTCTTCAATTATAAATCTGAATCAAATTTTATTTTAGATTTTCTTCAATTATAAATCAAAATCAAATCTTATTTTAGATTTTCTTCAATTATAAATTTGAATAAAATCTTATTTTAGATTTTCTTCAATTATAAATTTAAATCAAATCTTATTTTAGATTTTCTTCAATTACAAATCTAAATCAATTTTATTTTTGATTTTCTTCGAAGACACGAATCTTCTTTCATGTTTTTGAAGTCAAATATATTGTTCTTATAAAATACTTTTGTTATCATCAAAACTTTAAGTATAAAACCAACTTGGTTCCAACAGGCAACACTAAAAGAAGATAAAGACCAACTCAGAGAATTTCAGATTTGATCCATTGCAATAGAGGCAGGAGTATTGAGAGCTAGGAAACTAGATAACTCCAACAACCAAACTCAACTCTTAAGAAAATTCCTCCTTGTCAAGAGTGTGAGTTATTTTCCTTGTAACTAATTTTCACATTTTGCAAGTGGGTTTTTGGGCTGACTTTAAACTCATCTTATATTGAAGCTTCATTTCCTAGGTTTGAAATAATGGGAAATTTGATATTGAGAGTGAGAAAAATTGTGATGTTTGGCTTGTAGGAATTGTTAAAAACTTGCATTCAATTCTTCAAAATTCATTCATTCTGCATGTGTGTGCTGATGTTTATAACATGTTAAGCATTGAAAGAATGAGGGTAGAATGCTAGTGGACTAATAGATGCGTTATTTGTATTAAAAACTCCTTTTGAGCCTTCCATCTGAACCTTCTACGTAGACTCCCTTTAAAATTCCCTCTGAATGTTCTACGTAGACTCTCTCTGAAATTTTCCTCTAGATAATCTTTTTTTGATTTTGACTTGAACTTCCTCTGATCAAGTCTTCCTCTGATTGGAAGTTCCTCTGAAATCTCCCTATGACTGTAACATCCCTTTGATATTTGACTTGGGACTAACTTTTATGTATTGTTTCTTAAGTACTTATGTTAAAATTAAGCAATTAATTGTAATTAATGTGATAATGTGGTATGTTTAATATACATTACATTATATTATGCATTTTTTTAAAATGTTACGGTGGGACATTGAGGATTGTTTCAGAAATGAAACATTGGTAAGGGAAGAACAACTAGAACGCCGATTGAGGTCATTGCCAAGACTTACCTTATCACGAGGATCTCAATTATCTCAGTAACCCACATTGAGATAATTGAAAAGGCCTTTTTCAACATTGTTGTATGTTTATACAATATTTTTTGGTCCTTTAACAACACTTAAAAGTGTTGTATATTTTAACATTATTGTATATTTAGACAATGTTTTTTTTTTTTTTTTTTTTTTTTTTTTTTTTTTTTCTGAAAGCGCTCTCTAAAGGTGTCATTAGACAACATTTTTAAGTGTAAAACACTATTTATTAGTCATTTTAGACATCACTTTTTTCTAAAAACGTTGTATAAAATACATTTAGATAGTGGTTTTTTTATTTAAAAGCATTGTTACACATTGTGTTTAAAAAACACTTTTTGTTTTAAGTGTTGTCTTATTCCTATGACAACACTTCATAAATAAAAGTGTTGTTAAAGAGTCTTATTAAAAAAATAATTGTTTTCTATTGTCTCCTACATTTAAGAATTAAAAAATAGTCCAAAATTCAATTTAAAATATGTTACCTCAAAGTTTTCCGTGGAAATTGATCCTCATGTTGCGGATTAATTAAGATTTGAAATCCAGAGGTAATTTACCTGCAGATATTTCCGTAAGAAAAATTGAACATATCCACGACAAAAGTTTGGTAAAAATTTCCAGTATAGGTATTTTCCTCCTACATTTCTTGTGGCCGTTTTCACAGGTAATTTTCTGAACATTTCGGCACATAATTCCGAAGGCAATTTCCACAAAATCCACATAAAACTCAGATTCATAGATAAATCTTGAAATAACTCCGCAGCTAATTATTTTTGTTATTTTACTTTTTTATAAACACATTTTTGAAGTATTTCAAATTAGTTTGTAATTATAATATTTAGAAAGTAGAAAAAATATTAAAGATCAAAATTTCAAAATATAAGAAATTTCTATATCAAAGTTGATTTCAGTACATTTATCAAAACAAATTGGTAGCAGAGTGAAATAAGATTCCTAAGAAAGTACTACATGGAAGATAGGTACAAGAATTATACAGTAAAGGAAAATACAAGAACTTTACAGGTAAGGGAAAAATTCAAAATAAAAAGAATCGTTCTTGACGGAGAAAGAGAGCGATACATCTCTTTTGGAAGTTGAAAGCCTTGATTGCAACGACACACATAAATGCAAGTTTCTACCAACAAACCAAGAGTCATAGGAACATCTGTCTCTTCTATTGTGGCAGCAAATAAGCAGGCTAGAATCGACAATTGCATTATCCAAGCTCTTTCCTTCTGCAAGTAGAAACGTAACGTATTAACATAAGATCAAAACCAATGGAGACTAAAAAGCCTTTTTATTTGGTTAAACTTCTCTTCATTCGTTGACTCATTGGTAATTCATATGCAGAAAAGAACCAATACATGTAACTAATGGATATATATGCACAGAGAAAACCAACACGAAATATGTTCAAATATACAAAGTATAAATCACAAAGAAAATGACATTTAGATAAACATGAAATCAGTTGTATTTGAAATTAAGCCCTGCTTTAAGCATACAAATTCTTAAGTCAGCGTCAAAATCCAACACAATCAGATTGTGCAGCTGGTTTATCAATAAAAGGTAACATAAATTCAACCCACACACTAATAGTCACAAAATTTATCTAATTTTTCCCATGGATCCAATATTTGTAACCTAACATTTTTATAATCCTACACAAAGAGGCGAAAAAATCTCTAATTCTTATTACCTATACTATGGTAGCTTCTCACCTTTAATCTCCATGGATCTTAAATAACATTACCTATACTCATGTCATCATGTTTGACAATAGTACTAGAAGCTACACAACTTGCATAGCAATTAAAAAATTAGGTAGACAAGCATATAGGTCAAAGCATCACTCCCCTTGGAGTGACTCACCCGTTCCTTTTGTAATGTTATTTAACATAAAATTCTTCATACCTTAATTAACTCTTTAACACTAATTACAGCACCAGCACCTGCATCAAAATAATTTTAGCAGACAAGAGTCTAATTTTAGTAAGAACTTACTAAGGGTGTCATAAAGAAGCAGCAAAATGAAGCTTTGTGCAACAAAATCCTATACCTATATTATAAACATAATGATAATAACATAAGGAAAAAATCAGAGTATTCCCCTTTGTGTGATCACCTAAAGTTAATAAGAATAGAAAGAGTTGCAGGACCATTGGTGTGACACTATTAGAAAACGACTTTTAGAGACTAAAAATTTGATCACTAAATCAAGAAAATCGGTCACTAAATCAATTAGCGACCAATTTAAATCAGTAGGTAAATCACTAGTCACTGATGTGTGGCGATCGAATTGACAACTGAATTTTAGAGATCAATTTAGTGACTATTTTTGGAGATTAATTATTGATTGATATTAAAGACTGATTTAGTGATTGTTTTATCAAGTTATTAGTTAAATCAGTCTCTAAAGTTAGTCACTAAACCAGTCACTATTTTATAATTTTCTAAAAAAGTTATTGTTAAATTGACTTAGTATAGATAACAAAATACTTCATACTCAAGTCTAACGATGGATGTCACGTAAAATCATGCAATCTCACGATTTGTCGTGCGCCCCTAACAACTTTGGTTTGATCTGCATAAAAAAAATAAGAATTCTGAATAACACTGCAAAGAAACACATAGAAACCAAAAGTGACTTAAACGGAGAAATAATACTTCATATACATGGAACAAAAGCCTAAAAAAGTGATTATTATCAGAAGAAAACTAACCCAATAGCTCACAAGCTTGTTGAACATTGAGAGGAAGCTCCATAAATTTCTGCCAGAACTCCCTTCATGTTTACCTCTAAGTCACATGTGCTAAGCAATTACAAAGAGTAATCAGAGGTGAAAAGGCATTTGAGCAAAATGGTAAAGCTTAACTAAGTAGTATTATTACCTTCAAGCTTTCATTTTTATTACACACTAGCAAGAACAGCACAAAGTCTCACTAAATTACACTAATAGAGAATTTTCATTTTCATTTTACATCTTCAAGTAGTGTACAAGTACATCCAATCCAATCGAACATATCCGTAATGGTATAAATGAGTTTTAGATGTCTCTCATCCAACTCCTCTCTTTGTGGCATGTCATTCTTAATTCATTATCACCATAGAGATACTACATAAGCTTTAAGCTTTGAACACATGCAGTCAAGAAGGAAATAACCTGTTGTCACTAAAATATGAATCTACAACAATGCTTTATAGAAAAACGTCAACTAAAATCTTTGTATTTTTTATTTCTTAAATTAATAGCGCTTTTTTAAAACAAGCGTCAATTAAATGTGTGCAGTAAATTCATAATTTTTGTGGAGTGTTGCTTTGATTGTAATAAGATGCTATTCATTCACAACTTTGCATTATTGAGGTTCAATGAAATTGCATCGTTGCTTAGTTTATTTTTATTTGAAACTTTCTCTTTGTCTTGACCATGAGTTATGCTCGGAGTGCAAAAGTTTAAGTGTGGGAGACTGAATACCAGTTGTTCATATTCTCTAACCACAAAGAAATCTACTAAAAAGAATTGTTGACATACAACTACTAAACGCTCAAGACTCCAAGATCTCAAGAGAAATAAAGAAATCACAGAGAAGAGATTTCTATGCGAGTAGTATTATGTATTAGGGATTTGGAGATTTTAACATAATCTACTATGCTTGTATTTGGTTTTAAATATCCTAGAACAACATTAGGATGTTATTTATATGTAAACCCATTTTATTTTTCATATGTGCAGGCCGTATTTAGAGATTATCTTGTAGAAATTTTTAAGATAATTAGAAGTTATTTTGAGTTTTTCTATCGTAGTTATATTGAATTTTTCATATGTGTTATTCATTAAGAAGAAGCACTAAGAATATTATTGACTAACGACTAATTATGGGATGCTAGTAGTAAAGTCAGTTATAACTTTGTTAGAGTGTATATGATCAAAGAAAATATAATTATGGCTTGAATCATATGTTGGTTTTATATAACTTGTATTAACATCATCTTTTTGGTGACATCATCAACTGATCCATCTGATCCAACAAATGAAACAAAAGAAGTTTTGGAAATACGAATGAGATTTGAATCAAGACTCTAAATCTGATGACTATAAGAACAAATGATGAAAACCAAGAAAATGAAACATTGATCAAATACATGTTATGCCTTTGGCATATAGTATATGGACATCCGATACAACAATAATCAATTGCAACATGAAGTTTCCTCCAACACAACACTCATGAATTATTGTTTCCGCCTCAAAATCAAGACGATGAAGCAAAGCGCTAGATAGATTTAAGCAAGATGTCAAATCCTACGGGAAGTACAAGATAACCATCATCTTTAAAATATAGCTATAACATATGTAAGGTTGCTGAAGCTTTTTGGACATCTCCATGGTTCTTTTTTCAACGGCTATATCTTCAAGTGTACTGAAGGAGCATCACTTGAACTGAAGAAAGTGATAATTATTACAACAATCATTTCTCCATGAGATGTTTCAAATTGAACATCCATGGAAGAGAGAAAAGAAAAGGGAAGTTTTATTAAATAGTATCTATTCAAAAAAAAAACTTGAACAAAAAATAGATTTTAGATTGTAAATGTTATCCCTTTAAGAGTCATTTTTTATTGTAAGTTGACAAAGATCGTATGTTTATATCATCTTTAAAATATAGCTATAACTTGGATCAATATAAGATTTTTATTATAATATCCTTTCACTTGAGAGTTGAATCCGAGAATGACTGTGTTCACAATTGACACAAACTCAATCCTTTGTAATTTGTCTGATAGCGGCAATCACCTTTCAAAAAGGTAAGTCTAGAGAGACAAGTAAACACTCAATTCCTTAAGAGGTTATCTAGGATTATTGAGAAGACATAAAAGTTTCTAGTTAGTAGCCTAAAAGGGCGGTTAGAAGAATACTTAGTTTTGAGAGACAGGTAAACACTAAGTTCCTCATGGGCACAAAGTTTTACCAAGATTTTTGATAAGTTTAGAATGTGTCATGTAGGAAGCCTTAAAAGGTGGTTAGAAGAATACTTATCCTAGAGAGGCATTGTACAAAATCAACTCAAGAGGCGAATGAAACCAGCGGTCTTGAGGAATCTAGAGATTGAACTTCTAGTTGTCTAGTAAGGCTTGATAATACTAAATGCTTGGAGAGGCAAGAAAACAATACTTAACCTATAGAAGCTTTAAGAATTCTCAAAGTCTGAAGAAGTAGAATTAAGAATACTTTATTGGATTAAGTTCTGAACTATTCAAGGGAGGAATATCTTTGTAAGGGGAGAACTAAATTTATCAAAATTTTGTGCGAACTAGTATAAAATATGTGTATTTTACTTATCTCTTATCTTTTTACTTTGTGCCTGAACTCTTTATGTCTTATCTTCAATCTATGTTTTATTTAGCTGTGTTAGTTAGAAGATAACATTTTGATAAAGAATCAATGTTCGTTGGGAAAAAGTTTAAAATGATCAACACAATTCAAACTCATTTTTGTGTGTTTTTTTATATCTTCATTTGTTCACTCTAGAACGTCACTTCCTTTAATGGACCATTACCTCTGATTCAATTCCAAGACTAGAGTAGAATGATTGGTCTACATTAGTGGAGTGTCTAATCCTCCAGTACAAGCATACTTACAAATGCTATTTATCCTTTGAAGTCATAATTGAAAACAACACTTTTTAAAGACTTTGTGTACGATTACAACACATCTTTATGGTGTACCAACAACTCTCTTCTCAACGACAATATGTTCATTACTATTTAAAGAACTTCATTTGAAACTAAAATAGTTGATGAAGTCCAACAAATCAATTTATTCTAAGGAATGTCAACAAATGAGATAGAAGAATAAAGTTGTAAAATGACTATAAGTACACTTTGTAAAGATACGTACAGGAAAAATAGAAATGTCAATGATTCACGAAATGTGATGATGATATAAAGTTGTCTTATTTAAAAAAGACAAAAGAAAAGAAAAAGGGATGTTCAATATCTAAAAGAATACAAATTAGAAAAAACCTTGAATAAGTTATATTAAATTGAAATATCTAAATGTACAATTTAATATAATCTAACTCTTAGTGATTTCTTATCCTTGGTTTGATATAGCATTTAAACTTTAACTAGTAGTACACGCATGCTTTGCACGAGTAATTGACATAAAATAGATATGATAACATATCGATATTCTAATATTATTTGGTTGCAACATAATAAAAAAACAATTTATAGGAAGAAAGAAAAACAACTCATATAAAATAAACACAAATTTATATATATAAAAAAAGTCTATTTTACACATTAAAATACTTCTTTATAAACTACATTTGAGGTAATGTTTGCATCTTAACCTTTTTTTTATCAAACTATCAATATCTTCAAACTTTATTTTGATGTCACTCTTGAAATCGCAATATATAGTTGTCCAGAGAATACAAATTGTGGTAGATAAACTCCTACATGAGAAATAGATCAATTAATGAAACTACTATATACAACTCTAACAAACATCAAGTTCATTTATTTGTGAAACAATAGTAATTCCTACGTGAACTAATATATAAAGCAAATTTTGATTTGAATGGTGTAGTTATCAAAATTAAATCAATAACTTATGTTATAATGATAATGTATTGCATGCTTATTTTGAGCACTTTAATACTAACAAAATTACTTTACAATCAATGTAAACATCTAATAAGTAGTTTAATCATACTTTATCTTCAATCCATCATACACATGCTAGACTTATCTTCTAACAGCTAGTATGTGTTCATTTGTGACCAATATAAGCATTTAGTAAGCAGCTTAATCATACCTTATCTCTAATAATAACATCAAACATGTGTTCATATGTGACCAATGTAAGCATTTAATAAGTAGCTTAATCATACGTTATCTTTAATCCACCATGCGCAAGCAAGGCTTATTTCTAATAAGTATATTAATGATACTTTATCCTCTAATCCACCGTGTGCATGGTGTTGTCAATGATAGGTAGTTTATTGAAGACATTGGTGCATCTTCTAATGAATGACTTAAGCCCATAAATAATTAATTTTCAACACGTAGCATGACAAGCGTGTTTAGCAAAAGGATCACTCTTATATTGAGTGGTTTATTGCTTATAATTGTTTGATGTGGGAACTATTGAATGCTCAAAGTAAGTCATGAATAATCTCACAATCAAGCCGCTATGGTGAAATCGGTAGACACGCTGCTCTAAGGAAGCAGTGTTACAGCATCTCGGTTCGAGTTCGAGTAGTGGCATATCATCCTATATTCTAAAAATTCTTAAAGAATTAGTCCTATAATGAATTTAAATTCCCTATTTGTGACACTCTAAACCCCAAAATAATATCTATAATAATTTATATCATATTTCTATAAATTTTTTAGCGGGTAAATAAAATTCCTCCAAAGGAAAAAGAAACTTTTGTGGGTTATTTAAAATATCACATTTCTCAAAATACAATTGAAATAATTTAAAACTTTTTTCTTCCTATAAAATAGTGCAATATCAATAAGCTAGATTTAAGTATAATTACTTAATTTAATTCTAAAAACTTACTAGTACTTATAAGGTTTTCATACAAAGATTATTTTCAAATTAAATAAGTAAAATGCAAATTACAACCCTTATTCCCGGTATCACCTATCAGATTGGGGTTCCTCCCAAACTTGAACTTCAAGAATCATTAACCTGTAACAACTGTGATTTTGCAAATGTAGGGCTAAGTCAGTCAAACACAAACAACGAAGGAGTTGAGTTTTGAAATCATGTTGATGTTGTAATATAAGTAAGAAGAACACGCAAACAATCTTAATAGACCGTATCAAAACACATCATGATATATTAAAATACTCAAGAGAAATAATATCATATTATAATGTCAAAATCACTAAATAAAATCAATATATCGTCATATCGTCACATCACTCAAGGGAAATTATTATCACTTTTGAAACACATTAATCGCAACAAAACAATCACACAAAAATGCAATATTTTGGATGAGCTTAGACTCTACTCCACAATTTGGTTTCATTCTAACTCTGAAGTACTTGGTTAGGATGCTTGATACTATGCAACAATCGCGGTGGACGGACAATTCAAATTGGCCCTGTTCTCATAGATCCCATCAACTCAACCCGAGACACATATACACGACAATCGAGGTAAACGTGTGTTGCGTGGTAGCTCCCGACATTTGGAGTGCTACCTCCAAGTCACCTAGAAATTCCCCACCCGAATACCTCCAAGGTCTAACAATCTTGCCTTAAGGCTCAACAGCAGACCGCCACGATCAGACTCATTTAGTTGTACTTCCCTGGAATCACTAGGCTTGTCAGACCCAACCAATATGATGACAAAATAATCTCCACTTCACAAATTCTCAATATTTATTTTCTCTCCTTGTTAGCTTAGAGTACTCCATTAAGAGCATCATCTTTATGAATCATCACTATTTCATCAATTATGGGGTACTTCAATATTCTTGTCACAATTTTATAATATCATTACCATCATATAAACTCATCACAATTTTATAACATCACTATCATCGATCAAAAACCATCATTATCATCACGCAAACATATATCATACCATGCATCCATATTTTATTATCACATCTGATATGATCCTATTTCTCATGAATCACTATAAGGATCATTCTAGGTTGGAAACTTACAGATTGGAACAGAAATTGCATACTCCTGGAGAATGCAATAAACAGAGCTACGAAACTCAGAATCGATCGATTCCAAAACGAGGTGAAAGATGACGTTCCGAAACGCAACTTAGGCTGTTGAATCACCGAAAACAAGCTTGTAGAACTCAAGATATGATCGCAGGTCGTTGAACACGAAAATTGGTAGAAATTGTGTATTAGGGTTTGATGTAAAGGAAACTGAAAATTATAAAGAAACAATAGATGGATTAGGTTGAGAAGATGAAGAAGGCGCCACAATCAAGGATGATTGATAAGCCAATGAAGAATCGCCTCAATGGTAAGGAAGACTCAAGCAAGTTCTAATCCAAGAACTTAAAGAGGAGATCTAACTCACTCACAATTCTCATTAGAGAAATTTTAATTCATTCCAAAAAAATCCCCTTTAGTGGGGTTACAAATTCATAGTTATAGTAAAATTATCTCTAAAACTAAATGGGTCATAAGTGACACCATTCTCTAGGCCCAAATTGGGCTTACATCATTCTTTTTTTTTATAAAAATAAACTAAATGTAAGGAAGCAAAGTATCTTCACTTACATATAACATCAACTAAATCTATATTAAAACTATTACAATTCCAAATTAAAGCAAACTAAGAATTATTACAAACCAAATGAAAATAAATAAAGTTCATCCTAATTTATTAAAAATATGGATCATCTTCATGCTCTTGAGATCCTTATCATTCTCTCATTTTTGAAGAAATTCGACCTCGAATTTAAGCTCCATTATACCGTACATGAAGAAATAATCCAATCAAACCACAAGCTCATCATATCCACCCGGGTCAAATGGAAATTTGGAAAAGTCACCAAATGTGATAAGTCGGTGAATCACATTTTCATCTTGAACAATTAACAACTTCGTACATTTATGGTAAAGGTAAGAAATTCTAAAGATGGGGATAAGGTTATACCTTTTGAAGTTGATATTCATAGCCAAATTTACCTTCTTTGGATTAAAATTTGTGGCAAACAATATGTTACCTTGTATTTGTAAAGGCTTCAAAGCAAGTTGAGTTTCATGGACATTCTCTTTATCACAAAAAAATGGTGACTCAATAATTTCCTTGTAAGCATCCTTTTGAGGAATCTTTGAGTAATCACCTTCAAGCACTAACATTGCTTCGTTCACCTCACTCTTTTTTTTAAAGAGACTTTCAATTTTACCATCATCTATCACTTTACTTTCAATTTCAATATATTGATGACCTTCCTCAGTTGGAGACACTTCTTCAAGCACTTGCAATAGAGAATTATCAAAATTAGAAAAATAGTTGGAGTCAATTTCTCGCCCTTTGTCTCTCAAATATTTGTCCTCTTCTTCTTCTTTCTTTTCTTTGATTTTCTCTTTCTCTCTCGAGGCTAGCTTCTCTACTTTTCGTGCATGTTTTGCATATCCATTTTCGTACATATATTTCACATACTTCGGATCCAATACAAAATCTCGAATATATTGAGGATATAACATACTTAGGAATTTTGTCAAACAGGTAGTGTGCAATACTTTTAACAACACACAAATTAAGTAATGATAGCAATTCAAACAAAAGTAACACAAAAAGCAATTTATGTTTCACCAAAAAAATGCATAAACAGAATTTTACTCAATTCCAAACCTAGAGACAAACTCTGGTACCAAATGATATGATCCTATTTCTCATGAATCACTATAAGGATCATTCTAGGTTGGAAACTTACAGATTGGAACAGAAATCGCGTACTGCTGGAGAATGCAATAAATAGAGCTAGGAAACTCAGAATCGACCGATTCCAAAACGAGGTGAAAGATGACGTTTTGAAACGCAAGTTAGGCTGTTGAATCAACGAAAACAAGCTTGTAGAACTCAAGATATGATCGCAGGTTGTTGAACACGAAAATTGGTAGAAATTGTGTATTAGGGTTTGATGTAAAGGAAACTGAAAATTATAAAGAAACAATAGATGGATTAGGTTGAGAAGATGAAGTAGGCGCCACAATCAAGGATGATTGATAAGTCAATGAAGAATCGCCACAATGGTAAGGAAGCCATTGATAAGACTCAAGCAAGTTCTAATCCAAGAACTTAAAGAGGAGACCTAACTCACTCACAATTCTCATTAGAGAAATTTTAATTCATTCCAAAAAAATCCCCTTCAATGAGGTTACAAATTCATAATTATAGTAAAATTATCTCTAAAACTAAATGGGTCATAAGTGACACCATTCTCTAGGCCCAAATTGGGCATACATCATTTTTTTTTATAAAAATAAACTAAATGTAAGGAAACAAAGTATCTTCACTTAAATATAACATCAACTAAATCTATATTAAAACTATTACAATTCCAAATTAAAGCAAACTAAGAATTAAAACAAACCAAATGAAAATAAATAAAGTTCATCCTAATTTATTAAAAATATGGATCATCTTCATGCTCTTGAGATCCTTATCAACATCACATAAATTCGTGTAATCAAACATATGCACCAAATTCATTTGAAATCAATATCACAATAATATCAAATACCACACATTTAACGAAATTAATTTAATCAACACATTATAAGAATTTATATTCCACATTTTAATCTCACAATTTCCATATTTGCACATTAATTAATTTATCACTCAAAGGGCTACTGCCGTACGTACCGAGCCCCATGTGAATCGTTGGGAAATACAGTTTTCCTGTTCACCTCACAATATATTATACTAATGACTTCAAACACTTTTTCACCATTTACCTCAATATGACGCTTTCATAAGATATAAGGACCAAAATCATTTTTAGCAACCATGAGATGTCGACAACGCGCAACGAACAAGTCCAAAAGCATGGACGAATTTGTAGAGTCAATGAAACAGGGCTGATAATTTACGCGGGGCATACAAATCAGCGTTACATAATTAATACAAATATTAGCCGAAGAAACATATTCAAAATATCGTGAGACAAGTTATTAGAAAAAGTCTCACCGACGTGTTGTAGCGCCGACATGGTCCGACGTCAACATCACCGAAACACGCAAATGAGTAGTGCTTCTTGAAGGTTTCGACGAGGGGAATCCAAAAATGTTGTCAATTTTTCAGGACGATGAACATGCTGGCCGAAATTGGACAACACAGCCGCGACGAAGGTGAAAACCTGATTTATGAAGTATAACGATTGATGATTTAAAGCATAGGTAATGGAAGGGGGTGTTTCGTGAAGTCCAAATATGATCTCAGTTTTCGTTGGTGATAGTCGTGGTGGCCGAAATCTTGATCAAAAGGTGGAAGTGTGATTTTTGATATAGAGGAATAGGGCGTTTAAATTTGCAATTCAAGTTGGAAATGAAAGATGAGATTACAACGATCACAAATGTGGTCTCGGTTTTGCGCGACACCCACTATAATGGTCATGATTGAAGAGAGAAGATGAAGAAGAAATAGGAATGGAGGCGGAGGCGGAGGCTACGAAGAAGAAGATGAGAACGCACGTCCTTCTCTTTTTTTCATTTTTTTTCATTATTATTATTATTATTATTATTATTATTATTAATTAGATTTTAGTTGGAGTTAACCCATAAAACACATTTTACTCTTTTATTTTATTTTTTATTTTTAGAATAAAACCAACAATTTTTTATTTCATTTTTCAATTTTTTATTTTTTTTAAACACAATTTAATTTCTAAAATATTACTAATATTTCAACACTAATATTATATTAAATAAAATAATTAAAGTTATTAATCTTTTAAAATACTTTAATAACCAAGATTCTCATATTCCAAATAATCACTATAATAATACTTATTTTTTCAAATACTCAAATTAAAATATTACCATCATTAGAGAATAGTCAAAATTGTAAGATAAATAAATATAACATCAAAAACTTTATATTAATTACTAAATCATAATAAATATATATAAAATCACATTGTTATAACAAGAATATAACTATAAAGGAAATCAAACACAAAATCACTACTCTTCCAAGATAATTATTTATAAAATAAATTATTAAAAATAGAAAATAGTTATAAATAATTGAAATATAACTACGTGCATACTTAACATCAATCAAACGCGTAGAAAGTATTACATTAATTGGGCATGCGTATATACACGTAAAATTGCATAAAATATTTTTCTTCAAAATATTACACTAAAATACTATTATTTTTAGAAAATACATATAAAATAATATAATAAAATATTTATTATTTATATCACTCATTTAACATAATATATATCGAACTAGCACATCATAGAAATTATCCATTTAACGAAAATTAGTAACAGAATTTATCAACATTTATTTTAAAATAATTTTAACATCAAATTAATTATTTAGAATTTTATTTAATTAACAAAATAATTTATTTTAAAATTTGGGGTGTTACACTATTTCTATTCCTAGTATCCATTCCTTTTTTATTTTCATTATAGATATTTATTTTCATAATGTAGGATACGGTAATATATAAGCAATGCTCATATCATGCTTAGCATGTATATTGATTCTGTTAGTTTCCGGTTCGGATGGTTTGTTGTATAGGCAAGCTATTAATATAGTTTGCTAATTAAAATAACTTAATTTGTAGGATAAGAAGTTAGATTGTAGTATAGAGTAAGTCATGTGATTAATTATTCTCTTTTGTATTAGTTTTGGCACCATAATCTCTAAGTTGTGATTAACTACACTTTTCAATCATATATGAGATTATAAAGTATTCATAGATTTGGTCAAGTTGGTAGCTAGCACAACTGATAGTAATATAGTTTGGGACAACATGATACATAAAATGTCTACTAGTATCTAATCTGTAATCTAGCATAGCTTGATTAATCAATTTGATTGTGATTATTTCTTTAATATCTAATATAATATCAAGGTCAAGTTAGTGGTGAATCAGGATAAATCTACATGTCAAATTATTTATGCTTTCATTGGTTGCTGCCTCTGAATCCGATTACTTCTACTCCAAGTAAGTCGCCTAAACCAAACTAGTTTATTTATTTATTTATAAATTATCAGAAAGTTGTCAACTTTAGCAAACACAATTCAACCCCATTCTCGTGTTTGCACCTTCAATTGGCATCAGAGCTCAGTCTCAAGACTAAACACTTTACAGTGTTTGAGAAAATATCCAAGGATTCAATATGTCTAGATTTAGTGAAGAAGCTGCTGGAGGAAACATCAACAGACCACCTCTGTTTGGTGGAAAACTTTTGAGTATTGGAAAGACATGTTGAGAACTTTTTATATTTCACAAGATTGCGAACTTTGGGACTTGGTGGAAGATGGTTATATCGCTCTGAAGAATACTGATAGTATTGAAATTCGAAGAAAGGAGATGAATGATGAGCAGAAGAAGATGTACAAGATGCATTATAAGTCTAGAACATTCATGATAAATGCAATCACCTTCAAGGAATTTGACAAGTGCACCAACAAGGAGACAACAAAGAGTATTTATGATAGTTTGATTCTGACCTATGAAGGAAGCAAGAAAGTTCAAGAAGCAAAGACCAACCTCCTAATCAAAAAGTATGAGTTGTTCAAGATGGAAGAAGATGAAGACATTGAAACAATGTTTTCCATATTCCAGACCCTGGTCTTTGGATTAAAGGTACTTGAGAAGAGTTATACTACTGATGATCATGTGAAGAAAATTATTAGGAGTTTGACAAGCAAGTGGAGACCTAAGATCATTGTCATTTAGGAAGCGAAGGATTTGAATACTCTAAAGCTGGAAGAATTAATCAGCTCTCCCAGATCACATGAAATTGAGCTTGAAGAAGATGGGCCCAAGAAGAAGAACAAGACTCTGGCCTTGAAATCCAAGCAAAAGAAGGTTCTAAAGGCAACATCAAAATTAGAGGATAGTGAATCTGAACTTAGAGGAAAAGGAGATTACTTTCATATCTAGAAAAGTTCAAAAGATGTGGCATGTAACACCCCAAATTTTATAATAAACTGTTTTATAAATGAAATAATATTTTAAATAATTAATTTGGTGTTTATATTATTTTAGAATATATGTTGATCAGTTTTTTGATTAATTCTCTTCATATGTGTGTTTTCTATGATGTATTAATTTTATACATATTTAAGTGATTTAGTGACGTAGATAAAATACTGATGTTATATTTATTTATTTTGTCATTTTAACTATTTTCATCATGTAATAATCTTTTAATTTAATTATTTGGAAGATATTATATTAGTGGCAAATAAATAAATTAAAATAACTGTGTAACTAGTTGGGTCTTGTGGAAAAAAAAATACCGAAAAAAATTGAAATAAAAAAAATAAAATGGGGTTCAAGGTTAATAATAACTAATATATATATATATATATAAGCGCTACAATATAAAAGTTGAAGGCAGCCGCATAACGCTGCAGCACAAAAGATGAAGAACCAGCCGCACTTGGAGGAAAAAAATAGAAAATCGATATTGGTGATTGATAGCTGTCCTAGAAAACTTTCTCCGTTTTCATCCAAACTTCAGTATGTTATTTCACTAATTTAGTTGGTCAATTAAACACACTTTCTCAGATCTTTTACCATCCCAAATTCTCTCTAAAATACCCGACTTCTCCGTTTGTAGAATTCGTTATTTGGCACCGTTTTTCTTCACCGTAAGTCTGATTTGAGTGAAACCAACGCCAAAACGACCATGCCAATAGTGGCTATATTATCCACTGATTGGTTTTCAAATTTATGGTAAGTTTCCTTGACCAAATTTCGAAATTTAATTTTTAGAGTGTCTTCTCATAATTTATTTTTGACAGTTACCCATAAACTGTCGAGCTAGATCGATTGAAGGAAAAAGAGTCAAAGGACAAAGAATGTTTGCTCGTTGAATCGTATTCGTGTGTGAAAGCGTCGAAATAAGGTAAGGTATTCGTGTATGAATTCATGAGTATAATATATTGTGAGATGAACAGGAAAACTGTATTTCCCAACGATTCATATGGGACTTGCTACGTACGGCAATAGTCCTTTGAGTGATAAATTAATTAATATGAAAATATGGAAATTGTGAGATTAAAGTATAGAATAGAAATATTTGTAAGGTGTTGATTGATTTAATTTCTTTAAATGTGTGGTATTTGATATTATTGTGATATTGGGTGTCGAATGAATTTTATGTATATGTTTGATTAGTTGAGTTTATGTGATGTGATAAGAAAAGATGTATGCATTGTGATAATTCTACGTGATGATGTATGATTGATAATAGTATGCTATAAAATTGTGATCAGTTTATGTGATGAGATATGATTAATGATAGCGATTATGTGAATTTGTGATGAGAATATTGAAGTAACCCCATATTTGGTGAAGTAGTTGTGATTCCAATTTGTGTTTGAGATGAAGGTCTTAATGGATAGGCCAATGGGGGGAGAAAAGAAATATCGAGAATTTGTGAAGTGGAGATTAAGTTGTCATCATATAGGTAGGGCCTGACAAGCCTAGTGATTCTTGGGAAGTACAACTGAATGAGCCTGATCGTGGCAGTCTGTTGTTGAGCTTTAAGGCAAGATTGTTAGACCTTGGAGGTATTTGGGCGGGGAATTCCTAGGTGACTTGGAGGTAGCACTCAAAATGTCGGGAGCTACCATGCAACACATGTTTACCTCGACTGTTGCGTATATGTGTCTCAGGTTGAGTTGAGGGGATCTATGAGGACATAGCCAATTTGAATTGTCCGTCCACCTGGATGGTGGCATAGTAACGATCCTCCTAACCAAGTACTTTAGAGTTAGAATAGTACCACATGGTGAAGTAGAGTCTAAGCTCATGCATAACATTACATTTTCTTGTGATTGATGGGTTTCAAAAGTAATAATAGTTTCTTTGAGATGATTTGATGCAAATTATAATGAGATAATTATTTTACTTGAGTGACTTTGATGTTATAACATGGTACTATTTGCTGAATGTTTTGATGTATCGTAATGTGGTTATGATACGGTCTATTATGATTGTTTGCGTGTTCTTCATACTTATATTATACTATCAACATGATTTCAAAACTCACCTCCTTCGTTGTTTGTGTTTGACTGGCTTGGCCCTGTGTTTGCAAAATCGTAGTTATTACAGGTTAATGAGTCTTGAAGTTCAAGTTTGGGAGAAACCCCGCTCTGATAGATGATACTGGGAATTAAGAGTTGTGATGTGTATTTTACTTATGTAATTACAAATGACTTTTTATGTCTAGGGAATTTAATCAAGAAATTATAGTTAAATCAAGTTAATTGAAATTGCATTGTTTTAATTGAGGAACAAAGTTGAATTTTTACATTTGAATTTTGAGAAATGTGATATCCTAAATTTGTTATAAAGTTTTATTTATTTGAATACGATTTTCTTTATCTGTTGCGAATTAAAGTAAAAAAATTCTTGTATAAATGATTATATATTATTTTTTGGTTTAGGGAGTCACATGGCACAGTAGAATGAAGAAATTTCCGCAAAGATATTCCAAGCAATCCAACAGAGTAATGATGATAAATATGACAAGAAAAGCATCATCTGTTATACATGCAATGAACTTGGATATGTCAAGTCAGAATGTTCAAATATGGAGACATGGAAACACCAGAGGAAAGATTCGAGACCCAAGAAGAAGAGTCTGATGACTACCTGGGATGATTCTAAGGAATTCTTTGACAATGAACAGGCATATTTGGCTATGGTGGCTCATACCAACTATGTCTTTGGATCCAACACATATTCTAACTCTAGAAGTGAATCAACAAATGAATAAATTGAGGTATTTTCTGACTTTACTTGATCTGTTTTATTTACTACTATAAATGATATTTTAAATAATAATCACAAATTGTCTTTAAAACTGAAAAAGTTAATGCTTTAAAGAATCAAAGTGTTTATTTGAAATAGAAAATGAAACTTTGAAAACTGATATTATTGAACTTAAAACAGAGAATGCAAATTTGAAAACTGATATTGCTGAACTTAAGGCTAAAAATCTAACTCTAAAAAGCAATCACATGTAACTCTGATAAGCATGAACAAGTATTTCAATATTTTCTTGCTAATTGAATGGAAAGAAGCAAATATGTTTCTATGATTTGTGGAGTTAGTAGAAATTGTAAAAGAGGTATATGATTTGAAGAAAATGTAACTGAACCTAAACCTATTCTCTCTGATATCTTGTGTACTATTTTTTCTAAGAAAGGTCACTCCAAATTATCTCGTCCAATGTTAAATACAAGGAAAGACAAGAAACCTTTCAGGACTAACAAACCAAGACCCAACCAAATTTGGGTACCTAAGAACAAAATTATCTTTGTTGCAGATGTCCTCAGCAATCAAGTTAAAACATCAATCATGGTACCTGGACAGTGGATGCTAACATCCTCGTTTTCGTCTTCGTTCGTCTGTGAAGCTGTTTCGTCTGCGCACCCCGTAACCCTACGATCGTTCGTCTTCGTTCGTCCTTGTTTTCATCGTCTTCTGCGCTATTCATCTGTGAACCTGTAACCCTAAGCATTAAAAAGAGCTATTTCAGGTATTGTATTTATTAGTTTTTTGTTTCACTAAAATGCATGTTAACTTATACTACTACGTACTTAAATTACTGCATGTTGAACATGATGAAACTATACTGAATTGCATGTTGATGTTGAACTTGTTGTAGATAAATGGATACAAACAAGGAGTTAGATTGTCAAAATGAAGAAGTTGGCAACACCAAGACTTACGAAAATGAAGTCAAACGTGGTGCAACAATAATGCAAAATGTTATAAAAGCAAGAAGTTATGGGCAAAAATTTGAGGTATACTTTGTTTGTTGTTTTCTTTTTTTGCTGTTTATACTATACTTTGTTTGTTGTTTACCTTGTTTGCTGTTTATAATTTGAGGTACTTACTATATGAGTTTATTAGGTGGGATGGAATGAGAGTGGTCAACCAATTGACCCCAACAGTTCCATGTTTGTTAGTTATATTGGAGTTGTTGTTCGTCAAAATATCCCAATCACAATAGATGATTGGAGAAATAAGGCATTGAAGAATGCCAAAGATGTATTGTGGGCTGATATACAAGTAATTGTTTTACTCCACCTTATTACTTATAAATTCTTACATACTGCTCTGAAATATTTTACTCAAACTATATATTTATTTGGTTTGCAGTCAGCTTTTGTTGTTGATGAGGTGAGAAAGAGTTATGTGCTCCGAGTTGCCGGGAAAATACACCGGGGCTTTAGATCTCACTTCTCTAATTGCTATTTAAAAGACCGTGAAGGAAATACGAATGCGGAAGCTCCAAAAATATATAAACATTATATATCAAATGAGGAATGGAGCGCATTCGTATCAAAACGTTCCGACCCCCGCATTTGTTGTAAGTGATTAATTTATTAGCATTTGTGTTTTATTATTCATATTCATAGCGTATTTTAAATTTTTACTAGATTGTTATTTTTTTTATATAGAATATTAGTAAGGAAAATCGCGAGAGGGCAAAAATTATTCCCCACCCATACAAGAAATCTCGTATGGGATATGCTCGTCTTGAGCAAAAACTTGTAAGTAATTAAACATCACTTTTATTTAATGTGCTACATTATAAACTATACTATCTAACTAATATTTTGTTTATGATTTTAACGAGAATAGCTACAAGACACCCAATCTGATCAACCGTTGGGTCGTCATATATTGTGTAAGTATATTTATCACTTTAATAATTTTTAATATTGTATTTTAAAAATGTTATTGAACTTATCTTTTTAATCCTATGTGTATTTTAGGCGAATCTTGAATCGGAAAATCAAGAGGACAACAAGGCAAGTTGCAGGGACATATTAGGTAAAGTGTTTAATGTTCCTAAATATTCCGGCCGCGTGAGAGGGAAAAGATTTGGCGTAACTCCTAGAAGTTATTTTTCACAAGAGAAGCGCCAAAATCCATCTAACGAGGAAATATTAGAGAAGATCAAAGTATTAACGGAGCAAGTGGCCCTCTTGGTGATGACAAATAAAGACAAGCAACTTGCGGACCAGCCCCAACGTGAAATTCACATGGAGAGTGAAAACGCAAGTTGCAACGTTGGTCTCAACAGTCTTCCTGAGGTAATTAATTACTTAATAAAATAAGAAATTCATTCAAGCTAATTGTTTCACATACTTTTATACTATTTACCATTGATTTAGGGGGTCACTCAATGCGTGTTGTACTTATCCTACCCTACTCATCGGAAGGTCAGAAAGGGAACATTGTGCAATACTTCGGGCGAAGTATTGCACAACACACCAATCCCTGCGGGCCATGTCAGAGTATCGCCAGTTATTGCTTTGGAACAAAATGCACCGTTGCCTGTACCGGACAACGATGCAGATCTGAATTATTTGGGCGAAGCAATTGGCAGCTACGTGGCCTGGGCCAAACATCTTGTTGCGCTTGACAAGGTATATTTAATTAATTGAAATGTATTTTTAATTGCTTATATTTAATTGCTAAATTTTTTCTGACGTTAACTTTAATTTCACATTTATTTAGATTCAAACAAAGTCTAAAGGGAATGATAAGAAGATTCCCAGAAACGAAACAGTCACATCGCCTGAAAAGGTTTGTCACATTTATTCTGTAAGGTTTGTCATTTTTTCAAATTCAATAAACTAACAAACTGATTTACCTCATTTTTTCAGATTCAATCTAATAAACCACCCACACAGCAAGCCAGCTGCCGCACCACGACTGGATGTCCGTGGTAAAAATAAAGCCAGCAAACTTCAAAAATTGGAGGGTAATAAAGCTGGCAGACTGCAAAAGCTGGAGGGTAATAAAGCGGCCAAAGTTGTTGCTGCTAAAAAACTAGATCGTGTAAAATCAGTTGCTGCCCCTGCTCCTAAAATAAGTCAGCCTTGACTTGCTTGATATGGGTCGTGTCTTGACATACAGGCAAAAAAAAATATGGGCAGCGACAACGATTCACGAATAATAAGCATGGATAAAGTTCTATTCGAAGATGCGTATGAAGAATTTTTTGAAAAAGAGCACATATACGAACTTCTCGACCATAAGGAGCTGAGTGCTACTGTCAACTGCGTATACATGAGGTAAAAATTACTTTTCATCGCATTTATTTGTAATTAATTTAATTTATTGGTAATTAATCTAATTTGAAATTTCATTGAAGGTTTTTGTATGAGAAGTTCGTGTGCACGTGCAGATTGTCAAATAAATTTTCATTCTTGTCTCCGCATAAGATTTCGATGCTTCAACACGATCCAGTGAATGTAAAGAAATACGTTGTAGATATACTATTAGGAAATAAAGAGAAGGATAAGTTGTTCCTTGCACCATATAATTCAAAGTTCATAATTATATATTCTTTATTATTATCTTTTTTAATTTATGAGATCTTAATTTATTAGTTGTGTAAACTAAATTTTTGTTGTTGTAGGGCACATTGGGTGCTAATTGCAATCAATGCGACCTCTGAAGTTATATACTACCTAGATCCCTTGCACGGCCATTACAACAATCGCCCCGAGATAAAGACTTTGTTAGACACGTAAGTAATATTCATTTATTTTTTACATATATATATATATATATATATATATATATATATATATATATAATTTGTTTGTTAATGCTATAATAATCACATTTATTTATTCGATAGTGCTTTACAAGTTTTTCGAGCTCAAAGAGGCGCGACAGTGTCGAAGCTAAAGTCAAATAACATCACATGGATTCCAATAAAGGTTTGAAATATATGCTTTTAAATTTCACTTACAATCAATGCACAAATAATTATTAACTTATATGTTTTATTTTATAGTGCCATCGTCAAACTAACAACATCGACTATGGGTACTATGTATTGCGATTCATGAAGGAGATTGTTGATAAGAATCAAATTATAATCCCAGAAACGGTACGGTATTTTAATTATTTGATTTTCATATATAAACTATGTATATATTTGATTCTAACTTATTTATGTTCAATTTTTATATCGCACAGTACTTTGACAATTCCAGTCCAACATATTCTGAAGAAGATCTAACAGAGATAAAGGAAGACTGGTGTCAGAATGTGCTTGAAATGAATATTATTTGATTTGCTGGGAAATGGCATGCTGCAAGGGATATGGTAGTTATGTGCTGTTTGTGAATATGAATATGTAGCTGTATGAAAATATAGTGAATCTGATAGTTATATGAATAGGCAGTTGTGAATATGTAGTTCTAGGCTGTTGTGAATATGTAAATATGAACTGATTGTTGTGTACTGATGAAAATATAGTGAATCTGTTGTTGTTGTATACTGATTCTTGTGTGTTAAAAGGTGTTGTTTTGTTGTTGTTGTGTACTACTAACTGATTGTGAACTGATTCTGGATGAAAATGATTTTGGAATAAAAATTGTGAACTGATTCTGGATTAAAAGACAACGCTTTTAAAAAAAGCGCTTTCTAAAAAAGCACTTTTTAAAATTTCCAGCATATTTAATAAAACTTAAAAAAAGCACCTTTTACAACGCTTTCTCTAAAAAGCGCTGTAAAACGTGCATTAGAATGGACCTACCACAACGGTTTTTTGAAGAAAAACTGTAATAGGTGCATAATAATGCATCTACATAAATGCACCTATTACAACGCTTTTATGGACAAGCGCTGTAAAAGGTGCATAACAAATCATGTATATGAATGCACCTATTACAGCGCTTTTTTGAAAAAGCGCTGTAATAGGTGCATAATAATAAAACAATTAAATGCATCTACTACAACGCATTGTCTGAAAAGCGCTGTAATAGGTGCATAATAATAAAACAATTAAATGCACCTATTACAACGCTTTTTCAAACAAGCGCTGTAGTAGGGGCATAATAATGCATCTATTGTTACATGGATTTACAATGCTTGTTAAAAAGCGCTGTAAAATGCGTATAACAAGCGCGCAATATATCCACCTTTTTTACAAACGCTTTTTTTAAAAACAAGCGCTGTTGTATCTTTTTACAGCGCTAGTAACTACAGCGCTCCTTTTTTTTGAAAAAGCGTTGTAAATGGCTTAAAAAACCCTATAAAATGCGTTTTTTCGCGTAGTGAAACTTTTATTTTTGCTTTTTAGTATTTCTTGCTTAAGAATTCAAATGATGAACGAGTTATACTTTTGCTTTGAATGTGGCAAGTCCTTCTCAAGTTCTAGGGCTCTGAGTAGCCATGCAACAATTCATAAAAAAAATGAGTTATACTTTTGCTTTGAATGTGGCAAGTCCTTCTCAAGTTCTAGGGCTTTGAGTAGCCATGCAACAGTTCATAAAAAAAATTGCAACACGAAGTGATCAACGTCGTGAAATATTCTCATTTTCTCAAACTAGTGTTGGTTATACGAATGCCCATATTCGATGTCCATATTGTCCAAGTAAATATTTAACCGATGAAGAAATTGAGAGTCACATTACTGTTCAACACACCTAATTTGCCACGAAGATACATGGGAGAAGCATCCATACATGCATAAGTTATGTTAATTTAGGAATAATCGTTTGATCTTTTTATTATTATTGCTATAGTTTTGGATTATATCTTATTTCTAGATATTTGATGTTATTTATAACATTTAGTTTGTAAATTATATATTTTCAAATAAGTTTCAATATGGTATTATTATTATTGGTGCATGTATGGATAAATTAAATAAATGATTTATAATAAAGTTTTATTTGAAATCCATCGATTCGATATTTTTACCAATTATTATTTTTAATCAGTTAAGAATGCAAATTTTTAATTGACCCCATTTAATGTCTCATTCTCATTTTAACTCAAAGCGTTTTATTTTTGTTGAAATTTTAGTTACGCGTGTTTTGTCTCATCCAACTTTGTTATATTATAACAGGTTAAATAAATATTTAATTTTTATAAAATTTCTAAATTTTGTTTATTCCTTGATAAAAATACAACTTTTTAGGTCTCTACAAAAATTATCATGCAAGCAGGTTTACTCTTTGGTGATAAGTTAACAAATATTTTTGAATGAGTTTATGTCTTATCAAATTGTCTACTGATCATATATACTCCCACTTCGTCGGGTGGAAAAAAAAAGGAACCAGATATTAAAAAATATAGAGTTAGTAAAAGTTTTTTTTACCATAACAATTATAGTTCTTTAGATGAATTGATTTTGAGATAGTTGTGTTTTTTCGATACAGTTGTAATTTTTAGTGCAAAAACTGTGATTTAGAATGTTTTTTTTTTGAGCCAAAATTGTATGAGAGGATTCGCAAGATTTTCTTTCTAAAAATTGCTTGAGGAATGATAAAAAAAAAATTGCACCGGGAGCTAATTTATATATATACGAAATCACAATTTAAAATACTTTTTTGAAATGAACATGAAATCTTGATTTACACATTAAATCTATTAACTTATTTTATATTGTCTTGATATTTATTAAAATTAAAATTTATATTTTATTGTGTGCAACTATATTGATGTCATATGAGAAGTGATGGGTTTTCAATTGATCAATTGTTTTTAGGCTCGTTTTATAAATTTTTTATTTATTTATTTATAAAATCGTTCATTATATTTTCAATTAAAATAGTATCATAATTTTCTCTTTTAGTTTTAATTTTGTTTTTGATTGGTTTATTTGCATCTATGTTTTTTTATAGAGATTAATATTTAATTTCT
>JBBPBP010000001.1:26303255-26334381 GCA_037974735.1 Cicer chorassanicum
ATCATAATAAATAAGTATTATAAAATTGAATTTGAGTTTTTACTATTCCCTCAATCTCACAATGTGTGTTATTTTTACACATATATAAATTTGAGAAAAGTTTACCATCTAGATTGTGAATTGTCTTAAATATTTTTTAGAGATTTATTCTTATTTTCTCACATTTTAATTAAATTTTATATAACAAAATAATAAAGATTGATAAACTAGAAAAGGAAATTAAGATAATTTTAAAACAAATTTTGTTGTGTGCATATGAACACACTCTTCAATATTATAACCATATCTTTAAGTGGATTTTATAAATTTTTGAATTATATTGTAGTCTAACCTACTCTATAAATAGATTGTTTGGCAAATTTTTTTTTTATTTTTTGCTTTTTAGTATTTCTTGCTTAAGAATTCAAATGATGAACGAGTTATACTTTTGCTTTGAATGTGGCAAGTCCTTCTCAAGTTCTAGGGCTTTGAGTAGCCATTCAACAGTTCATAAAAAAAAACGAGTTATACTTTTGCTTTGAATGTGGCAAATCCTTCTCAAGTTCTAGGGGTTTGAGTAGCCATGCAACAGTTCATAAAAAATTGAAACACAAAGTGCTCAACGTCCTGAAATATTCTCATCTTCTCAAATTAGTGCCGGTCATACGAATGCCCATATTTGATGCCCATATTGTCCAAGCAAATATTTAACCGATGAAGAAATTGAGAGTCACATTACTGTTCAACACACCTAATTTGCCACGAAGATACATGGGAGAAGCATCCATAAATGCATAAATTATGTTAATTTAGGAATAATCGTTTGATCTTTTTTTTATTATTATTGCTATAGTTTTGGATTTTATCTTATTTCTAGATATTTGATGTTATTTATAACATTTAGTTTGTAAATTACATATTTTCAAATAAGTTTCAATATAGTATTATTATTATTGGTGCATATATGGATAAATTAAATAAATGATTTATAATAAAGTTTTATTCGAAATCCATGGATTCCATATTTTTACCAATTATTATTTTTAATCAGTTAAGAATACAAATTTTTAATTGACCCCCTTAATGTCTCAATCTCATTTTAACTCAAAGCGTTTTATTTTTGTTGAAATTTTAGTTTCGCGTGTTTTGTCTCAACCATCTTTGTTATATTAGAAAGGGTTAAATAAATATTTAATTTGTATAAAATTTCTAAATTTTGTTTATCCCTTGACAAAAATACAACTTTTTAAGTCTCTACAAAAATTATCATGCAAGCAGGTTTACTCTTTGGTGTTAAGTTAACAAATATTTTTGAATGAGTTTCTGTCTTATCAAATTCTCTACTGATCATATATACTTCTACTTCGACAGATGGAAAAAACAAAGTAACCAGATATTCAAAAATATAGAGTTAGTAAAAGTTTTTTTTACCGTCACAATTATAGTTCTTTCTTTGGTACCATTCTAACTCTGAAGTACTTGGTTAGGAGGCCTGATACTATGCCACCACGCAAGTGGACGGACAATTTAATTTGGTAAACGTGTGTTGCATGGTAGCTCCCGACATTTGGAGTGCTACCTCCAAGTCACCTAGGAGTTCCCCACCCGAATACGTCCAAGGTCCTACAATCTTGCCCTAAGGCTCAACAGCAGACCGCCACGATCAGACTCATTCAGTTGTACTTCTCCGGAATCGCTAGGCTTGTCAGGCCCTACCTATATGATGACCAAATAATCTCCACTTCAAAGATTATCAACATCTATTTTCTCCCCTCGTTTAGGTCAAATTCATCACTATTCAATAAAACACAATATGCATTTCGTGATATTCATCAAGGTGGTAACATCATAAGTCAACAAGTAATCATCAATGCAAATTTTCATAGTTATATATTACATTCAAAATTTATCATCATAATACACAAACTCTAATAATATATGATTTTCACTCACATATAATAATACTAAATCATTCATACACACCACTTCAATTGAAATGCATATAATAACAATTCATCACATTTTATATCAAATAACAATATCAAGGTAGATATAAACAAAACACAGAATATGTGACACCCTAAACCTAAAATAACATTTATAATAATTTATACTAAATTATTTGAAGAAAACTCGCGGCGGATGAAGAAAATCTTTTCAAGAAAATAAAAACTTTTATATCTATTTTAGGATATCACGTTTCTCTAAATACGTATGTAACAATTCAACTTTGTTTCTCAATTAAAATTCAATAAACTTGATTTAACTAGAATTTCTTGATTTAATTCCCAAGACTTACTCATACTAAGGTTTTCATATAAAAAGTCATTTGTGATTACATAAGTAAAATACACATTACAACTCTTAATTCCCGGTATCACCTATCAGAGCGGGGTTCCTCCCAAACTTAAACTTCAAGACTCATTAACCTGTAATTAATGCGGTTTCGCAAACGCAGGACCAAGCCAGTCAAACACAAACAACGAAGGAGGTGAGTTTTGAAATCATGTTAATAGTATAATATAAGTAAGGAGAACACGCAATTAATTCTAAATAAACCGTATCATTAGACAAACATTCTTCAAAGAAAAACATAACATTATAAAGTCAAAACCACTCAAGGAAAGTCAATACATTTCACTATAACATCAAATCATCTAAGAAGAATTATTATCGCACACGACACATATTAATCACAACAAAACAATCAGAAGAAAATGCAATGCTATGCATGAGCTTAGACTCTACTTCACAATGTGGTACCATTCTAACTCTGAAGTACTTGGTTAGGAGGCCATGATACTATGCCACCATTCTGGTGGACGGACAATTCAAATTGGCCCTGTCCTCATAGATCCCCTCAACTCAATCCGATACACATATACGCGACAGTCAAGGTAAACGTGTGTTGCATGGTAGCTCCCGACATTTGGAGTGCTACCTCCAAGTCACCTAGGAATTCCTCACCCGAATACCTCCAAGGTCTAACAATATTGCCTTAAGGCTCAACAGTAGACCGTCACGATCATGCTCCATTCAGTTGTACTTTTTCCCAGAATCGCTAAGCTTGTCAGGCCCTACCTATATGATGACAAAATAATATCCACTTCACAAATTCTCAATATTTATTTTCTCCCCTCGTTGGCCTATGATACTCCATCAAGACCATCATCTCAAACACAGATTGGAATCACAATTATTTCATCAGAGGTTACTTCAATCTTTTTATCACCAATTCATAACATCACTATTATAAATCACATATCATCATCATTACAGAACTCATCACGAATTTAGAACATCACTATCATCAATCGTAACTCATCACATAAACTTATCACAAATTTATGAAATCACAATTATTATTCAAACAACATCATCATCACATAAAATTATCACAACACATCCATCTTTTATCATCATATCACATAAACTCATCTAATCAAACATATACATAAAATTAATTCGACACTCAATATCACAATAACATCAAATACCACACATTTATAGAAATTAAATCAATCAACACCTTACACATATTTCTATTTTATATTTTAATCTCACAATTTCCATATTTGCACATTAATTAATTTATCCCTCAAAGGGCTACTGCCCTACGTAGCAAGCCCCAGATGAATTGTTGGGAAATACGGTTTTCCCGTTCATCTCACAATATATTACACTCATGAATTCAAACGCTCTCTCACCCATTACCTTATTTCTACGCTTTTACACACGAATAAGATTCCACGAGCAAACAATCTTTTCTCTTTGACTCTTTGTCCTTCAATCGATCTAACTCGACAATTTATGGGTAAACGTCAAAAATAAATTATGAGAAACTACTCTAAAAACTAAATTCGAAATTCGGTCATGAAAAATTACCATAAATCATAAAACCAATAAGTGGATAATATAGCCACTTTTCACACGGTCATTTTGGCGTTGGCTTCACTCAAATCGGAGTTACGATGAAGAAGAACGATACAAAATAAGGAATTTTATAAACGGAGAAGTCATGTGTTTTAGAGAGAAATTGGGATGGTTAAAAATATGAGGAAATATGTTTATTTGACTAGCTAAATGAATAAAACAACATACTGAAATTTGGACGAGAACGGAGCTCCTTTTCTTATTTTTTTAGGGTTCACATGGGTCAAGTCCATTGGTCTCCTTATTTATATATTTTTTTTATGTTTTACTACTATTATTATTATTTTGCTAAAATAAAATTAATTGTTACTTAATCTCATTTTTAATACTCTTCCAAACATCATTAAATTTTCAAAACATTACTAATGTTTCATAACTAATAAATGGCAAATTAGAGTAATTAAAATAATTTACCTTTTAAAAAAATACATATTATTAACAACCCAAACTCTCATATTCAAATTAATCACTATAATTATACTTCTTTTTCAAAATAATCACGTTATATTAATACTATCATTAGAGAATAGTCAAAATTATAAAATAAATAAATATAACAACAATATTTTACGTTAATTACTAAATCATAATAAATATATATATATAAAATCACAATTCCAAAATAATTATATAAAAATAAAGAAAATCAAACATAATATTACTACGATCTCAAGATAATTATTTATAAAATAAATAATTAAAATAAGATATATTTAGAAATAATTAAATATAATTAAGTGCACATACATTTAATATTAGTCAAACACACGAGAAAATATCATATTAATTACCAACTCACTTGTACACGTAAAATCTCCTAAATCTTATTCTTTAAAATATTTACACTAATATACTATTATTTTTAGAAAAATATATAAAATAATAAAATATAACGTTTATTATTCATATAACATATTTGGTCAAATATGTACAAGATTAGCACATCATAGAAAACACACCTATAAAGAAAGTTAATCATAAAGCTAATCAACATATATTCCAAAATAATTTTAACACCAAATTAATTATCTAAAATCCTATTTAATTAATAAAATAGTTTATTATAAAATTTGGAGTGTTACAGAATACGTCAAATACACAATTCTACAGTAATTCAACTACCACACAATCTTCAAAATTTAAATCAAACAACACCCTATAAAAGTTTCTAACTCGTATTTTAACCTCACCAAATTCAAGTTTTCTCATTAGTCAATTATTACTCAAAGGGCTTCAGCCATACGTAGCGAGCCCCGAATGAATTATGGGAAATACAGTTTTCCCGTTCATCTCACTTAATTTACACTCATGAATTCAAACTCTCTCTCACCTCATACCTCAATCTGACGCTTTCATAAGATATAAGGACCAGAATGATTTTCAGCAATCATGAGATGTCGACAACGTGCAACGAACAAGTCCAAAAGCATCGACAAATTTGCAGAATCAATTAAACATGGCTGGCAATTTACACGGAGCATAAAAATCAGCATTGCATAATTAATAAAAATATTAGGCAAAGAATCATATTCAAAATATCGTGAAATAGGTTATTAGAAAATGTCTCACTGACGTGCTGGAGCGCCGACAGGGTTTGACGTCAACTTCACCGAAACACGCAAATGAGTAGTGCTTCTTGAAGGTGTCGACGAGAGGAATCCAAAAATGCTATCAGTTTTTCAAGACGATGAACGTGCTGGCCAGAATTTGACAACATAGCCACGACGAGGGTGAAAACCCATTTTTTTGAAGTTTAACGATTGGTGATTCCAAGCGTATGTAATTGAAGAGGGTGCTTCGTGGAGTCCAAATATGGTCTCGGTTTTCGTTGGGAGTAGTCGTGGTGCCCGAAATCTTGATCAAACGATGGAGGTGTGATTTTTGACAAAGAGGAATAAGACGTTTTAATTTGCGATTCAAGTTTGGGAATGGAAGAGGAGATCACAACGATCACAAATGTGGTCTCAGTTTTGTAAGACATCCACTATAATGATCGTGCTTGACGAAAAAAGAGGGAGGAGAAATGGTTGTGACGGCGCATATAAGAAGAAGAAGAAGAAGAAGAAGAAGAAGAAGAAGAAGAAGAAGAAGAAGAAGAAGACGTGTTCTGTTCTCATTCTTTTTCTTTGTCCTTATTATTATTATTATTATTATTATTATTTATTAGATTTTACTCTTGCATAGAGATCTAACCTATAAAACACATTTTACTCATTTCTTTTATTTTCTTTATTTTTAAACACAATTTAATTAATAAAATATTACTAATATTTCAAAACTAATATTTTATAAATTAAAGTAATTAATCTTTTAAAATACATTAAGAATCAAGACTCTCATATTCAAAATAACCACTATAATTATACTTATTTTCTTCAAATACTCACATTAAAATACTACCTCTAGAGAATATTCGAAATAAACAAATAAATAAATATAACATCAACATTTTATTTTAATTACTAAATAAAGCAAATCAAACACAATATAATTATTTATAAAATAAATAACTAAAAATAGTTAAATAATCAAAATATAACTATGTGCACAGTTAAAATCAGTCAAACGCACGGGAAAATATCACATTAATTGTGTATGAGCATATCCACGTAAAATTGACTAAAATCTTATTCTTTAAAATATTACACTAAAATACTATTATTTTTAGAAAAATATATAAAACAATATAGTATAATATCTGTTGTTTATACAACTAATTTAGTCAAATATGTACAAGAATAGGACATCATAGAAAACACACATATAAAGAAAATTAATCATAAAATTAATCAACATATATTCTTAAATAATTTTAACACCAACTTACTGATTTAAAATCCTACTTTATTAACAAAATAGTTTATTATAAAAATTGGGGTGTTACAGGGCTCGCTACGTACGGCAATAGCCCTTTGAGAGATAAATTGATTAGTGTGAAATATGAGAATTGTGAGATTAAAATGTGAAATAGAAATGTTTATAAGGTGTTGATTGATTTAATTTTTGATAATTGTGTGGTAGTTGATATTTGCCATTATTGTTGGATGTCGAATGAAATTATGTGCATATGTTTGATTAGATGAACTTATGTGATGTGATAATAAAAGATGAATGTATGGTATGATATATGTTTACGTGATGATAATGATGATTTTTTATTGATGATAATGATGTTATAAAATTGTGATGAGAATATTGAAGTACCCCGTAATTGATGAAATAGTGATGATTCCTAAATATGATGCTCTTAATGGAGTAGTCTAAGCTAACGAGGGGAGAAAATAAATATTGAGAATTTGTGAAGTGGAGATTATTTCGTCATCATATAGGTAGGGCCTGACAAACCTAGTGATTCCGGAGAAGTACAACTGAATGAGCCTGATCGTAGCGGTCTGTTGTTGAGCCTTAAGGCAAGATTGTTAGACATTGGAGGTATTCGGGTCGGGAATTCCTAGGTGAGTTGGCGGTAGCACTCCAAATATCGGGAGCTACCATGCAACACACGTTTACCTCGACTGTCGCGTATATGTGTCTCGGGTTGAGTTGAGGGGATCTATGAGGACATAGCCAATTTGAATTGTCCGTCCACCGGGATGGTGGCACAGTATCAAGCCTCCTAACCAAGTACTTCAGAGTTAGAATGGTACGACATTGTGAAGTAGAGTCTAAGCTCATGCATAGCATTGCATTTTCTTGTGATTAATGTGTATCGCATGTGATTACAATTTCTCTTAGACGATTTGATGTTACAGTGAAATGTATTGATTTTCCTTGATTTTGACTTTGACTTTACTATGTGATGTTATTCCTTGAATAATGTTTGTTTAATGATACAGTTTATTTATGATCAAATGTGTGTTCTTCTTACTTATATTATACTATTAACATCATTTCAAAACTCACCTCCATCGTTGTTTGTGTTTGACTGACTTGGCCCTACGTTTGCGAAATCGCAGTTGTTACAGGATAATGAATCTTGAAGTTCAAGTTGGGAGGAACCCTGCTCTGATAAGTGATACCGGGAATTAGGGTTGTAATTTGTAATTTACTTATTTAATTTGAAATCCATGGATTCCATATTTTTACAATTCTTTATTTTTAATAAGTTAAGAATGCAAATTTTTAATTGACCACCTTTAATGTCTCAATCTCATTTTAACTCAAAGCGTTTTAGTTTTGTTGAAATTTTAGTTACGCATGTTTTGTCTTATCAAACTTTGTTAATTATATTATAAAGGTTTAACAAAATATTCAATTTTTATACAATTTATAATTTTTTTTATTCGTTGATAAAAATACAACTTTTTAAGTCTCTACAAAATTATCATGCAAGCAGGTTTAGTCTTTAGTCTTAAGTTAACAAATATTTTCGAATGAGTCTCTGTCTTGTCAAATTGTCTATTGATCATATATACACCCACTTCGACCGGTGGAAAAAAAAAAAGTAACCAAATATTCAAAAATATATAGAGTTAGTAAAAGTTTTTTTAACCATAACAATTATAGTTCTTTAGATGAATTGGTTTTGGGATAGTTGTGTGTTTTCGATACAGTTGTAATATTCATTGCAAAAGCAGTGATTTAGAGTGTTAACTTTTGCTTTCGACCAAAAATTGTATGAGAGGATTTGCAAAGTTTTCTTTTAAAAATTGCTTGAGGAATGATAAAAACTTTTTTTTGCATCAGGAGCTAATGCATATATCTACTAACTCACAATTTAAGATACTTTTTTGAAATCAACGGGAAATCTTGATTTACACATTAAATCTATTAACTTATTTTATATTGTCTTAACATTTATTAAAATTAAAATTTATGTTTTATTGTGGGAAACTATATTAGTGTTATATGAGAAGTGATTGGTTTTCGATTGATCAAGTTTTTTTAAGCTCGTTTTATAGTTTTTTTATTTATAAAATCGTTCAATATATTTTCAATTAAAATAATATCATAATTTTCTCTTTTAGTTTTATTTTGTTTTTGATTGATTTATTCGCATCTATATTTTTTTTATAGAGATTAATATTTTAATTTAAACCAACTGTAATATTTAATGATATATTTACAAGCCTTATTTATCAATACATGTGAATTAATTTTATTTTTCAATATATCTTTAAGATATTTAATCATAATAAATAAGTATATTAAAATTGAATTTGAGTTTTTACTATTCCCTTAATCTCACAATGTGTGTTATTTTTACACATATATAAATCTGAGAAAAGTTTACCATCTAGATTGTGAATCATCTTTAAGATTTTTGTGAGATTTATTCTTATTTTCTCACATTTTAATTAAATTTTATATAACAAAAAATAAAGATTTATAAACTAGAAAAGGAAATTAAGATAATTTCAAAACAAATTTTCTTGTGTGCATATGAACACACCCTTAAATATTATAACGATATCTTTATGTGGATTATAAACTTTTTTGAATTATATTGTAGTCTAAGCCACTCTACAAATAGATTGTTTATCAACAAAACTTTTACTTTTTGCTTTTTAGTATTTTTTTCTATAGAATTCAAATGATGAACGAGTTATCCGTTTGCTTTGAATGTGGCAAGTCCTTCTCAAGTTCTAGGGCTTTGAGTAGCCATGCAGCAGTTCAAAAAAAAAAAATAGAAACACGAAGTGATCAACGTCGTGAAATATTCTCATCTTCTCAAACTAGTGCTGGTCATACGAATGTCCACAAAAATACGGCACCACCGTCACAAACCCTACCACCGGTACCTTTTCGATGCCCATATTGTCCAAGCAAATATTTAACCTGTGAAGAAATTGAGAGTCACATAACTGTTCAACACACCTAATTTGCCACGAAGATACATGGGAGAAGCATCCATACATGTATAAGTTTTGTTAATTTAGGAATAATCGTTTGATCATTTTATTATTATTGGTATAGTTTTGGATTTTATCTTATTTCTAGGTATTTGATGTTATTTATAACATTTAGTTTGTAAATTATAAATTCTCAATTAAGTTTCAATATAGTATTATTATTATTGGTGCATGTATTGATAAATTAAATAAATGATTTATAATAAAGTTTTATTTGAAATCCATGGATTCCATATTTTTACCATTTTTCATTTTTAATCGGTTAAGATTGCAAATTTTTAATTGACCACCTTTAATGTCTCAATCTCATTTTAACTCAAAGCGTTTTAGATTTGTTGAAATTTCAGTTACGCGTGTTTTGTCTCATCCAATTTTTTTAATTATATTATAAAGGGTTAAATAAATATTTAATTTTTATACAATTTCTAAATTTTGTTTATTCCTTGATAAAAATACAACTTTTTAAGACTCTACAAAATTATCATACAAGCATGATTAGTCTTTGGTGTTAAGTTAACAAATATTTTCGAATGAGTCTTTGTCTTGTCAAATTGTCTATTGACCATATATACACTCACTTCAACCGGTGGAAAAAAAAAAGTAATCAGATATTCAAAAATATATAGAGTTAGTAAAAGTTTTTTTTACCATAACAATTATAGTTTTTTAGATGAATTGGTTTTGGGATAGTTGTAAATTTCAATGCAAAAACAGTGATTTAGAGTGTTTACTTTTATTTTTGACCAAAAATTGTATGAAAGGATTTGCAAAATTTTCTTTTAAAAATTGCTTGAGGAATGATAAATTTTTTTTTTTGCAGCGGGAGCTAATGGATATATCTACTAACTCACAATTTAAGATAGTTTTCTGAAATCAACGGGAAATCTTGATTTACACATTAAATCTGTTAACTTATTTTATATTGTCTTAATATTTATTAAAATTAAATTTTATGTTTTATTGTGCGAAACTATATTAATGTTATATGAGAAGTGATTGGTTTTCGATTGATCAATTTTTTTTTAAACTCGTTTTATATATTTTTTTATTTATAAAATTGTTCAATATATTTTCAATTAAATTATTATCATAATTTTCTCTTGTTGTTTTGATTTTTTTTTTTTATTGATTTATTCGCATCTATATTTTTTTTATAGATATTAATATTTAATTAAAACCAACTGCAATATTTATCAACACATGTAATTAATTTTAAACCTAAAATCTTGATAAAGGTCTTTAAAACCATTTCTAAACATGCATGTTTCCCTGATCTGACTCAATCATTAATCAATAAAGTAGGGATAATAACCTAAACTTGAGTCAAAGTTGCAATTCAAGAAAAATGGGAGCTCAAAAATCAATTTAATCATAGAATCATCTTCTCCTTATCGTAAACTCTGAGTTCTTTTTATTAAATTTTTTTTTATTAGGGATTTAATTTAATTAAAGTTTTTGTGAAAAAGAGGAATGGAAGAAAACAATCATAGCGAAAAAAAAATTATTAAGAATTAAGGACTTAGGATTAAATTATTATGGGTTTAGTATATCGCCTAAGTTATTTATAACTGTTGTGGATGAATAATGCATTTTATATATGGCATAGTAAAGGCATTTTATACAAAACGTCTCAAGTTTTGTACAATATCATTAATTAGATCATGCATGACCTTATTCACGGTGGGACATTTAGGTTATTCTAGGCATGGAATAACAGGTAAAGGAGAACAATCAGGACACTGATTGGGGTTTGGCCAGACCACCTTTACCAATCAGGATTCAATTATCTTGGTGACCCACATTAAGATATTGGGCGACTTTTCCTTATTCCAAAGGAAAAGATTTAAGGTCATGCATATGTTTTTCATAATAATATATATGTATGTATGTATGTATGTATGTATCTATATATATATATATATATATATATATATATATATATATATATATGTACATATATAATAATAATAATAATAATAATAATAATAATAATAATAATAATAATAATAATAATAATAATAATAATAATAATAATAATATTTTTATAAGTAAAACTTTTATAAAAATTTAAGATTTGAGAGTTTTATCTTGAGATGTATAATTATTTTTCATGTTTTATACACTTTTATGAAAGAAACTCTTAGAGATTGTTTTCCTTTTATTTTTCAGAGCTCACTGAGATATTTTTATCTCACCCCAAGTATTTTTTTCATTTAGCAGCTGGAGGAACATGAGACATGAATTTAGCACAAGAAGATCAGTTCCAAACTTGTTGAATTAGAATTTGATATTTTGTTTTATGATGTAATCAGTCAATCGTAGTTTGTTTTCAAGATGTAATATTTTATGAATCTACTAAACAAGTTGTAAACTATATTTATGAATGTAGTTTTCACTTATGATGGTGATTCTAATTTATTTTTTCATTATTAGTTACCTTTGTTTTATTAAGGTGTATGTGTCTAATTATCATATTCTAGACAAATAATAATGGGTCTTACATTTTGGTATCAGAGCCATGTCGATTCATTTGGCCTATGGGTTATGTGTTAGGAATTATAATAGCTTTGTTTTACTATACATTCTAATTATCATTTCACCTAATATTAAGTCTGATCAACTTAGTATATTGTGTATGGTATGCAGAATTATGGCTGAAGGATCTAGGAGGAATCTTGCCCCTGAAGATAGTATGACTCCACCACCCACTGCTGAACCATGGGAAAGGGTTATGGAAGCTATTCATATGCAAGCAACGGCTACCCATAATCTGGTACAACAAATGGCAATGCAAAGAGATGGCGCTCCAAATGCCATTAGGGTGTTTTATGATTTTCTTAAGTTGCAGGCTCCAACATTCCAATGCAGCCATAATCCCTCAGAGGCCCAAGCTTGGCTGGATGAGATTAAAATGGCATTTGAATTAGTACTTTGTACTTAAAAAAAAAAGTGGCATTTGCTGCCCATGTACTAAAGGGTGGGGCAGAGTATTGGTGGAGGAGTGCAAAGGCTTATCTTCAGACTCAAGGAACCCATATGAATTGGGAACACTTTGAGGTGGCCTTTTTAGACAAGTATTATCCAAAAAGTTCCAGAAGACAAAAGGAGTTGGAATTTGTACACCTGCAACAAGGAGACATGTCGGTTGCAGAGTATGTTGCTATGTTTGAAGAACTTTCCAGATTTCCCCCACATGCCCAATATGCACCCACAGAAGAATGGAAGTTAAACCAGTTTGAATGGGGATTGATGACTGAAATTAGAGCTTACTAATTATTCTACTCTTGTACACAAGAGCTACATTATTGAAGACAATTTAAAAAAGGTACAAGAGGAGAGGCGGGCTAAGTGGCAACAAAAGAAAGAGTTTGGAAAATTTGGCCAGCAATTGAAGGTAAAGACTCCCCAAGGGAAGGGGAAACAAGTACAAACCTCTAGTTCTCCAAGAGCAAGGAAGTGTCCTACGTGTGGCAAAGATCATGGAGGAGAGTGCTTGGTTGGAAAGCAAGTCTACTACTACTGTAAACAGCCTGGTCATATGGCTCCCTTTTGTCCAGTACGCCAAAAACAAGCCAAACAAGCCTAACGCTAGAAGGGTCTTTGCTCTCAGTGCAAAGAAAGGTATGAATCATAATCTATTAACTGGCACTGTATTCATAAATGAAATCCTTTTAATTGTCATGTTTGACATTGGTGCATCTCATTCTTTCATCTCTTCTGATTTTGTTTTGCAACATAATCTCCATGTAATTGAAATGCCTTATCCCTTAGTTGTAAGCACTACATCTAAAAATTCAATAGAGACCTCCTTAGTATGTCATTAGTGTCCAATCACCCTGCATGATAGAGTTTATCTAATAAACCTAGTATGTTTACCCCTTAAGGGCTTGGACATCATATTAGGAATGGACTGGATGTCCGACCATTCAGTAACTTTGATTTGCCATGGTAGGAAAGTCATAATTCCTTTAGGAATTCCCCAACCAGAGGAAACCAAATACCCCTCCTTGACCAACAGTTCTCTACTCTTCCAATGTCTGACCAATGGGGTTCAAGGCGTACTATTATTACTATCCTTTAACTCAGGGTCTGAAATGGACTTGTCCAATATTCCTGTAGTTAGTGAGTTTGAGGATGTCTTTCCAAAGGATGTGACATCATTGCCTCCTGAAAGAGAAATAGAGTTCTCAATAGACTTGGTTCTTGGAACTAGGCCAATCTCCATTGCCCCTTACAGAATGTCTCCATTAGAATTGAGTGAGTTAAAAAACCAATTAGAGGACCTGATAACCAAACAGTTTATCAGACTAAGTGTGTCTCCTTGGGGAGCCCCTGTGCTCTTTGTAAAGAAGAAGGATGGCAGTATGAGGTTTTGCATAGATTATAGAAAATTAAATAAAGTGACCATCAAGAATAAGTACCTTCTGCCCATAATTGATGACCTATTAGACCAATTAGGGGGAGCTACTGTGTTCTCCAAAATTGACTTGAGATCAGGGTACCACCAAATCAGAATAAAATCAGAAGATGTACCAAAAACAACCTTTAGAACTAGGTATGGGCACTATGAATTTTTTGTTATGCCTTTTGGTGTAACCAATGCCTCGGCTGTGTTCATGGATTACATGAATAGAATTTTTAGGCATACTTAGATAAGTTTGTGATTGTATTTATAGATGACATACTAATATACTCTAAGACCCCAGAAGAACATGCAAGTCATCTTCAAATAGTGTTGCAAGTACTAAGGGATAGAAAATTTTATGCCAAACCAAGCAAATGTGAGTTTTCGATGTTAGAAGTAAAGTTTCTAGGCCATGTGATCAATAAGAAAGGAGTGGCAGTGAATCCCTCCAAAGTAGAGGCAGTGCTGAAATGGGAACATCCTAGGAATGTGATAGAGGTTAGGAGTTTCTTAGGACTGGCGGGGTATTATAGGAGATTCATTAGGAAATTCTCCCAAATTGCCCTGCCTTTGACAAGACTGACTAGGAAGGACCAACCCTTTGTGTGGGATCAAAAATGTGAAAAGATTTTTCAGACTCTTAAGACCAAGTTAACCATTGCTCCTGTGCTGGCCATACCAGATCCAACCTTAAGATTTGAAGTGTATTGTGATGCATGCCTGAAAGGTTTAGGTTGTGTATTGATGCAAAACAACCAAGTAGTGGCTTATGCTTCAAAACAACTAAAGCCTCGTGAGGGGAACTATCCCACTCATGACCTAGAATTGGCTGCCATAGTATTTGCCTTGAAGATTTGGAGGTATCATCTATATGGGAGACAATTTGATGTTTTCAGTGATCATAAGAGCCTAAAGTATCTCTTTGATCAGAGGGAACTTAACACGAGGCAAAGAAGGTGGGTGGAGTTTTTGAAAGATTATGAATTTGAACTGAAATACCACCCAAGTAAGGCCAATGTAGTGGCCGATGCATTGAGCAGGAAATCCCTACATATGTCTCTTCTAATGATCCAAGAACTTGTACTACTAGAAAAACTTAGAGACTTGAACCTAAATATGACAATCCTCCAAGGGGAAATTCTTTCAAATAAACTAGAAATAACTAGTAGCCTTAAAGACCAAATTAGGCAATCCCAAGGGATGGATGAAGAGTTACAACTTAGAAAGGACCAAGAAAGATTTTAAAGGGCAAGAGATGGAACAATCCTATTTTAGGGCAGAATTTGGGTACCTAAGGATTCAGAATTAAAGACACTGATACTAGAAGAAGCTCACCAAAGTAACCTGATTGTTCATCCTGGATCTACCAAGATGTACCAAGACCTTAAGAAAAATTATTGGTGGCCAAGTATGAAGGTTGATGTGGCTCCTTTTGTGGGTCAATGCCTGACTTTCCAAAAGGTGAAAATAGAACATCAAAGGCCAGCAGGATTGCTACATCCTCTGGAAATACCTGAATGGAAATGGGACTCAATTTCCATGGATTTTGTTGTAGGTTTGCCATATACCCACACTGGGTATGATTCCATTTGGGTGATTATGGACAGATTAACTAAGTCAGCCCATTTCTTACCAGTAAAGTCAAACTACAACACCCTCAAACTATCCAAGTTATTCATTAAGGAAATAGTGAGGTTGCATGGGGTGCATCTTGGTATCATATCAGATATGGACCCTAAGTTTACCTCCATGATTTGGAAGGCCTTTCAAAAGTCTCTAGGAACTAGACTACACCTTAGTACTGAAGGTGCGAACACGAGAAGGGGGGTTGAATTGTGTTTGCACAAAGTTGATAACTTTTTTGATAATTTATAAATAATTAAAAATTAGTTTGGTTTTGGTGACTTACTTGGAGTAAAAGCAATCGAATTTAGAGGCAGCAAGCAATGAAAGCATAAATAATTTGACGCGTAGAATTATCCTGGTTCACCACTAACTTGGCTACATCCAGTCCCTCATTCAGAAGGCTTTAATCCACTAATTCAAAAAACCTTGAATTACAAAGCACCTGACCCTCCAAGCCAGTCTTCCCAAACAGCCTGGCAACCGCAGAGTTTTGAGGAACTAACCACCTTAACCCTACAAGCCAAGTCTTCTCCTAACAACCTGACAACCCCAGATTGAAAAAGGAACTAAACCATTATCGGGTTGGATACAAGAGATCGAAACTTGAGTAGTTGCTTCTAACAAAGCTGATAATAATAATAACTCTCACACTTTAAGAAAAGAACACTCAGAAAATATTTCTAACCTGAACAAGTGTTTCTCTCATTGAACTCTAAGATGAATTGAGAATCTTAAGCTTGAGTCACTCTTTTTTGCTTTTCGATGCTTTTCTCCTTCAGCCTTGAGTGTCTATTTATAGTGAAAATTTGGGCTTCAATTTAGTCCTTATTTAATTCAGAATTGTATCTTGTTTAGATTGAGTTTGTAAATTCTTCAAATTAATTTCGTATTTTGTGTAGATTAACTTTGTAAATTCTTCAAATCAAATATTTTTCAAATCTTCATTAAATGTTGATCAAATATTCTTTAAATCTTCTTCAAATCTTCATTAAATGTAGGTCAAATATTCTTCAAATCTTCATTAAATGTTGATCAAATATTCTTCAAATCTTCAATTAAATGTTGATCAAATATTCTTCAAATCTTCTTCAAATATTCTTCAAATCTTGACCATATTTTCTTTTCAACTTGGTCAAAGATTTTCTTCAATTATAAATATGAATCAAATCTTATTTTAGATTTTTCATCCATTATAAATTTGAATCAAAACTTATTTTAGATTTTCTTGAATTATAAATTTGAATCAGATCTTATTTTAGATTTTCATCAATTATAATTTGGAATCAAATCTTATTTTAGATTTTCTTCAATTACATGAATCTTCTTTCATACTCTTTGAAGTCAAATATATTATTCTCATAAAATACTTTTGTTAACATCAAAAACTCTAAATGTAAAATCAACTTGGTTCCAACAATCTCCCCCTTTTTGATGATGACAAAACCTGTATTTTTTATAACAACTTTTCTTTATATTTCTTTGACTCCCCCTAACTTAGGGCTCCCCCTAAATCTTAGTATCATTTTCTTTCCAATTTATCAAATATCTTTCTCCCCCTTTTGTCATCAGACAAATAGACTTGATTGTGAAACTCTGCATCTTTTTTTTTGTTTTTGTTTTTTTTTTGTTTCTTTTTTTGAATAATATAACATATTATAAGAAAATATTACACTAAACTACTTTGAAGTGATCACAACATCAGTCATATATGAAGGTAAGATTTAGGTTTTTCTTGATGAAGTCAAACCTATCTTCAGGTAGTGGTTTGGTGAATATGTCAGCCCATTGGTGTTCAGTTGTTACAAATTGAATGTTTAGTACCCCTTTTTGAACAAAGTCCCTAATGAAGTGGTGTTTGATATCTATGTGTTTAGCTTTAGAATGTAAGATAGGGTTTTTGGGTAAACAAATGGCATAAGGGTCATCTTCTTCAAGCTCAATTTCATGTGATCTGAGAGAGCTGATTAATTCTTCCAGCTTTAGAGTATTCAAATCCTTTGCTTTCTGAATGGCAGTGATCTTAGGTCTCCACTTACTTGTCAGACTCCTAAGAATTTTCTTCACACGATCAGCAGTAGTATAACTCTTCTTAAGTACCTTTAATCCTGAGACCAGGGTCTGGAATCTGGAAAACATTGTTTCAATGTCTTCATCTTCTTCCATCTTGAACAACTCATACTTTTTAACTAAGAGGTTGGCCTTTGCTTCTTGAACTTGCTTGCTTCCTTCAAAGGTTAGAATCAGACTATCATAAATACTCTTTGTTGTCTCTTTGTTGGTGCACTTGTCAAACTCCTTGAAGGTGATTGCATTTATCATGAATGTTCTGGACTTATGATGCATCTTGTACATCTTCTTCTGATCAGCATTCATCTCCTTTCTTGGAATTTCAATACCATCAGTATTCTTCAGAGCAATATAACCATCTTGCACACAGTCCCAAAGTTTAGGATCTTGTGAAATATAGAAACTTCTCAGCCTGTCTTTCCAATACTCAAAACGTTCTCCATCAAACAAAGGTGGTTTGTTGTTATTTCCTCCAACAGCTTCTTCACTGAACCCAGACATATTGAACCCTTGGATCTTTTCTCAAACACTGTAAAATGCTCATCCTTGAGACCGAGCTCTGATGCCAAGTGATGGTGCGAACACGAGAAGGGGGGTTGAATTGTGTTTGCACAAAGTTGATAACTTTTTGATTATTTATAAATAATTAAAAATTAGTTTGGTTTTTGTGACTTACTTGGAGTAGAAGCAATCGAATTTAGAGGCAGCAAACAATGAAAGCATAAATAATTTGACGCATAGAATTATCCTGGTTCACCACTAACTTGGCTACATCCAGTCCCCTCATTCAGAAGGCTTTAATCCACTAATTCAAAAAACCTTGAATTACAAAGTACTTGACCCTCCAAGCCAGTCTTCCCAAACAGCCTGACAAACCGCAGACATTTAAGGAACTAACCACCTTGACCCTACAAGCCAAGTCTTTTCCTAACAACCTGACAACCCCAGATTGAAGAAGGAACTAAACCACTATCGGGTTGGATACAAGAGATCGAAACTTGAGTAGTTGCTTCTAACAAAGCTGATAATAACAATAAGTCTCACACTTTAAGAAAATAACACTTAGAAAATATTTCTAACCTGAACAAGTGTTTCTCTCTTTGAACTCTAAGATGAATTGAGAAATTTGAGCTTGAGTTACTCTTTTCTGCTTTTCGATGCTTTTCTGCTTCAGCCTTGAGTGTCTATTTATAGTGAAAATTTGGGTTTCAATTTAGTCCTTATTTAATTCTGAATTGTATCTTGATTGATTGAGTTTGTAAATTCTTCAAATTGATTCTGTTCCTATTTTGTGTAGATTGACTTTGTAAATTCTTCAGAATGATTCTGTTCCTATTTTGTGTAGATTGACTTTGTAAATTCTTCAAATCAAATATTCTTCAAATCTTCATTAAATGTTGATCAAATATTCTTTAAATCTTCTTCAAATCTTCATTAAATGTAGGTCAAATATTCTTCAAATCTTCATTAAATGTTGATCAAATATTCTTCAAATCTTCAATTAAATGTTGATCAAATATTCTTCAAATCTTCTTCAAATATTCTTCAAATCTTGACCATATTTTCTTTTCAACTTGGTCAAAGATTTTCTTCAATTATAAATATGAATCAAATCTTATTTTAGATTTTTCATCCATTATAAATTTGAATCAAATCTTATTTTAGATTTTGTTCCATTATAAATATGAATGAAATCTTATTTTAAATTTTTCATCTATTATAAATTTGAATCAAATCTTATTTTAGATTTTCTTCATTTATAAATTTGAATCAAATCTTATTTTAGATTTTCATCAATTATAATTTGGAATCAAATCTTATTTTAGATTTTCTTCAGTTACATGAATCTTCTTTCATACTCTTTGAAGTCAAATATATTATTCTCATAAAATACTTTTGTTAACATCAAAACTGTAAATGTAAAATCAACTTGGTTCCAACAAGTACTGCCTACCATCCCCAAACTAATGGCCAAATGAAAATAACCATTCAGACTCTGGAGGATATGCTGAGAGCATGCATTTTAGAGGAAGGAGGAAACTGGGATACGCACTTGCCTCTGGTAGAACTTTCCTACAACAACAGTTACCATGCCAGTATTGGCATGGCACCTTATGATGCTTTATATGGAAGAAATAGGGGATAAGGGGATCTTAGGTCCTGAAGTTATCCAAGAGACCACTAAAAAGATTAAGGTCATTAAGGATAAACTAAAGATAGCCCAAAGTAGTCAAAAGAGCTATGCTGATATCAGGAGAAGACCTTTGGAGTTTGAGGAGGGCGGTCATGTTTTTTTCAGAGTTACCCCCCACTATTGGCATTGATAGAGTGCTAAAGGTTAAGAAGCTAAACCCTCATTTTGTTGGATCCTTTCAAATATTGCAGAGGATAGGTCCCTGTGCATACAGAATAGCTTTGCCACCCAATTTATCCAATCTGCACAATGTTTTTCACGTCTCCCAATTAAAGAAATACATTCCTAACCCTCATCAAATTTTGAGTCATGAGTCTGTCCAACTCAAGTCAAACCTTACTTATGACCCAATGCTAGTCCAAATTATAGATAGAAGTGTAAAAGCATTGAGAAACAAAGAAATTCCCCGAGTGAAGGTTGTTTGTGAAGGATCTTCTGTAGAAGAAACAACATGGGAAGTAGAGACAGACATGCAAAGGGAGTATCCTTACCTTTTCCAATAGGTAATTATTTGAATTTTGAGGGCAAATTTTTTTTTAAGTGGTGGAGGATGTAACAACCTATCTATTTTGTTAAGTCTAGAAGTTAATTATTAAAACTGTTAATTTAAAAAATTATAATAATTAGTTTAAAATTTGTTTAATTAATAAAAGGGCACTATTGTAATATTTGGACAAATGAAGGACAATGATATAATTTCCATTGTACAGCCTTAAATATCATTTTTTTTCTTCTTTTCCTTCCTTCAGACAAAGAAACGCCTTCCCTTCTCCTTCTTCTCGTTAACGTGAGCAACTCCTTCATCCTCCCAATTTTCAACCCTCTCTTTTTCCTAAAACCATTTTTAAACCTTGCATGTTTCCCTGATCTAACTCAATCATCAATCAATGAAGCAGGAGATAATAACTTAAACTTGAGTCAAAGTTGCAATTCAAGAAAAAGGGGAGCTCAAAAACTAATTTAATCAGAGCATCATCTTCTCCCTTATCGCAAACTGTGAGTTTTATTTATTAATTTTATTTTATGATTAGGGATTTAATTTCTGAAGTTTTTTGTGAAAAAGAGGAATGAAACAAAACAACTAACATAGCAGGAAAAAAATGAAAATCTAGTCATAGGGATTTCATTGAAAATTTCAGTAATTTAGAACGTGCACGCTGTTTATGGTTGTGATGTTTGTGAATGAATTTTATGTTAGGAAAAATTTAATTAGATGTGTATAACTAGATTTAAGGTGAGTATGCTTGTCGAGCACGATTTATGCTCGTTACTACTGTTGCCTCTGATATTGTTGCTGTTGTCTCTGATGTGTATATGAAATTGTGTTATGTTACATTAAATTTCTTCTAGTATGAGGATTTTGGACACTGAAATGCTTCGAATAATACTGTTTTGAGTTATTATGGATTAGGAGAATTACAGTGTTATAAAATGGAATTTTTGCATATAGGTATTTTACAGCTGCATCTAAATGAGTGTTCATGACTTTTATGTTGTTATTAATTTCATGACTTTTATGTTGCTATTAATTTCATGACTTTGATATTTTTACTATTTTCATGACTTTGATGTTGTAACTATCTTCATGACTCCAATGTTGTTTCTATTTTTGTAACTATGATTTCCGTTTTGAATTAAGGACTTAAGATTAAATTATTATGGGTTTAGTATATCGCCTAAGTTATTTATAACTGTTGTGGATGAATGATGCATTTTATATATGGCATAGTAAAGGCATTTTATACAAAACATCTCAAATTTTGTACAATATCATCAGATCATGCATGGTCTTATTCATGGTGGGACATTTAGGTTATTCCAGGCATAGAATAACTGACACCCTAAACCCCAAAGTAATATATATAATAATTTATATCATATTTTTATAAAATTTGCAGCGGATAAATGAAGATATGTTTCCAAGAGAATAAAAACTTTTATATCTATTTTAGGATATCACGTTTCTAAAAAATCAAAAGGAACACTTAAACTTCTCTACTCCTATAAAATAGTGCAATCTCAACAAGTTTGATTTAAGTATAATTACTTGATTTAATTCTAAAAACTTACTAGTACTTATAAGGTTTTCATACAAAAAGTCGTTTCAAATTAAATGAGTAAAATACAAATTACAACCCTTATTCCTGGTATCACCTATCAGGGCAGGGTTCCTCCCAACTTGAACTTGAAGATTCATTAACCTGTAACAACTGCGATTTCGCAAACGCAGGGCCAAGCCAGTCAAACACAAACAACGAAGGAGGTGAGTTTTGAAATCATGTTAATAGTATAATATAAGTAAGAAGAACACGCATTTGATCATAAATAAATCGTATCATTAAACAAACATTATTCAAGGAATAACATCACATAATAAAGTCAAAGTCAAAATCAAGGAAAATCAATACATTTCATTATAACATCAAATCGTCTAAGAGAAATTATAATCACCTGCGATACACATTAATCACAACAAAAGAATCACAAGAAAATGCAATGTCATGCATGAGCTTAGACTCTTCTTCACAAGGTGGTACCATTCTAACTCTGAAGTACTTGGTTAGGAGGCTTGATACTATGCCACCATCCCGGTGGACGGACAATTCAAATTGGTCATGTCCTCATAGACCCCCTCAACTCAACCTGAGTCACATATACGCGACAGTCGAGGTAAACGTGTGTTGCATGGTAGTTCCTGACATTTGGAGTGCTTCCTCCAAGTCACCTAGGAATTCCCCACCCGAATACCTCCAAGGTCTAACAATCTTAGGTTAAGGCTCAACAGCAGACCGCCAAGATCAGACTCATTCAGTTGTACTTCCCTGGAATCACTAGGCTTGTCAGGCCCTATCTATATGATGACAAAATAATCTCCACTTCACAAATTCTCAATATTTATTTTCTCCCCTCGTTGGCCTATGATACTCCATTAAGACCGTCATCTCAAACAAAAATTGGAATCACAATTATTTCATCAACTATGGGGTTACTTCAATATTCTCATCACAAATTTATAACATCACTATCATTAATCACACATCATCATCATCATCACATAAACTCATCACAAATTTATAGCATCACTATCATCAATCATACCTCATCACATAAACTTATCACAAATTTATAACATAACAATTATGAATCATACAACATCATCACATAAAATTATCATAATGCATCAATCTTTTATTATCACATCACATAACTCATCTAATCAAACATATACCTAAAATTCATTCGGCACTCAATATCACAATAATATCAAATACGACACATTTAAAGAAATTAAATCAATCAACTCCTTACAAATATTTCTATTCTATATTTTAATCTCCCAATTTCCATATTTTCACATTAATTAATTTATCCCTCAAAGGGCTACTGCCGTACGTAGCAAGCCTTGGAATAATCTTTGGGAAATACGGTTTTCCCGTTCATCTCACAATATATTATACCCATGACTTCAAACCCTCTCTCACCCCTTACCTTATTTCGACGCTTTTACACACGAATACGATTCCACGAGCAAACAGTTTTTGTTCTTTGACTCTTTGTCTTTCAATCGATCTAACTCGACAGTTTATGGGTAAACGTCAAAAATAAATTATGACAAACTACTCTAAAAACTAAATTCGAAATTCGGTCAAGAAAAATTACCATAAATCAGAAAACCAATTAGTGGATAATATAGCCACTTTTCACACGATCTTTTTGACGTTGGTTTCACTCAAATCGAACTTACGGTGAAGAAGAACGGTGCAAAATAACAAATTTCAAATTTGGGCGAAATTGAAGAAAGTTTTCTGGAACAGTGTGCCAACAATTGCATTGTTGTGTTTCCTTTCACTTCTACGGCGGCTACAAGTAGCTCCTTTTGTTTTATTTTATTAGGGTTCACATGGGTCAAGCCCATTGGTCCCCTTATTTATTTTATGTTTTACTTTTATTATTTTTAATTTGCCAAAACAAAATTAATAGTTACTTAATCTCATTTTTCTCATTTTTAATACTCCTCCAAACATCATTAAATTTTCAAAACATTACTAATATTTCATAACTAATATATGATAAATTAGAGTAATTAAAATAATTAACCTTTAAAAAAAATACATATTACTAACAATTGAAACTCTCATATTCAAAATAGTCACTATAATTATACTTATTTTTCAACATACTCATATTAAATGGTCAAAATCACAAAATAAATAAATATAACATTGTTACTTTATTTTAATTACTAAATCATGATAAATATATATAAAATCACAATGCCACAACAAGTATATAAAAATAAAGGAAATCAAACACAATATTATTACTATCCAAAATAATTGTTTATAAAATAAATAACTAAAATAGGAGATACTTAGAATTAATTAAAATATAAATATGTGCATATTTAATATTAGTCAAACATACAAGGAAATATCATGTTAATTACAAACGTACTTATACACGTAAAATCACATAAAATCTTATTCTTTAAAATATGTACACTAAAATACTATTAATTTTAGCAAAATATATAAGATAATAAAATATAATATTTATTATTTATATCACTCATTTAGTCAAATGTGTACAAGATTAGCACGTCATAGGAAATACACATATAAAAAAAATTAATCAATATATAATGTAAAATAGCTTTAACGCCAAATTAATTATTTAAAATTCTAGTTTAGTAATAAAATAATTTATTATAAAATTTGGGGTGTTACAATAAAGGGTAAAGGAGAACAACGAGGACACGGATTGGGGTTTGGTCAGACCACCTTTACCTATCAGGACTCAATTATCTTGGTGACCCACCTTAAGATATTGGGCAACTTTCCTTATTCCAAAGGAAAAGATTTAAAGTCATGCATATGTATATATATATATATATATATATATATATATATATATATATATATATACATATAATAATATATTTTTATAAGTAAAACATTTATAAAAATTTAAGATTTGAGAGTTTTATCTTGAGATGTATAATTATTTTTCATGTTTTATACACTTTTATGAAAAAAAAACTCTTTGAGATTGTTTTCCCTTTACTTTTTAGAGCTCACTGAGATATTATTATCTCACCCCAATTTTTATTTTCATTTAGCAGCTGGAGGAACATGAGACATGAATTTAGCATAAGAAGATCAGTTCCAAACTCGTGGAATTAGAATTTGATATTTTGTGTTATGATGTAATTAGTCAATCGTAGTTTGTTTTCAAGATGTAATAGTTTATGAATCTATTAAACAAGTTGTAAACTATATTTATGAATGTAGTTTTCAGTTATGATGATGATTCTAATTTATTATTCATTATTAGTTACCTCTGTTTTATTAAGGTGTATGGCTCTAATTATCATATTCGAGACACACGATAACGGGTCTTACATTCCATATTTTTACCATTCTTTATTTTTAATCTGTTAAGAATGCAAATTTTTAATTGACCCCCTTTAATGTCCGAATCTCATTTTAACTCAAAGCGTTTAATTTTTGTTGAAATCTTTGTTACGCGTGTTTTGTCTCATCCAACTTTGTTAATTATATTATAAAAGGGTTAAATAAATATTTAATTTTGATACAATTTCTAAATTTTGTTTATTCCTTGATAAAAATACAACTTTTTAAGTCTCTACAAAATTATCGTGCAAGCAGGTTTAGTCTTTGGTGTTAAGTTAACAAATATTTTCGAATGAGTCTATGTCTTGTCAAATTGTCTATTGATCATATATACTCCCACTTTAACCGATGGAAAAAAAAATTAACCAGATATTCAAAAATATAGAGTTAGTAAAAGTTTTTTTTACCATAACAATTATAGTTCTTTAGATGAATTGGTTTTGGGATAGTTGTGTGTTTTCTATACAGTTGTAATTTTCAGTGCAAAAACTGTAATTTAGAGTGTTTACTTTTTTTTTTCGAGCAAAAATTGTATCAGAGGATTCACAAGAACTGTGATTTAGAGTACAACTGAATGAGCCTGATCGTGGCAGTCTGTTGTTGAGCCTTAAGGGAAGATTGTTAGACCTTGGAGGTATCAGATTGAGGAATTCCTATGTGACTGGGAGGTAGCACTCCTATTGTCTGGAGCTACCATGCAATACACGTTTACCTCGACTGTCGCGTATGTGTCTCGGGTTGAGTTGAGGGGATCTATAAGGACAAGGCCAATTTGAATTTTCCATCCACCAGGATGGTGGCATAGTATAAAGCTTCATAACCAAGTACTTCACAGTTAGAATGATACCACATTGTAAAGTAGAGTCTAAGCTCATTCATAGCATTGCATTTTCTTGTGATTATTTTGTTGTGATTGATGTGTTTCAAAAGTAATAATAGTTTCTCTGAGATGATTTGATGCATATTATAATGAGATAATTATTTTACTTGAGTGATTTTGATGTTATAATATGGTACTATTTGCTTCAATATTTGGATGTATCATAATGTAGTTATGATGCGGTCTATTATGATTGTTTGCGTGTTCTTCATACTTATATTATACTATCAACATGATTTCAAAACTCACCTTCTTCGTTGTTGGTGTTTGATTGGCTTGGCCCTGCATTTGGAAAATTGCAGTTATTACAAGTTAATGAGTCTTGAAGTTCAAGTTTGGGAGAAACCCTGCTCTGATAGGTGATACTAGTAATTAAGAGTTGTAATGCGTATTTTACTAATGTAATTACAAATGACTTTTTATATGAAAACCTTAGTACCAGTAAGTCTTGGCAATTAAATTAAGAAATTCTAGTTAAATCAAGTTCATTGGAATTGCATTGTTTTAATTGAGGAACAAAATTGAATTGTTATATATGTATTTAGAGAAACGTGATATCCTAAAATAGATATAAAAGTTTTTATTTTCTTGAACAAATTTTCTTTATCCGCTGTGAGTTTTCTTCAAATAATTTAGTATAAATTATTACAAATGTTATTTTGGGATTTAGAGTGTCACATAATGCATATATCTACTAAATCACAATTTAAAATACTTTTTTGAAATCAACTTGAAATCTTGATTTACACATTAAATCTATTAATGTATCGTATATTGTCTAAATATTTATTAAAATTTAAATTTAAATTTTAATGGGAGCAACGATATTAATGTTATATGAGAATTGATGGGTTTTCAATTGATCAATTTTTTTTAAGCTCGTTTTATAGATATTTTTTATTTATAAAATCGTTCAATATATTTTCAATTAAAATAGTATCATAATTTTCTCTTTTAGTTTTGATTTTGTTTTTGATTGATTTATTCGCATCTATATTTTTTTATAGAGATTATTATTTAATTAAAACATACTGCAATATTTAATGATATATTTACAAGTAAGGGTGTACGTGGATTGGGTTGGGTCGGTTTTGACAAAACCCAATACCCGATCCGATTGATTATCTTTTGGTTGGATTAAGTTGTAAACCCGTATTTTTTTATTTAACCCGAACCGAACCGACCCGATCAAGAACGGATTGGGTTGACGGGTCATACATAAATAATAACCTATTTTTTATTTTACAAGAAAATATATTGAATGAAAATGTATGTAATACTTGAATGTCTCAAAATTATAAAATTTCAATCAAATTATGCAATTCTTTAAAAAAGTCATCAACCTCTCACACAAAAAAATAAATCCAACAATCTTCAAATACATAAATAAAAATCAATAAAATATGTCCTTATCAAATACTTTTTCACAATGATAAGGATAAACCTGATTTAATCTATATTAATTTTTATTTAACAAAATATAGTATTATAAATAAAATAAAAGAAGAAGTATTTTTAAAAGATTAGAGAAAATTTTGGGGTGGCCGTGGCCAACCTATAAGATTAGCCACTAATTACGCATAATCCACCAACCATTTTAGTTTACTAAGGTACCATTCATTTGTTTATAGTTACTATTTTCAAATAAAATACTAAAAAAAAGTGTTTAATAGATTTAAATATAAAAAATTTAAACTAAATTCATTATAAGCTTTTGCATAAGCATCAATTTTGCTCATAAATAGTATTTAACTCAAATGAATAGTATTTAACTAAAAAAATTTGTATTTAACAAATGTAAAAAATTTAAACAAAATTCATTATAAGCATAATTTATGTTTTACGTAAAACTATAACAAAATATAACATTTAAATAAATAGTATTTAACTCAAATTAAATTGCTCATTTGAAAGAGACAATTCAAAAATTAGATATGAATTTTATGAGTAGGCATATACGAGATTACAATGTCAAAATAAATTAAACGAGTTCAGTATTTAGCCTAGACGCATGAACACCTTTCATCAACATTCGTATAAAAACAGTTATGAGCACCTGTAGAACAAAAGAAGAAAGTGGACAGCGGCACGATTTCAAAAAGTCTCGAAGAAGGTATAGGCAGAAAGTGGATGAAAGCAACTGAAAATCTAAATAAGAAGAAGAGTAATGAAACCGTATTGGACTACTGAGCCTCCCAAATTTTTTTTTCTAAATATAACTAGTTATCGGGTCGGGTCGGCGGGTTGACGGGTTCAAATTGTTAAACCCATTACCCGACCCAAATATAAGCAGGTTTCAACGGGTTGGGTTGGATCGGACCCGAAAATGACCGGGTACGGGTAAAAATCGGGTTGGGTTGGATTGAGTGATCAGGTTGGCGGGTCAACCTGCGCCCATGTTTACCCCTATTTACAAGTCTTATTAATCAACACATGTGAATTAATTTAATTTTCCAATATATCTTTAAGATATTTAATCATAATAAATAAGTATATTAAAATTGAATTTGAGTTTTTACTATTCCCACAATGTGTTATTTTTACACATATATAAATTTGAGAAAAGCTTACCATCTAGATTGTGAATCATGTTAAAGATTTTTGAGAGATTTATTCTTATTTTCTCACATTTTAATTAAATTTTATATAACAAAATAATAACAATTGATAAATTAGAAAAGGAAACTAAGATAATTTTAAATCAAATTTTGTTGTGTGCATATGAACACACTCTTAAATATTATAAACATATCTTTAAGTGGGTTATATAAATTTTTAAATTATATTGTATCTCTAACCCACTCTATAAATAGATTGTTTGTGAACAAAACTTTTATTTTTTGCTTTTTAGTATTTCTTACTTAAGAATTCAAATGATGAACGAGTTATACATTCGCTTTGAATGTGGCTATTCTTTCTCAAGTTCAAGGGCTTTGAGTAGCCATGCAACAGTTCATACAAAAATAGAAACACGAAGTGATCAACGTCGTGAAATATTCGCATCTTCTCAAACTAGTGGTGGTCATACGAATGCCCTTAGAAATACGGCACCACCGTCAAAAAACCCTATCACCAGTACCTTTTCGATGCCCATATTGTCCAAGCAAATATTTAACCTATGAAGAAATTGAGAGTCTCATAACTGTTCAACACACCTAATTTGCAACGAAGAAACATGAGAGAAGCATCCATACATACATAACTTATGTTAATTTAGGAATAATCGTTTGATCTTTTTATTATTATTGCTATAGTTTTGGATTTTATCTTATTTCTGGGTATTTGATGTTATTTATAACATTTAGTTTGTAAATTATATATTCTCAATTAACTTTCAATATAGTATTGTTATTATTGGTGCATGTATGGAGAAATTAAATAAATGATTTACAATAATGTTTTATTTGAAATCCATGGATTTCATATTTTTACCATTCTTTCTTCGATCGGAATGAATTGAACAAGTATGTTCCCGCGTAGCAGTAATAGAAGAGAAAGATGGTAGGCTAAGCCAAAAATACGGGGTTTGTCCAACTTGTCTGATTGAACTGGCAAGAGACGATCAGGAATAGCAGGCTCAAGGGGATGTCTTCTGTTGTTTACTTCACTCTTTTCCCTACCATCCTCAGGTAGGCAACTCACCAGGAATAGTCTCTATCACATCACCGATAGTCCAATCCAATTAGACGGAGGTTCGCTTCCTAACCTCTCGCCCTGCTCACCATTCTTCTTCTTCGAATTGGTTACAGGAAAAGTTGGACAATGTCGCCCAATAACTCTTTGTGTTAAATTAGAAAGATTTTTAATCAGTTAAGAATGCAAATTTTTTATTAACCCCCTTTAATGCCTCAATCTCAATTTAACTCAAAGCGTTTTATTTTTGTTGAAATTTTAGTTACACGTGTTTTGTCTCATCCAACATTTTTATATTATGAAGGTTTAAATAAATAATTAAGTATTATAAAATTTCTAAATTTTGTTTAATCCTTGATAAAAAATACAACTTTAAAATCTCTACAAAATTATCATGCAAGCAGGTTTAATTAGTCTTTGGTGTTAAGTTAACAAATATTTTCGAATGAGTCTTTGTTTTGTCAAAATGTCTACTGATCATATATACTCCCACATCGACCGGTGGAAAAAAAAAGTAAGCAGATATTCAAAAATATATAGAGTTAGTAAAAGTTATTTTTACCATAACAACTATAGTTCTGTAGATGAATCGGTTTTCGGATAGCTGTGTGTTTTCGATGCAATTGTAATTTTCAGTGCCAAAACAGTGATTTAAAGTGTTTACTTTTTTTTTCGAGCAAAAATTGTACGAGAGGTTTCACAACATTTTCTTTGTAAAAATTGCTTGAGGGAAAAAAATAATGCACCGGGAGCTAAGGCATATATCTACTAATTCACAATTTAAAATACTTTTTTTAAATCTTGATTTACATATGAAATCTATTAACTTATTTTATATTGTCTTAAAATTTATTAAAATAAAAATTTATATTTTATTGTGCGCAACTATATTAATATTATATGAGAATGATGGGTTTTCACTTGATCAATTTTTTTTAAGCTCGTTTTATAGATTTTTTTATTTATAAAATCGTTCAATATATTTTCAATTAAAATAGTATCATAATTGTCTCTTTTAGTTTTGATTTTGTTTTTGATTGATTTATTCGCATCTATATTTTTTTTTATAGAGATTAATATTTAATTAAAACCAACTGCAATATTTAATGATATATTTACAAGTCTTATTTATCAACACATGTG
>JBBPBP010000001.1:26353794-26398577 GCA_037974735.1 Cicer chorassanicum
ATATATATATTTATTATGATTTAGTAATTAATATAAAATATTGTTGTTATGTTTATTTATTTTATAATTTTGACTATTCTCTAATGATAGTATTATTATAACGTGGGTATTTTGAAAAATAAGTATAATTATAGTGATTAATTTGAATATGAGAATTTGAGTTGTTAATAATATGTATTTTTTTAAAATGTTATTTATTTTAATTACTCTAATTTTTCATATATTAGTTATGAAATATTAGTAATGTTTTGAAAATTTAATGATGTTTGGAAGAGTATTAAAAATGAGATTAAGTAACAATTAATTTTGTTTTAGAAAAATAAAAATAATAGTAGCAAAACATAAAATAAATAAAGAGACCAATGGGTCTGACCCATGTGAACCCTAAAAAAAAAATAAGAAAGGAGCTTCAACATCCGCCAAAACAACAACCTATCATTTGGCACCGGTGATGGATAACTTTTCCAGAAAATTTTCTCTGTTCTCGTCCAAATTTCAGTATGTTGTTTTATTCATTTAGCTTGTCAAATAAACATACTTCTTCAGATTTTTAACCATCTCAATTTCTCTCTAAAATATTCGACTTCTCTGTTTATAAAATTCCTTAGTTTGTATCGTTCTTCTTCACCGTAACTCCGATTTGAGTGAAACCAACTCCAAAACAACCGTGCGAAAAGTGGCTATATTATCCACTGATTGGTTTTTTGATTTATGGTAATTTTTCTTGACCGAATTTCGAATTTAGTTTTTAGAGTAGTTTCTCATAATTTATTTTTGACGTTTACTCATAAACTGTCGAGTTAGATCGATTGAAGGACAAAGAGTCAAAGAACAAAGACGGTTTGCTCGTGGAATCTTATTCGTGTGTAAAAGCGTCGAAATAAGGTAAGGGGTGAAAGAACATTTGAATTCATGAGTGTAATATATTGTGAGATGAACTGGAAAACCGTATTTCCCAACGATTCATCTCGAGATATATCTCGAGATAAATAATATTATTTTGAATATGAGAGTATTGTTAAGGATAAATAATATTATGTTAAAATGACTATTCTTGAGAAAATGTTTCTAGAAAAGTAAAATAAATTATTTATTTATTAAGGGGTTTTAGAAATACTAGAAAATGAATTATGGACTAGACGACGGTTTACACCTTATTTTCTACTTCTGCATATTAATTTGGGCTATTACTGGTTGGACTTTTCTTTCCTACACCTGCGAGTTGCTCATTACACACCTATTTCTACCTCAGACTTGACTACCTGTTTTTTTTTTTACTCTTGTACATGTACATCTATTATCTGCACACCTCCTTCTGCAATTAAAAAAAATAAAAAACAAAAATCAGACTTGGCAGCCAAATCGCAGCAAACTTTTTTTCTCTCAAATTCACTCCCACCAATTCCTTGGCACTTTGAAACGATCTCAACCTCTATGCCACACAAAATCGGCCACTAAATCCATTTTTGGCATCAATTTTATCGATCGTGGCTCCGTTTAATCAGAAACAGTTGCGTTTCTTTCCTTTGTCGAGTTGATTTTGGCTGACTTTGATCACCAAGTTTGTCAACTCAAAAAACTGGTATCGTTTTTGGATTCCTCTAGTCAAAACCTTCAAAAAGCACTACTCATTTGTATTTTTCGGTGAAGTTGACGTCAGACCCTTACGGCGCTCCGACGAGTCAGTGAGACCTTTTCTGTAGTTTTTTCTCGTCGTTTTGACTCCATTTTTGTTCCTAAAATTATTATTAATTATTTAACATTTATTTTTATGCTCCACATAATTTATTAGTCACGTCTCAACGATTTTGTGAACTTGCCATTATTCGAATTCGCTCGTTGTACGTTGTCGATCTACAGTTGTTGTTGAAAATTTCCATTGACTTCTGTGTTTGAGAAAGCGTCTAAATAAGGTAAGGGGTGAGAGAGCGTTTGAATTCATGAGTATAATATATTGTGAGATGAACGGGAAAGCTGTATTTTCCAACGACTCATTCGGGGCTCGCTACGTACGGTAGTAGCCCTTTGAGGGATAAATTAATTAATATGCAAATATGGAAATGGTGAGATTAAAATATAGAATAGAAATAGTTGTAAGGTGTTGATTGATTTTATTTCTTTAAATGTGTGGTATTTGATTTTATTGTGATATTGAGTGTCGAATTAATTTTATGTATATGTTTGATTAGATGAGTTTATGTGATCCGATAATAAAAGATGGATGTGTTGTGATAATTTTATGTGATGATGATGATGTATGATAATAATTATGATTTTATAAATTTGTGATAAGTTTATGTGATGAGGTACGATTGATGGTAGGGATGCTCTAAATTTGTGATGATTTTATGTAATGATGATGATGTGTGATTTATGATAGTGATGTTATGAATTTGTGATGAAAATATTGAAGTAACCCCTTATGAAATAATTGTAATTCCAATTTGTGTTTGAGATGACGGTCTTAATGGAGTATCATAGGCCAACGAGGGGAGAAAATAAATATTGTGAATTTGTGAAGTGCAGATTATTCTGTCATCATATAGGTAGGGCCTGACAAGCCTAGTGATTCCGGGGAAGTACAACTATATTGAGCCTGATCGGGCGGTCTACTGTTGAGCCTTAAGGCAAGATTGTTAGACCTTGGAGGTATTCGGGTGGGGAATTCCTAGGTGACTTGGAGGTAGCACTCCAAATTTCGGGAGCTACCATGCAACACACGTTTACCTTGACTATATATGTGTCTCAGGTTGACTTTATAATTTGATGTTTTTCCTTGAAGAATGTTTGTCTAATGTTACGGTTTATTTATGATTAATTGCGTGTTCTCCTTACTTATATTATACTATTAACATGATTTCAAAACTCACCTCCTTCGTTGTTTGTGTTTGACTGGCTTGGCCTTGCGTTTGAGAAATCGCAGTTATTACAGGTTAATGAGTCTTGAAGTGCAAGTTTGGGAGAATCCCCGCTCTGATAGTTTGGGAGAGTCATAAGTTGTATTTTTATTTGTTTAATTAGAAACAACTTTTTGTATGAAACCTTATAACTGGTAAATTTTTGGAATTAAATTAAGAAATTTTAGTTGAATCAAAGTTTATGGAGATTGCACTATTTTATAGGAGGAAAAAGATTAAAGTGTTCATTTTAAGTTTGAGGAATGTGATATCTCAAATTAATTATAAAAGTTTTTATTCCCTTGAAAACATATTTGCTTTATCCGCTGCGAATTAAAGTTAAAAATTCTACTATAAATTAATATATATTATTTTGGGGTTTAGGGTGTCACACCCTTTAATGTCTCATTCTCATTTTAACTCAAAGTGTTTTATTTTTGTTGAAATTTTATTTACACATGTTTTGTCTCATCCAACTTTTTTATATTATAAAGGGTTAAATAAATAATTAAGTATTATAAAATTTCTAAATTTTGTTTATTCCTTGATAAAAAATACAACTTTTTAAGTCTCTACAAAATTATCATAGAAGTAGTTTTAGTCTCTGGTGTTAAGTTGACAAATTGTTTTGAATGAATCTCTGTCATGTCAAATTGTGTACTCATCCAACTCCCACATAAGACTGGCCTGTAGGGTAAGGTGCTATGTAATTCAAGTTTTAATTTATGAATGAAATCCTTCCGAGTGAGGGGACTAGACGTAGCTACTAAGTTGGTGGTGAATCAGAATAGATTCTTGTGTTTCTTTAATTTTGCAATTCTTTTTTACTTCTACCTCTGATCACTTAACTCGTTTGCTACTACTTTTATTCTAAGTAAGTCGCCAAATCCGAACCAGTTTTAAATAAAGTTGCAAAAAGAATCCAACTTATTCAAACACAATTCAAACTCCCTTCTCGTGTTTGCACCTTAAAAGTTCCCACCAAAACAACACTCTCCCTGATGAATTATTGTCTCTTCCTCTAAATCAAGATGATGAAGCAAAGCACCACAAAGATTAAAGCAATATGTCAAATCCTACATAAATTACAAGATAGCCATCAAATATACATAGTAAAGTGTGTAAGTTTCTGATAGTGGCCACCACCATTGAAAAAGGTAAGTCTAAAGAGACAAGTACATACTCAATTCCTTAAGAGGTTATCTAGGATTGTTGAGAAGACATAAAAGTTTTTAGTTCGTTACTTGAAAGAGTGGTTAGAAAAATACTTAGTTTGGAGAGATAGGTAAATACTTGATACCTCAAGAGCACAAAGTTTTACCATGATTTTTGAAAAGTTTAGAATGTTTCTAGTAAGAAACCTAAAGAGGTGGTTAGAAGAATACTTAGCCTGAAGAGGCATTATACAAAATCAACTCAAGAGGCGATTGAAGCTTGGATTCTTTAGGAAATCTAGAGACCGTAATTCTTGTATGTCTAAAGAGGCCTTGAAGAATTATAAGCCTGAGTAAAGAATACTCAACCCAAGAGACAAATGAAGTCAGTGGTCTTGAGAAATCTAGAGATTGAACTTCTAGTTGCCTTTGAGATATCGTAATATAAAGGGTATAAAGAGGCTTGATAATGTTAAATCTTTGGAGTGGCAAGGACACAATACTTAACTTGTAGACGGTTTAAGAATACACAAATTTTAAAGAAGTAGAATTATGAATACTTTGGTGGATTAAGTCTCGAATTATACAAGGGAAAAATATATTTGTAAGGGAGAATTTGACGTACCAACATTTGGTGCGCACTAGTATAAAAATGTATGTGTATTTGTCTTCTCTCTTATCTGTTTATTTTGTGCTTGAGTTTTTTTATGTCTTATCGTCAATTTGTGTTTTATGTAGTCATGTTTAATAGAAGAACATTTTGATAAAAAAACCAATATTAAAAGAAAAAATTTAAAATGACCAACACAATTCAAACCCATCTTTTTTTTTGTGTTTGTGCACCTTCATTTGTTCACTCCAGAACATCACTTCCTTTAATGGATCATTGCCTCTGATTCAACTCCAAGACAAGAGTAGAATGATTGGTCTACCAAAGTGAAGTGTCTAATCCTCTAGAACAAGCATACTTACAAATGCTATTAATCTTTTGGAATATCTCTCGATAGTACAATATAGTCATGTGACTTCATAAATGACAACAAATCTTTATGTTGTCCCAACAACTATTTTCTAAATGATTATATCTTCTAAATGGGATCGTTTGATCATATAAAGTAGCCTTATTTAAAGAGACCATAAAAGAGAAAAGAAAAGAAAAAGGGATGTTTAGTATCTAAAAGAATACAAATTATAAAAAACTTTGAATAAATTATATTAAATTGAAATATCTAAAAGTACACTTTATCAATGTTGCAATTTTGCACGATGATAAACAAACAACTGATATATTAAATAAACACAAGTTTATAAAAAAAGTGTTGTCATAAATGACATCATTTTCAAAAGACTGTAAGATTTCAACGTATCTTTATGTTGTCCCAACAACTCTCTTTTCAATAACAATATCTTCATTACTATATAAAAGAATTTCATTTCAAACTAAAATAGTTGACGAAGTCTAATAAAACGATTAATTATAAGGAATGTCCACAAATGAGATAGAAAAATAAAATTGTAAAATTACTATATACACTATGTAAAGATAATTATAGAAAAAGGGAAATGTTGATCCTATAAAGTAGTGTTATTTAAAAGAGACAAAAGAACATAAATAAAAGGAAAAGAATGTTCAATATCTAAAAGAATACAAATTAAAAAAGCCTTGAATAAATAATATTAAATTGAAATCCTCTCTATTGAGTCCTTAGAACTTGATTTAAGCCAACCAAGTACACTGTAATATATTCAACTCTATGTGAATTCTTATACTTTAATACTGGGGTTGATATAGGATTTTATCATTAATACTCTCTCAAACAAGAGTTATTATCCTAAATACTGACTTTCTGCTAATGTAGACATAAGCTCACATATTTGTAATTCAATCCATTTGTGGCAATACCCTTTCTATAAAGGAAAGTCTGAACAGACAAATAAATATTTGATTCCCCAACAAAGAAGTTTTTAGATAAGTTAAGAATATTGGAAGATGTCTAGTGGAATAGCTTCACTATGCGAAAAAGTGCATTTTAAATAAGTGTTGTAGTATCTAGCGCTGTAAAAAGATACAACAACGCTCTTTAAAATAAAAAAACGTTATAAAATAGGTGGATATATTGTGCGCTTGTTATACTCGTTTTACAGCGCTTTTTTGAAAAGCGCTGTAAATCCCTTCTAAAAACACGCTGCTTGTTATACTCGTTTTACAGCACTTTTTTGAAAAGTATTGTAAATCTCTTCTAAAAACACGCTGCTTGTTTTATTAGTTTTACAGCGCTTTTTTCAAAAGCGTTGTAAATCTCTTCTAAAAACGCGCTGCTTGTTATACTAGTTTTACAACACTTGTTATATTGTTTTATTCGTATGCACGTTTTACAGCGCTTTTTAAAAAAAAGCGCTGTAATAGATGTATTCTTATGCACGTATTAAATCGCTTTTTCAAAAAAAGCGCTATAATAGGTGCATTCTTATGCACGTTTTACAGCGTTTTTTTTTAAAAAGCACTACGCCAAAAATGACATTTTATAGTGCGTCTTTTACAGCGCTTATTAAATACAAGCGCTGTAATATAAATTTTTAAAAATAACGGAGGCTACAACAACGCTTTTTCTACAAGCGCTGTAAAAAAAGCGCTGTTGTAGGGTCATATAGGGTCAGAAAGCGCTATCACATAGCCTTTTACAGCGCTTCTTCAGAAAGCGCTGTAAATCAAGCGCTATTGCATAGGCTTTTACAGCGCTTTCTGAGCGCTTTAAAATAAAGCGCTGTAAAAGCCTTGCGCTTTGTGTCATTGGTTGACCTATTACAGCGCTTTTTAGACAAGCGTTGTAATAGGCTTGCCCATTAAATTTTTATAGGACCTATTACAGCGCTTTTTTAGAAAGCGCTGTAAAATCATTCATTTCAAATAAGAAGCGTTCACTTTAAGTAAATAAAATCAAATTTAAAACAAATTTAATACGTTGTCAAAACCCTACGAAATCTCATCTCCCCTCCCCTGCGAACCCCTCGTGTGCGCCCATCTACAAATTGATTTACTTCTTCCTCCTTTAAAACAAATTGATCATCAACGTTGTCTCAGGTAATTCAAATTTATTTTATTTATTTGTTGTTGTCACTAATTCAAACTGATAAATTGTTACATGATATAATTTGAAATTGTTACATTGTTACATTGTTACATGAAATTGTTACATGAAATTGATAAATTGTTACATTGTTACATTTGTTACATTTGTTACATGAAATTGTTACATTGTTACATGAAATTGTTACATGATCAAAAACTTGAAATAATGTTTATTGTTATTGATATAATTTGTTACTGATAAATTTTATTTATAATATATCAGACTGATATAGGTCATAATATATCAGAATTGAAATCATGCTTACTAATATAAATTGTTACATGATATAATAGGGTTTCTGATAAATTTTATTTATATTTGTATTATCAATATATATATATAGGTCATAATATATCAGACTTGAAATCATGCTTATTGTGTAACTGCATTTATATATATAGGTCATATAAATGGACCGGAAATGGATGTCTGCCAATCGATTGACAAAAGAGTATGAAAATGGAGTGAAGGAGTTTATTGAGTTTGCAGTGATGAATGCAAAAGATCCAAATAGAGTCGTTTGTCCTTGTTTAAAATGTTGTTTTGGAAAACGCATTAGAGCAGATGAATTGGAAGGACATTTAGTATGGTATGGAATTGATCAAAGCTATACATGTTGGATAAGACATGGTGAGAAAATCAATGATAATACTCGCACAGATACATATGATTCAACTGATTTCGACACAGATACATATGATCCAGACCGAGTTGAGGAGATTGCAAAAGCAGTTGAAGAAGATCTTCGTGATTGTCCTAAAATGTTTGAGAGCTTGTTGAGTGATGCAGAGAAACCATTATATAATGGTTGTACTAAATTCACAAGACTTTCGGCGATACTAAAGTTGTACAACTTAAAAGTGAGTAATGGATTGTCTGATAAAAGCTTCACAGAATTACTAACCCTCTTAAAAGATATGTTGCCAGATGATAATGAACTTCCCAGTAGAACCTATGAAGCTAAACGAATTTTATGCTCTATTGGTATGAGTTATGAAAGGATTCACGCGTGTCCTAATGATTGCATTTTATTTCGAAATGAATATGAATTACTAAAGGCCTGTCCGAAATGCAATGTATCTCGATATAAGAAGAAAGAATCTACTCCAACAAAAGTCGTGTGGTATTTTCCTATAATACCAAGATTTAGGCGCATGTATCGCAGTGAAGAAGATTCAAAACACTTGACATGGCATGCAGATGAAAGAATTAGAGATGAAAAGTTTCGACACCCTGCGGATTCTCCGCAATGGGCAAAAATTGATCACGAGTATCCTGAATTCGGGATAGAGTCGAGAAATCTACGCCTTGCACTTTCTACTGATGGAATGAATCCACATGGTCTTCAAAGCATCTCACACAGCACGTGGCCTGTGATTTTGTTGATTTATAATCTACCTCCATGGTTATGTATGAAGCGTAAGTTTATGATGTTGTCTCTGTTAATTTCTGGACCCAAACAACCGGGGAATGATATCGACGTATACTTGGCTCCTTTAATTGAAGATTTAAAAATTATGTGGGAGACAGGTGTAGAAGTCTATGACGGGTATAAGAAAGAATGTTTCAATTTGAGGGCTATGTTGTTCGGCACAATTAATGATTTTCCAGCATATGGTAATTTATCAGGATATAGCATTAAAGGTCAGTGTGCGTGTCCTATATGTGAAGAGAGTACAAATTGGATGTGGTTGAAACATTGTAAGAAGAATGTATTTCTTGGACATCGTAGATTTTTACCTTATAGTCATCAGTATCGTGGGTGGAGAAATGCATTCAATGGAAAATCAGAGGAAGATAGAGCTCCTGTAGCATCGACCGGATATCAAATACTTGAGAAGGTACAAGGTTTGACCAATAAATTTGGCAAACCTTTTGCGGGAGAGCTGGTCAAAACTGGGTGGAAGAAAAAGTCAATTTTCTTTGAATTGCCATATTGGAAGTCATTGTATGTAAGACATTTTCTCGATGTGATGCATATTGAGAAAAATGTATTTGACAGTGTTATTGGTACGTTACTCAATGTACCAGGAAAGTCTAAGGATGGCATCAATGCAAGATTGGACTTGGTCGATATGGGAATAAGAAATGAATTGGGTCCCATAAAGAAAGGAAATCGCACATATCTACCTCCAGCCGCTCATACTCTATCTAGAAAGGAAAAAATTGTTTTGTGTAAATTTCTACATGAAGTTAAAGTTCCAGAAGGATACTCTTCAAACATTAAAAATTTAGTTTGCATGAAAGACCTCAAGTTAAAAGGTTTGAAGACCCATGATGCTCATATTCTAATGGAGCATTTGCTACCAATAGGTATACGTTCAATTTTACCTATTAAGCATTGTAATAGGTGCATTCTTATGCACGTTTTACGGCGCTTTTTCAAAAAAGTGCTGTAATAGGTGCATTCGTATTCTAGTTTTATTAAAAAAACGCTGTAAATGAAATTTTTAAAATAACACTTGTTTGTATAAACAGGTTTTTTATAGCTTTTTTTTTTTTTTTTTAAGAAAGCGCTGTCTTTTATTTATTTTTCCAAAATCATTTTGATCTAGCACATGATATTGACACAATTACTATATTTTTCAGTTAAACACCAACAAGAACAAACTTGTAACTTTACATATTTTGACACAATCAGTTCACAACAACAGAACTATAAAACTTTACAATTTCAGACCAACAGAACTATATTGACACAATCAGTTCACTACAACAGAACTATATTGACAAAATTACATATTTTTTACATTTACATATTCACAACAACATAGAACTCTATAACTTTACAATTTCACAACAATTACATATTTTTTTACAATTTCACAACCTTGCAGCATGCTAACTTCCCAGCAAATCAAATAATTTTCATTTCAATCACATACTGACACCAGTCTTTATTTCAGTTAGATCTCTTTCAAAGTATGTTGGACTGGAATTATCAAAGTACTATGCGATATAAAATTTGAACATAAATAAGTTAGAATCAAATATATACATAGTTTATTTATGAAAATCAAAATATAATGAAAATATCATACCGTTTCTAGGATTATAGTTTGATTGATATCAACAATCTACTTCATGATTCGCAATATATAGTACCCGCAGTCTATGTTGTTAGTTTGACGAGGGCACTATAAAATAAAACATATAAGTCAATAAATATTTGTGCATTGATTGTAAATGAAATTTTAAAGGCATATATTTCAAACCTTTATTGGAATCCATGTGATGTTATTTGACTTTTTCTTCGACATTGTAACACCCCTTTGAGCTCGGAAAACTTGTAAAGCACTATCAAATAAATGTGATTATTATAGCATTAACAAACACATTATTTATACATCTATGTAAGAAATAGATGAATATTACTTACGTGTCGAAGATAGTCTTTATATCCAAGTGATTGTTGTAATGGCCGTGCAAGGAATCTAAATAGTATATAACTTTAGAGGTCGCATTGATTGCAAACAGCACCCAATGTGCCCTACAACAACAAAAATTTGGTTGGCCATTTTGTTTACACAACTAATAAATTAAGATCTCATAAATTAAAAAAGATGTAAATAAAGAATATATAATTACCCTAAATTATATGGCACAAGGAACAATTTGTCCTTTTCTTTATTTCCCAATAGGATATCTACAACATATTTCTTTACATTAACTGGATCGAGTTTAAACATTGAAAGCTTATGCGGAGACAAGAATGAAAATCTATCTGACAATTTGTGCGTGCACACCAACTTCTCATACAAAAATCTTCATTGAAAATGTCAAATTAGATTAATTACCAATAAATTAAATCAATAACCAATAAATGCAATTAAAAGTAATTTTTATCTTAAATAAAGTATTTTACCTAATGTATAAGTTGATGACAGTAGCACTCAGCTCCTTATGACTGAGAAGTTCGTATATGTGCTCTTTTTCAAGTAGTTCTTCATACTCATCTCCGAAAATAGCTTTCTCCATGCTTATGACACGTGAATCGTTGCTTTCCATATTCGTTTTTGCTTGTATGTCAAGACACGACCCAAATCGAGCAAGGCGTGGATGAATTATTTTAGGAGCAGCAACTGATTTTCCCCGATCCAGTTTTTTAATTTTGGCAGCTTTATTATCCTCTAATTTTTGAAATTTGTCAGCTTTATTACCCTCCAATTTTTGAAGTTTGCCAGCTTTATTTTTACCACGAACATCCAGCTGTGGTGCGGCTTTATTCTGGCAGGTTTGCTGTGCGGGTGGTTTTGATTGATTTTGAAAAAAAAGGTTAATCTGTTTGTTAGTTAATTGAATCTGAAAAAATGACAAACCTGCCAGAATAAATGTGACAAACCTTTTCCGGTGACGTGACTGACTCGTTGCGGGGAATCTTCTTGTCATTCCCTTTAGACTTTGTATGAATATAAATAAATGTGAAATTAAAGTTAACAGCGAAAAAAGTCAGCAATTAAATATAATCAATCATAATCATATATCGTGCAATTAAATATACATATCAATTAAACATACCTTATCAAGGGCAACAAGATTTTTGGGCCATGCCACGTAACTACCTATTGCTTCTCCTAAATACTTCATATCTCCATCGTTGTCCGGTATAGGCAACGGTGCATTTGGTTCCAAAGCAATCACGGGTGATACTTTGACATGGCCGACAGGGATCGGAGTGTTGTGCAATACCTCTCCCAAGGTATTGTACAATGTTCCTTTTCCAACCTTGCAATGAGTAGGGGAGGATAAATACAACATGCAAGTAGAGACACCCTAAATCAATGGTTAATACATAAGTATGTGAAACAATTAGGTTGAATGAATTTCTTATTTTATTAAGTAATTAATTACCTCGATTTTTATTAAGACCAATGTTGCAACTAGCGTTTTCACTCTCCATTTGTATTTCATGTTGGAGCTGATCCAGAATTTGCTTTTCTTTATTCGTCTTCACCAAGAATGCCACTGGCTCTCTTAGGACTTTGAGCTTCTCTAATACTTCCTCACTAGATGGATTTGGGCGCTTCTCTTATGAAAAATAGCTTTTTGGAGTTACGCCAAATCCTTTACCCCTCACGCGGCCGGAATATTCAGGAACAGTAAATACTTTACCGAGTATGTCCCTGCAACTAACTTGTTTGTTGTCCTCTTGATTTTCATAACTTTGTTCTAGATTCTCCTAAAATACACATAGGATTAAAAAGATAAATTCAATATCATTTTTAAAATGCAATATTAAAAAATATTAAAGTGATAATATACTTACACAAAGTTGTATCACTTTTTGAACATTTTCATTATCAACAACTCCATCTTTATTTACACGAGCCTCCTTCCACAAAATATGACGACCCAATGGTTGATCGGATTGGGTCTCTTGTAGCTATTCATTAAGACATAAACAAAAGTTATTTATTAAGATCATAAACAAAATATTAGTTAGAAACTATAGTTTATAATGTACCACATTATATAAAAGTGATGTTTACTTACAAGTTTTTGCTCCAAACGTGCATATCCCATACGAGATTTTTTGTATGGATGCGTTGGATTTTTTGCCCTCTCGCGATTTTCGTACTTATATTCTATATAAAAAATAACAATCATGTAAAAATTTAAAATACGCTATGAATATGAATAGTAAAACACAAATGCTAATAAATTAGTCACTTACCAAAAACGAGGGGTCTGGACGTTTAACTACAAATGCGCTCCATTCGTCATTTGATATATAGTGTTTATATATATTTGGAGCTTCAACATTCATATTTCCATCACGATCTCTTAGATAGCAGTTTGACAGATGAGATCTAAATCCCTGGTGTATTTTTCCGGCAACTCTAAGCACGTAAGTTTTTCTCACCTCATCAACATCAAAAGCAGACTGCAAACCAAATAAAGATATAGTTTGAGTAAAGTATTTCAATGGAAAAAATTATAAGTAACAAAAAAATGGATTAAAAAAAGTTACTTGTATATCATTCCACAGTATATCTTTTGCATCCTTCAAAGCCTTATTTCTACAATCGTCAATTGTAATGGGGATATTCTGACAACAACAACACCAATATAACTTACAAACATGGAACTTTTGGACTCAATTGGTTGGCCACTTTCATTCCATCCCACCTAATAAACTCATAGGGTAAGTACATGCTTTCAAAAAAGATAAAAAAATAAACAGCAAACAAAGTATAGTATACTTCAAATTTTATGCCATTACTTCTCGCTTTTATGACATTTTGCATAATGGCTGCACCACGTTTAACTTCATTTTCATAAGTCTTAGTGTTGACAACTTCCTCATTTTGACTATCCAAATCCTTGCTGGAATCCATTTATCTACAACAAGTTCAACATGCAATTTAGTATAACTTCAAAAAGTTCAACATGCAGTAGTCTAAGTACGTAGCAGTATAAGTTCAACATGCATTTTAGTGACAACAAAAAATTAATAAACACAATATCTGAAGAGTGCGAAGAAATACGTAGGGTTCGTAGGGTTACGGCTTCATTTAAGAAGGAACAGCGAGAAGAGTGCGCAGAAATACGAACGGTTTGTAGGACAGAGTAGGGTTCGCAGAAATACATAATGAGGGTTAGGTATTTCAATGAGAAGAGTACGTAATGTTCGTAGGGATAGTAACAAAGATGGAGATGGTTCGCAATGGAGATGGTTGGCAATATGGTTCGTAGGGATAATAGGGTTCACAATGAGAAGGACAATGTCAAGTGTTTTGAATATTCTTCAATGCGATACATGCGCCTAAATCTTGGTATTATAGGAAAATACCACACAACTTTTGCTGGAGTAGATTCTTTCTTATTATATCGAGAGACATTGCATTTCGGACACACCTTTAGTAATTCATATTCGTTTTGAAATAAAATGCAATCGTTAGGACACGCATGAATCATTTCGTCACTCATGCCAATACAGCACAAAATTCATTTAGCCTCGTAGGTTCTGCTGGGAAGTTCATTATCATCTAGCAACATATCTTTTAAGAGTGTTAATAATTTTGTGAAGTTTTTATTAGATCATCCATTACTTGCTTTTAAGTTGTACAACTTTAATATCGCCGACAGTCTTGTGAATTTAGTACAACCATTATATAATGGTTTCTCTGCACCACTCAACAAACCCTCAAACATTTTAGGACAATCCCAAAGATCTTCTTCAAATGCTTTTGCAATCTCCTCAACTTGGTCCGACTCATATGTATCTGTGTCGAAATCAGTTGAAGCATATGTCGAACCATTTTCAAAATTAATGTTTCCTTTTTTTTTTTCTCACCATGTCTGTAACACCCCAATTTTTAACAGCGCGAGTGTATTTTTTTTTATTTCCAAAATAAGTTGATAGAACCAAATCCATAAATAGAGAAATACTTTTGGATAAAATATTTAAGTCGTAACACAACGACAAATTCAACAATCTTTACAAACAGTGGAAATAGTTTTTTTGGAACGAAAATCCAAAATATCCCAATATACAAGACCTTGGATAAAGTCATTTGTTTCAAATACATAAGTTCCCTTTCTACAATAACAACCTTGAAATAAGAAAGGGAAATAAATAAAAATTTTAAATATAACCCTAAGCTGATCATTAATCTATTTGAGGGTGACTGTGTACTGAGAATCCACAAGTGGCATCAAGCCCTAATGCTTTCAGTCACAAAACCAACCCATCATTGTGCCACGCCTTAGAACGACCCTGGTTCTCATCTGAGGGCAAAGCCCAGATTTCCACAAAATTGTAAAGGATCACCAACCGAAATTAACAAATACCATGTAGCATTTAAATTTTAAATGCACAAAATCACCTTTCAACTTAGCATGCATCTAGGAAGGGTTTGCATATGCTAAACATGCATAAACAAGGTTGAAAAATGAATTTTTGGACCAAACTGCACTGTCGTATTCGAATACAGCATATATGTATTCGAATACAGATGCGAAAACAATAGAAAACAGCACAAAAAACACAACTGTATTCGACTACAGCCTCCATGTAGTCGAATTCAGATGCAAAAACAATGAAAAATCCTGCATTTTTTGTATTCGATTTCAACCCCCTTGTATTCGAATACAAATGCAAAGTCAATGGCAAAAAAAATTTGATATCAGTATTCAACTCGTAGTCGAATACAAGTGCGAATACGCAAGTCAGAGGCAAAAACAACGTATCTGTATTCAACTACAACCCTGTTGTATTCAAATACAGCTGGAAAAACAACAGATTTTCAGTTTTGAAACACTTCTAAATCATTCTAACACTTCCAACACCAAATCAATCAATCACCAGCATCAAATACAACACAGTCACACACAACAATCAAGTATGTATACACCACCATCATAATATTAACAAACATGACTCGCGCGCCAAGCGCCCTAATGCAATGCATATATGCCAATGCATATGATTCCGGAATATCACCAAAACCCTCCTCGAAGGGGCGTAAATCATAATTGTACGGTCTCTCACATGCCAATACTAATTACCGAGGTGCAGTCTCTCACAGGCTAACACGAGTTACTAAAGTGCAATCTCTCACAGATTAACATGACGCAATAATCCCCGTGAGGATAAGATGAACCAAAAATTCACATGGAATTATCCCGTGGCCCATCCAGTCACCACTATCACCATGGCACATCCGGTCACCATGTACTATGAAATGCATGAGCATACTCTGACTCGTAACACCACAATCATTAAGTAAATGCAGCTATTAAAAGATTTCCCTTTATTAATGCTCATTTAACACTAATGATTTTCAAATTTAACACAAAGCATACTCACCACATATAATCCTCAAATATCATGAAATTGAATTCATAATTCATATTGAATTCAAATCACCAAACACACCAATCTCATCAATTCATTTCACACAACAACCACACATAAATTGCATTTATTCAAAACCCACATTTTCAAACATAAGGCAAATTTCAACATTCATAATATTACCCATGAACACATCAATCACACCAAGCAAAACTCACCACCACCCACACCTCAAAACTCATTAATTTCAATTTCACCATTTCACCCATAAAATGCAGTAAATTCAGTTCCCACAACATTACACCTTAAACCAATCAATATCATTTTCCAAAATTTTCAACCATAACACACCAAATCAAAACTCCAAATTGTTAAACATAAACCACCAAATTTCTTTTCCACAAATCACATAAAACCCATTAAATTCCTTTTCCCCAAATTCACACATAAACCCCATCAAAATCAAACTCCACAAATACACATATAGAGTCCTATATGCAAGCTAAAAAATTGGAAGGAACCCTTACCTTCGTTGTGGCTTTAACGGCCTATTACGGCACCGCGATTAAATTCCGGTAAAACTTTGCTTCGCACGACGCTTCCAAAGTTGGACCACTAGCACCGTAGCGTGGAGGTGAGTAACTTTCCCTTATGTCGCTTCGCGAGATGAAACTCCGAAGTCGAAGAAAAGTAGAGGTTTGTGTTTGGCTGTTTTGAAAACCACTAACACGGTTTTCACGGAACAGAGGAAGAAAGAAAAGAATCGTGAGGCAGGGAGGGAAATGTTTTTGTTTCTCTCTTTCTCCTTCCTTGCTTTCTCATATATATATATATATATATATATATATATATATAAAAGCCAAACCAACAAATATCAACCTACACATATACACATCACATTACTCACATCTCAAACTATTTTGATAAAAATATCTACCCTCGTTGCAACTCAATTGACAGGTAAAATTTTCAGCAACCAAAGATATTTTTAACAAAACAGTCCGGTAATAAATTCTTCGTAACGTAAATAAATTTTTTCTCGCCAAATAATTCACCGGATCTATATATATATATATATATATATAACTCTAATAAAGTATGTTTTTGGTATTTAATTAACAAAATGAATTAAAATTGGGCTAAATGCAATTTAACACCAAATATACTAAAATTGCATAAAATAGAGTTTAAAATTAAGGGTCTTACAATGTCTTATCCAACATGTATAGCTTTGATCAATTCCATGTAATACTAAATGTCCATCCAATTCATCTGCTCTAACGCGTTATTCAAAACAACATTTTAAACAAGGACAAACGACTCTATTTGGATCTTTTGCATTCTTCACTGCAACTCAACAAACTCCTTCACTCCATTTTCATACTCTTTTGACAATCGATTGACAAACATCCATTTCAGGTTCATTTTATATGACCTATATAAATGAAGTTACACAAATAATAAGCTACTGATAACATTATATCAATCTATAGTACACATATCTAATATTGGAAAATGGAAACCAAGGTCCAAGTCTGATTTCAAAAAAGAACAGATCAACATATTTCAAAAAAGATTAGATTTTATATGATTTATTATGTAACAATTTATCAGTTTTATTGACAACAACAAATTAATAAATACAGTACCTGAGACAACGTATCCAATTTGTTTTAAAGGAGGAGCAGTAGATGGGCGCACAGTAGAGGAGAGGTGGGTTCGCATAGTAGAAGAGGTGATGGTTCGTAGGGTTAGGACAACGTATTAAATTTGTTTTTATTTATTTAAAGTGAATGATTTTTATTTAAAGTGAATGATTTTACAGCGCTTGTATAAAATGCGCTCTAATAGGTCCTTTAATTATGTGAAAGCGCAAGTCTTTTACAGCGCTTGTATAAAAAGCGCTCTAATAGGTCATTTAATTATATGAAAGCGCATGTAATTTACAACGCTTGTACAAAAAGCGCTTTAAAAGCTATGTAACATAAGGTGGGAGCGCTATATTTTACAGCGCTTGTGTTTAAAGCGCTAAAAAAGCGTTGTAAACATTATGTGAGGGCGCTTCAATTTACAGCACTTTTTTCAAAAGCGCTGTAAAAGAGTTGTAAACATTATGTGCAAGCGCTATGTGACCCTATATGACCCTACAACAGCGCTTTTGCCACATTGCTTGTCAAAAAAGCGTTGTTGTATCCTCCGTTATTTTAAAAATATTATACAACAGCGCTTGTATTTAATAAGCGCTGTAAAAGGCGCACTATAAAATGTCATTTTTGACGTAGTGCCTGTAGAGGCAAAGTGTATAGTAATAGAGTAAATAAAATATTTGTAAAGTGTGGTAAATAATTCAAGTATAGCCTGAAGAGACATATTAAAGAATACTTTTTTTGATTAATGAATTAAGTTTTTCGAGTAAAAGAAGGAAAAATCTTTCTATAAGAAGATGAATAGATGCAACAACAAGTTGTTGATAAGTAGTATAAACACACTCCTTCTCTTTTTACTCTTTATCTTTACCCTTTCTTTGTCTCTCAACTTCATGCACCTTTTGTCCAATGTTTTATTAATTTGAAGAAAAGCATTTTGACCAAGAACTTACCGAAAATTGTTTATAACTATGTTTTATCTTAATGTCTTTCAATTTCAAAATGAGAATAACTGAATAAAAATATAGACAGTAGTTTTTGAGAACAAATAATTGAATAAAAATATAGACATGAGTTTTTAAGAAACAAAGTTGATTAAAAAAGGTTCAACACAATTGAAACTTTCATTTCTTATATTTTAATGTACTTTCTAATAATACATGATTAGATGATTTATAAGACATATTGTAGCTCAGTTGTATTTATCAAATTCATGCAAATTTAATTTTCGAGAGATTACAACATCATAAACAATGTAAAAATTTGAAGCATCAAAATCATAAATGTTTCTCCCTTCAACGACTAAAGCTTTCTTCCAACCTTGTCATTTTCCTTTAGCTTGATAGATTTCCAACAACATAATACAACTTCTAGAGAGTTTGTTTGTGGTGAAGAGCCATGAAAGCATGTGTATGATTCAAAAGCAATGGGTGGATGTTGAACTTACACAATATAATTGGCAGCATAGCTCAAATCTCTTGGACAAGTTATATTCGGTTAATTATATACTCCCTTTGTTCCTATTTATAAATAAAAATGGGTCAATAAAATTGATATATTTGGTTTAAAATTTAAACTAAATACATTAATTTTTATTGACCCACTTTTGCTTACAAATAGAAATTGAGAGAGTAATATCTATTGGTGGATTATTAATAGGTGATTTGAGTTTCGGTATCACCTGGAAGTAGACAAAAAGTGAAAAACAATGTGCATCTTTTTCTTTGGAGATTAGTATGAGTTGTTCGAGTGAAACCATGTGGACAATTAAACGTGAACGTATGTGATATCCTATTTTCTTTAAAAGAGTGTCATGATTTATGCTTTTCGGTGTTGGTAGAATTTCTATGATTTTGGTCATTACTTTTTCAAATGGTTCAAGTCCTCTTTTATCTTTGCACACTTCTATTCATCTATGATTCTAGCTTGGAAATGCATCTAAAATTACCATTAAAGATGTATGGTCATTGTGATATGTATAGGGTTTTTTTTCTTCTACTTGATGGTTTTATTATCTTAAATGCTTTTATTTGGTGGTTTTATTATTTTAAATGTTTTTAATTGGTGGCTCTATAATTCTAAACTTGATTTCTAGAGCCAACAATCCAATTTCAAAATATTATTCAAGTCTATATTATTATCAAATGACAGGATAGTCATTTTAAAGTACACGTGTAATGTTCACAATTTCTATTATTTTTGGGGTCTAAAATTTCGAAAGTTACTTGAAAATAATGGAGTCGCCGATAAAATTTATTTTAAATAAAAAAAACATTAGTAAACCCTTAAAAAAATGGTGTTTGCAACTAAATTTCGAATTCGATAGTCGATTCTATGAAGGAAAGATATTAACACTTACGAAATCGGCTAAAAAACAGTTACCTATAATTAATTGTGTAAAAATTTATTTTTCTTCATTATTATTATTATTATTAATATTATTATTATTATTATTTTATATTTCTCATCATTATTAAATGCGAATATAAATTGTATTTTTGTATGTTAGAAATAAATGTGAGCCAAAAATATAGAGGAAATAAATTATATCTTATTAGAATATACAAGTACAAGATTTTTATGCAATGCTATGAATGAATGAAATAAGCAACATTGCTCATCCAAAGTGATTTCGTCTAAAGCTTGTCGAGATATTGTATTATGCTCAACCTTCAAGTGTTTGCTTTGAATGAACATGACTCAATTTCTTCTCTTCAAAACATGTTGTTATCTCGAAATTTCAATTTGCATACGTCTTGGTTTGTGAATTCAACAATCGAAAATTTTCCCCAATTTTTGCATCTATAACCCTTAAAAGCAATTGTCTTGGCATATGCATTTCCAAAGGAATTTCCCCCAATATAATGACTTGTTAGCAATTGGGCTGAACAAAACTATTTTTTAAAGATGGTTTAGCAAGAGTTGACTAACATAAAAGATTGCATGATCGTTTCATCCATATTGTCATTCAACAGGACAACAACTTCAAAAGCAAACAAGTACGCAACAAAGAAACTACATTGCAAAATGCCAAATATTCTATTAGGATTGAAAATAATTATTTTGTTAATAAAAAAAGTAGAGGTATATAGTATTTATACTACAACAGAGGCAGTAAAATTACACAAGACAGATAAACTACCTATAATCTAACGGACCCTTCAAGCTTGATCATAGATGTTAATCATATGTAACTTGGATAAAATGGGATGAAAATGTGAAGGATGAAGAGGTTTGGTGTGGATATTTGCTAACTGGTTCGAGGAAGAAACATGGAGCCGATGGATGATGCCTAATTTTAACTTGTCACAAACTAGGTGACAATCCAATTCGATGTGTTTAGTGTGTTCATGGAAAGTAGGATTTTGAGCAATTTGGATGGAAGATATGTTGTCACAATATATGGGAACATGTTTTGTCATGAGAAAATGAAGATCGTGGAGAAGATAAAGTAACTGTTATTTATGAGTTTTGTAAAACTGTTTAAAAATCACAATTTATGCCACCGAAAATATTACTAGGTTGAGTCACGGACTAGGTCGCTCTCTTTAAGACGTTTCGCGGCACTGCCCAAATTGTCCAAGGCAGACTATCAATCACGAAGTCCCTAGGATAAAACAGCTCAGATTCACTGTATCGGAGTTCCACTGCACCGTAGAAAACTGTTCTAGAATTACACCCTCAATATGGGTTAAAACCACTCTCATTATGAAGATTAAAGTCACTCGCAATACAACACAAAAAATCACTCATAGGGGTGTTATGACCTCACACAAAAGTCGATGAGACTACGACATAAAAACCGCTCTAAAAGGATAGTGGTATTAGGACCACTGAAAAATCGACAGAATTACGGCATAACAACCGCTACGAAGGGACTACGGCATAACAACCGCTCTAAAATACGAATGGACTATGACATAACAACCGCTCTAAAATACAAATGGACTACAGCATAACAAACGCTATAAAAACGAAGGGACAACGGTACAAAACCGCTTTAAAATATCGAAGGGACAGAAAGAAAGGGGAGAAGTGGCTCAAAAATTAAGCGAGCATAATAAAAAAAAAAAAGAGAAAGTTGGAAAATGCATCAAACTTTGGTGTGCTTTTCACAATAGTTTGAAACTCATTAGATAGTGATGAAAGCAAACTCACATATAATTTCTAACCAATGTGGGACATTAGCATATTAAGAGTTGAAAACTATTCAAAATATGAGTGTTTTCCAATGTGGGACTTCAAAAAAAATTCTTTCCAATGTGGGACTTGAATTTTAAAAAACATGTTTCTTTCCACTTGAATTTACAAAAACAAATTCTTTCTAATGTGGGACTTCAACAAATTTTTTAAATTCACACAATAACATACTCTATGTTCCAACAGTAACCTTTGAACTTCACATGTTATGTTGGCTAAAGCACGGTATTCAGCCTCTAAAGAAGAATGAGAAACCATATTTTGTTTCTTTGTCTTCCATGAAATTAAAGATGAACCAATGAAGATATTGAAGCCGGTGATGGAGCATTTGGAATTGGGGAGTGATGCCCAATCATTGTCGCTGAATGTAGATAAATTGATGCTGGAAAAGGAAGAAAAATAAGAGACCTTTGCCCAGACAGCCTTTTAAATAATGGATTATCTAAGTGGTAGCATGAAAATGAGTTTGCACAGGAGAGGAGACATATTGATTGAGTTTGTTAACGACATAAGAGAGATAAGATCTAGCATTGGTAAGATAGATGAGGCGACCAATAAGTCATGGAAACAGTTTTTGATATGATAAAGAAATGCCTTCTAATGTGGATAATTTGAGATTTGGAATCATGGGAGTGGACACCGACTTGCATTGAAGGAGCCCCATGGCATCAATGAGTTCCAAAGCATATTTGCATTAGTTGAGAGAGATTCCTTTGCTTGATCTTGCCAACTCAAGACCCAAGAAAATTTGAGTGCTCCAAGGTCTTTGATTTGGAATGAAGAATAGAGAAGTTGTTTGACATAATTGATCTCATGAATGTCATCCTCAGCTAAAACAGTAAACTGAGAAACATGAAATTTTATAAAAAGAGAGTAATCATGTAAAGATTGAGTATACCCCAAGCTAATGAGAGCATTGGTAAGTTTTTGGTTCCAATTTCTACTAGCTTGCCTACGCCCATACAAAGATTTCTTTAATATGCAAACTAAGTTATTATGAGTTAGTTGGAATACATGGGGAATAAGCATGTTGACTTCTTCCTTGAGGTCACCATGAATAAAATCATTATTTATATCTAACTATTGTAAATGTCATCCCTTGGCAGACGCCAAAGCAAGAACAAGACGGACAATAGTCATTTTTACGATGGGAAAAAAAGTTTCAAAAAAAAAAATTGACCCCTTCTTGTTGAGTATAACCTTTTGCAACAAGGCGAGCCTTGTGCCTTTCTAGACTACCATCAGCCTTGAACTTGTTTTTGAAGACCCACTTACAACTAATAATGGCCTTTCTAGGAGGTAACTCGGTGAGTTCCCAAGTATTGTTCATTTGTAGAGCACGAATTTCATTATCCATGGCAATTTTCCAAGCCTTGTGTTTGATGGCTTGTTGATAAGTTTTGGGTTCTGGTAAAGAAGATAGAGACATAATATAGTGTTTATGAGTAGTAGATATGTTATTATAAGAAAGAAAATTGTGAATAGAAAGAGGATTACCTGAATGGCGTGAAAAATTAGAATAAAAAATTTGCACTAAGTTTAATTTGTAATCATGTAAATACTTAGGAAGATTAATAACTTTATTGGATTTACGAACAGAAGGAGCATTAGAATCATCAACAGCAAAAGCAGGAATGTCAGAATTAGTGGTGGATAGCAAAGAAATGTTAATGGATGTAGAAATGTTGTGATGAAAACTAGATGCAGGTTGGTTGTTAAAAGGCCTAGATGCAAAATTAGATATATGAGTATGAGGAATAGATCCAGGCATGGTATCATGAGATGCATTAACAGGAGAAAAATCAGTTTCATTATAAAGATCAAAATAACTAGAAATATTTGGCATAAGTACAGATGTAGAGGGAAAGGAAGAAGATATGGGATGATGAGAATGAAAAGGAAAAATATTTTCATAAAACTGAACATGTCTAGATACAAGTATAAGAGTGTACAAGTAACTCCGAAGTGTAGTGTTTATTGACATTAGAGAAACAAGTGATAGATGGGTGACCTAATATATCATGACAAAGATTATATTTGAAGCAACATGAACAACTACATCAGCCAATTTTCTAGATAAAGAATGACCAGCTCATAAAGACCATTGTAAATGGTGGCCCTACCAATCATCCTCGAACTGGCCAAGTCGTAAATCACACAATAAAGAGCAATAAAATTCAAAATACAGGGAATAGATTGTGTCAACTTACTAATAGAGATACTATTGAAATTGAAATTGAAATAAGGAATAAAAAGAACATGGTGAAGAATAATGGATTTTTTGAGCTTAATAGTACCACTAATGGATGCAGTACAAAATTTTCCAATATGAAGTTTGACAAAGATCGGTTTAATAGATTTATATGCAGCAAAATATTGAATTAAAGTAACAAAATGATCAGTAACACCCGAATCCAATATCCAAATAGAAGAGAAATTACATGAGGAAACATTACCTAAATCAATGTGAATATTGTGATATGTAAATAGGGTAGAGACTTGAGTATTCTACCCTGAAGTTTGGGAAGGAAGCAAAGCCAACAGTCCTTGAATTTGTTCTCTTGTTAAAATTGGAGAGGAAGACTCAATATGTCGAGATTTAGATTGATTAACAACCTTCGTGGTTTGATAGCAAGGGGAAATCCATGAAGAAAATAACACTTGTCAATGGTATGATGGTTTTCTTGCAGTTTGTGCACAATTTAGAATTCGAGTTTTTTACACCAAAATTCTTGTTGGTAGGTTTTTGTTTGCCTTGTAAAGGTTTGATAGAGGAAGATCGGGAATCAATTGCCAAGGTAGTGGGAGCCAGTAATAATCCAATTTGCAGGTGTCTCCCTTGTTGAAGGACCATAGAATATGCTTTGGTTAAAGAAGGGAAATGATCTACCAGAAGTTTGAGACCAAATCATGATTACGATATTCATTGACAGTAGTAAAGGTATCACAACAAGGGGATGGTTATAGAAGAATCACCTTGTCTCAAATAGGAGAGATCAGAAGTAATTTTAGAAATTCTTACAAAATCACCTTGTGAGAATCAGTGTTTAAGTTCTTGCCAAATTGAAAATGCATCATCAATCCAAAGGATGCTACTTGCAATTTCAGGAGAAATAAAGTGAAAAAGCCAATAAATGACAAGGGTACTACAACGTTTCCAAGCTGCATGAGTCGAATCTTGAAGATCTTGTTTCTTGATGGTTCCATCGATGAAACCAAATTTGTTCTTCAGAAATGGTTCCGTCGATGAAACCAAATTTGTTCTTCAGAAATGGTTCCAAAAGTTTAAAAGAATTTCGAAACTTTGGATGTAATGTTAAACTTTATAAATGTAATTTTTCCAAAAGTTTAAAAAAAATTCAAAAATATGAATGAATGTGAAACTTCTGAAATACAATTTTTCCAAAAGTTTAAAAAAGTATTGAAACTTTGGAAGAATATGAAACTTCTAAAATGCAATTTTTTCAAAAATTTAATAAAATTTCGAAAAATTTGGTAAATGTGAAACATCTATAATGCAATTTTCCCAGATTTTTTAAATAAAATTTAAAAATTTAATTGAATGTAAAAGTTTCGAAATGCAATGTTTCCATAAATTAAAAAAAAATCAAAAACTTGGATGAATAGAACTTTCAAATGTAATTTTTCATTGAAACATTGAACTTATTGAAAAGTTAGTAAATCCTAAAAATTTAATTCCTACCTAAAAAAATTACATCTTTAAAAAAATAATAATAATTGCATAAGCTCCAAAAGTTTTGTTTGAGAGAAAGGGGTGTACGTTGCATAAGCTCCAAAAGTTTTGTTTGAGAGAAAGGGGTGTACGTTAGGGCCGTACATGAGTCTATTTGAATTTAGTTTAGTCAAAATTAATATCTAAACTGGCTAGGGGATTCTGGTTTGGGGATAAAAAAATAAACCGTCATTTATAATATTGAATTGGTTTGGGTTAAACTGCTTATTTTCGATTTAGGTAAAAAGATTATACTATGCACCCAACATCTAAACCTGCCACCCCCTCAATCAACGGGAAAATACAATTTTGCCCTTTATAAAAACGTTTATCTTCAATGTTTTTAACTTCTCATTTTTTTCACCCCTCTTTCCAAAATATTCGAAAGTTTTCAAAGTTTTGAAATGACAATTTCCAGAATTTTCGAAACTTTCTAACAATTCGAAACTTTCTAACAATTCGAAACTTTCTAACAATTCGAAACTTCCGAAATAGAAAATTTCAGAATTTTCAAAACTTTCAAATAATTCAAAACTTTTGAAATAGGAAAATTTCGGAACTTTTCATACTTGGAAAATTTCGAAACTTTCCAAATTTTTGAAATGTAATCCTTATTTCGAAAAAACTTTCGAAATTTTCCAGATTTAGAAATTTTCAAACTTTCCAGATTTGGAAACTTTCGAAACTTTCCAAATTTTCGAAATGTAATCCTTATTTCGAAAATTTGAAACTTCCGAAAGTTTCGAAAATTTAAAACTTTCGAAACTATCAATTTTGAAACTTATTATAAATTGTTAAAAGATAAAATTGTATTTTCATGTGTCTTGAGGGGATGGCATGTATAGGTGTGGGGTGCATGGTATAACCCTCTTCTTCGTTTATCCAAATTCTTTTTGTTCTTAAATTTTTTTAAAATCATATCCTTAACAAAAAAAAGATATATATGTAACTTTGTTTTTTCCAAAAACATAGTATAATTTATTTTCACTATTGTTTTAACATCAAATATATACATACAATAAATATCAAATTTTATAAATTTTATCATAAAATACTTGCAAGCATAAAAAATAACGAAAATTGCAGGGGTCTAAAATATCATAAAATGTTTGCAAGCACTAAACTTATCAAAGTGCAAGATTCTAAAATGACCAAAAACTAGTCCATCCATAGACCAAACCTTCTAACATCTAAAACTTAAAAAAAATTACAAAAAAAAAATAATTTGAGAAAAATGAATCATTTTATCCAAGCTAGATCAGATTTTATCTGATATCCAATTTAAATGAAGAGTTTTCTTATTTTGAAAATCAAGGTCACCCATTCACCCAACTCGAACCATTTTTTTTATTTCGATCCGAGTCGAAGTTATCCAACTCTAAGTGTAGTCAATTTGAGTGAAAGGAAATAGAAACACATTGATACAAAACATTATAAGAAAAAAGAATAAATATAAGGTAAAAATTATAATTTATTCATTATTTATATATAATATACATTATTAAAAATCAAATATAGCCATCATACCAAAAAAAAAAAACCACACATCTCATATATTAGGAAGACGTTCTACGGATAGAAATGCAACAAAACTAAGAAACTGCATGTCACTATTCAATGTAGTAATAAAAGAAATATTTACTTTCTTTTCAAAAGCCAAGTAACTTTCACAATGGTCAGGTCCATCACCAGCAACTCTTGCATCATAGCTTGCAGTTTCTCTATCATTAGACAACTCAGCAAGTGCATTTTTAAACGAATGAATCGACGCATTGTAATTATCGGTTGCACAAGCTTTGATCGCTTGTGAAGAAGGGTATTTGTTCACCAAACTTTTGAAATAATTTTGGGCTTTTTTGGACTTGTCTATTGCCATCGCTAAGATTGATTTACTAAGGGTAATATAGTCTTTTGCTGAAGTTATTTGAGGATATGGTTCTAGAAGTTTCAAACAACGTTCGTTGCCTTTCAAAGCATCTTCGCATACATTTTTGTATAATTTGGGGGTTGTTTGTGAAACGGAGTGAGAAATAAAGATTAAGAAAATGGTGAGCAACAAAGATAATTGTGAATGTGATGGAGGATTCATTCTTTTATTGTTTGTTTGTGTTGTACTATGAAAGATCAAAGTTATATTTTGGTTCTTAATTTATAGCATTCTTCGCCCATTAATTATTTTAGAAAATTACCGCTTTTGAATTTCATGTAAAGTCGGTCAAACATTGTAATTTGTGTAACTATATATTGTGATTTTAATTCTAATTGAAAACCGTCGAAATAAATATAATTGATTTAGGTTTTTCTTTTTTGGTAATAGAAGGAAGAAAAAGAAAAACTAAACATAAAATCAACGAAAAATTAGGAGAAAATAATTCTTAAATGATCAAGTCGTAGATGAAATAATCTTTAAAGAGTTAGGTTGAGAAGATCTTTTTTGATGAAAAAAATAATGATTTTCTTCTTTAAGAGTATGTCATAACTTCACACTTCAGCTCCTACTTAGTTTAATGTCATTCAACTGAAATAATTTCACAAATAAAAAATGATAAATGAAGAAATGGAAATGATGATTTTATCAAATTATATTTAGTTATCCAACATTGGTGTAATGTATTTAACATAGTTGTAAATTGGAAAATAATAACATGGAAATAATAACATAGTTGTATTTAACATAGTTGTATATTTAGAAATGGAAAATAATGTATATAATATATTTTTGAAATTAATTATGAGTCAAAAAAGATATGTGAGAATCAATATAGAAAAGGAAAACTAATAGTAATAACCAAAAATCTGATTACGGTCTACCTACACTAATGTGATATTATTTGTTTTAACCATTTATTTGATTCATAGGAAAATGAGATCTTGTTTTTCATTAACTAGCCAAAACTGAATATATTAAAAAACATTACAAACATAAGAGGTATTTAGAACAAGAACAAAAGAAAATTTATAATATTTTTAGCATATGATTAAAATAAATTAAAAACACAAACTAAATTATTCAAACAAGAAACAAAATAATTCATCACAAGTTATGTCAATACACATCAAGCGTTAAGAGTACCGTTGATTATATCCATAACAAAATCCTTTTACATGCAATTTTATCTACTTTTATGTTAAAAGTTTAACCTCTTCAATAATAAGATTTGAACAAAAAATCGCCTTATTTCTTGATTTCTAAATCGCTCATGTCACCGCAATCCAAACTAAATTAATTATTTAACGCAATACACAACCTCATGAAAAAAAAAATCATCAAATTGGTTAGTGTGATTGATTGCATCCAACACACGAGATAGTCCAAGCCAATTCAAAACATCATATTACACAGATCCAAAAAGAGAACATGCAAAGAACAAATGATGGATTGTTTCAACTTTCCTGCAACATGCTGCACATTGTTAATCTTTAAAAAAAATCTCAACACAACAAATTATCCTTTATAGTCAACCTATTTTGAAACAACAACCATACAAATAATGATACTTTTGAAGGACAAAAGGATGTCACGATCATTTATCTGCATCACAAAATACGTCTCCTTTACCGAATACAATCCTCCTTGCGGATTATTTCACAATCATTTATCAACTACCTTAACCTGCAAATGAACGTTAGCCAATAAAGTCCTACACTCCTCCACTAATTCATCCTCCCACACAAACAACTGCCTCCACCATCTCCACCCTTGAATATCCTCCAATCGCAACAATTCTAGCATTACCTCTATATTTTCCTCTTGTTGCAAAGACAAATGAAATAACCTATTAAACTTCTCACACAAAACCTCACCAACCAACCATTGATCCTTCCAAGACAAAGTATTAATCCCATTCTCAAAAATTTTAAATAAATTTTTATCAAACCATTCTTCTTCAATACCAACTTTTCTCGCAAAAATATCATTCCACCACACAAACCTCCTCGACCAGCCCCCCCTAAATCCCCTAACTTCCTCTCCATATTTATTGATCAAAACCTTAATTCAGAGGCCCTCTAACTCTGTTTTTGACCTCCAACGTCATTTACCTAATAGAGCTTTATTAAAAGCTTTCAAATCTCATACTCCTAACCCACCCTTTTTTAACGGCAAACACGCCTTCTCCCAGTTGACCCAAACCTTACTTATTTCCTTGTTCCCACCCCAAATAAATAATTTAAAATTATATTCAAGTTGAGAAATGATACCTGAACGAGCCTTGATAAAGGAAAGAAAATAAATTGATAATGCAAACAAGACAGCTTTGAGGAGTACCAAACAATCACCTAACGAAAAAGTTTTGGACTTCCACCCGAACAACCAATTTTGGATCTTCTCAATAGTCTTCCAAAACACCCTACGTCGGGGATTATCACCAATAAGCAACCCTAAATATTTGAATGGACCACATCAGATCTTACAGTTAAGCATCTCTGCCACAGTTTAAAGCTAGGAAATGTTAACATTAACACCTGTCAACATACTTTTATGAAAATTAATCCTAGCCTTGATAGCTTTAATATTGTCCCAGCACTTCACTTCCATGATCAACGTATCGTCTGCAAGTTGTAAAATAGAGACATTGTCGCGACCTAAATTTCGAGTATTTCTCGAAATTCAACGGAGTAGCCACCTGTCGCAGCCTAAATTTTGAGTGTTTCTCGAAATTCAATGGAGTCACCGCCAAAATTTATTTTAAAATAGGGAAAATATTGGGAACCCTTAAAAATAAAATAGCATTTGAAACCAAATTTGGAGTTCGGGAGTTGATTATGCGTAAGGAAGGTATTACCACCATACGACATCCGTTAAAATACGGTAACCTATAATTAATTGTGCAAAATTAATATTAACTTAAATATATTTATTTCTCCATATTATTAAATATGCAAATATAACCTTTTTATGAAAGGAATTTAGAGATAAAAGTGTATTTATAATATAGGAAAAATAAACTTTTTTATTATTATGCTTGACAAGAGTATAATCTTGCTCCTACCTATCTCTTGGTGCAATGGAGAAATCAAAGCTACGTAGTTCTTGGATAAAAATTATGGATATGTTGATTGTTTTTAAAGAAATACGTTTTGTGGCGGAAATTTAGATTTAGTTAGAAGATGTTGTTAATTTGATAAAGGAAAATGACCTCCTGTCTGAGAAATTTATTATAATGAGTATGTTTGGTTGTTTGTTTGAAATTAGCTGAAAATATTTAAGATCACAGAGTTGTCACAACTCAAACGTTTTAAACTAGGGACTGACAAGATGTCATGTTTTGATCAATCTAATTTTATTAAAAGACTATAAATTTGGAGCTTAAAATCATCAAGTTGTCACAACTCATATGTTATAAATATTTAAGATTGATAAGATGTCCCATCTCAATCAATTTCAACATTTAATTGTTCATATATTTTTTTTCTTTCAGGAGAAATTAAAAAGTTAAACCTTAAAAGAAAAAAAAAGAATTTCAAAAGGAGTAAAATGGAGTTGAACTTTCTTCAAAAAAAATAATTTTTAGTCAAAGAGTAATAAATAAAAAATGAGTGGACCTATCAAAAATAGAGAAAAAGAAAAAAAAATAGACTACATAGTTAAAAAAAATTTGAACTTAGAGACCAAATTTTCTTTTAGTATAAAAAAAAATAAGGGACATATAAAGGCATAAACCTAAACAAAAGATAAAAAAGAAAAAGTAAGGAAGTGAGGCTTGCTAGAGGAAAAAGAAAAAAGAAAAGAAGAAAGAGGGGAGGAAAAAAAGAAACTTGGCCGCGTGTGGTGGGCGGCAGCGGCGACGGTGACGGCCGTCATTGTTCCGACGAAAATGGCAGTTTAAATCCTATCTTATCTTTTTGATTTGCTTATTTGTTTTTCTTTTAATTTATTGTTAATTTTTTCTATGATATTTTCATTTTTATTCATTTGTTTTGAGTTTATAATTTATGATATTGGATATTGAAGAGAGAAAAATAAGTAAATAAATAAATAAACACAACAAGATCATGAACATGATTTTTTTATTTGTATACATATTATGATAATAAAAAGAAATTATATATATATATATATGTATGTATAATATTAATATTAAAGACATTTAGAATACTTTAACTCTTGTAATTTCTTCCTTTGTTATGTTGTTTTCTATTCAACCCCTTACCCTCTCTATTTTTCTGTTTTTTATTTTGAGTAGTAAAAAAAAAACTCCTCCTCTTTAGTGATTTTCATTATTAATTTATAGACTTAAGTGATGAATTTGTGTGTCCATGAAATAAATTCAAGTTTTGGATTTTTTATTGTTTTGTAACAAAAATTAAACAATCTCATACAATTAAAGAAAAATGTGGCATATCTTTTTTATTGAGTATATAGATAGTAAATATAATAATCTTATTATGCTAAAAAAAAGTAAAATAAAATAAAAACAAAAACAAAAGACGGGGAGGGGTTGCTTCCTGCTGCAAATCTTGGGAAGGGACGGGTGGTGCTAGGTGGCTTGAAAAGAAAGGAAAAGAGGAAAAGAAAGTTGGAAGAAAGAAAGAAATGTAAAATGTGTGGCAGTAAGAAACATACAATTTTTTGTTTTTTTTTGGTATATTTATTTATTTATTTTATTTTCAGTAATGTAACGGAAACCCATATAAACTCAAAATTGGACCAGATTTAAAATGACAATTTTTTACTTAACAATAATAAGTGCAAACTATTTATTAAACATATTATTACTTTTTTTTTAAATTATTTTAATTGGTCGGACAAAATTAGGATATTACAGTTGCTCCTATTTAATTATATTTACTAGAGAATATGAATATTATCTTTGTAAAAGATAATTAAATATAAGGACCTAAATTTTGTTTAAATTTTGTTTAAATAAATTATGAAAGTAGAAGATGAGATGTGGCATAAGGATGTGATAAATATGTTTGGCAAAGATGAAAAATGATCGTCTCTAGATTGATTACCAATGCGTAGATCGATAGGAATGAAAGAAATGATCGTCTTCAGATTAGCGACTGATGCGTAGATCGACATGAATAAACAAATGATCATCTTCAGATTGATTACTGATGCGTAGATTGACAGGAATGATAGAATGATCGTCTTTAGATTGGTTATTGATGCATAGATCGACATGAATGAACAAATGATCGTATTTGGATTGATTACTGATGTGTTGATCGACGAGGATAGGAAATGCAGACCATAAGCAACCTGTAAGTCTAATTTAGAAGGCAAATAAACGGAGGAAATGTTTTTTTAATTTTTTTTAAAATATATGTTTATGATAATTGCAACTTAAATGTATAATGAAAAACATAACACAAAGGTTTTTTAGTATAAATATAAGATATGCATGACTCACTCATTATACATTGCACAAGGTTTTTGAGTATATGTAAAATATGAATGAAGATGCTTAAATCATGTGTGTTATGCAATATAGATAAATTCTTTTTTTCATTTCTTAGTTTTCCGATCCTTAATATCTTCTACGCCCTCATGATTCACTGAGTGAATGAAGACAACTATCATTTTCACATGATGACTCTTCGTACATCTCATGTGACTCCTTTTTTCGAGGCGAAACAAAGTGCATTGTCTAAAATGATTACCTTCCGTCTTTTTTTTTACACACCTATATATCTTGAAAATCTATCAAACTCATGTGTATATATTTTCAAGCGTCAAAATACTTAAGATATTTTTTATATTTTTACATATTTCAATTTCCAATATTTATTATCATCATAAAAACATTTTAAAATGCTAGAACAATCAATCATGAAACTAAATTAGTTTAGGAAGAGTGTAACATTCAACATCAAATGACAACATTGGAAAAATGTACATTTATTACATTGAGAACAAAACGATTGAGGTAGGGGTTACAATGTAGGGATGAGCGTGTTTATCTTTAGTTGAAGGGATAACAAACGCTGGTCATTCTTGTAATTAAGGACTTCTGTTGGTCAACTTCCAAGAATAATAACTGCCCCAATTTGAACCACTTCTTTTTTAATCTTTAACTTTTGCATGGACTGCTCTTCCAAGTTTTCAATCCATCGGAATGCTCTAATTTTAGTCTAGGTCGCCTTTTCAGGTTTTCAGCCTAGCAAACCCATTTTTTCAATCACTTTTCTTTGTTGTATTTTTTTTTCAAGCATAATATTTTTTAATTGCATCTGAATTTACTAGAAGTGGAAACTCCTCTCCATCCATTTCTGCGAGTATTAGAGCTCCCTCAAAGAAAACCTTTTTCACAACATATGATCCCTCGTAGTTTAGGGTCCATTTTTCACGAGAATATTTTCTTATGGATAATATTTTTTTTAACATTAAGTCTCCTTCTTGAAACTCTCGAGGACATACATTTTTCTCGTAGGCTTTTTTAAGTCTTTTTTGATATAGCTGACCATGACACAGAGCTATCATTCTTTTTTCTTCTATGAGATTTAATTGGTCAAATCATGATTGAACCCACTTTGCCTCTTCTAGCTTTGTTTCCATCAAGACTCTAATTGACGGAATTTCAACTTCAATGGGAAGCACCGCTTCCATTCCATACACCAATGAGAAAGGAGTTGCCCTAGTTGAGGTGCAAACAGAAGTTCTATAGCCATGTAATGCAAAAGGAAGCATTTCATGTCAATCCTTATATATCTCTACCATCTTTTGTATGATTTTCTTGATATTCTTATTTGCTGCTTCTACAGCCCCATTCATTTTCAGGTGATATGGCAAAGAATTATGGTGTTGAATTTTGAAACTATCACACAACTCCTTCATCATTTTGTTATTCATGTTGGTCGTGTTGTCAGTGATAATCTTATTTGGTAAGCCATATAGACAAATCAATTCTCTTTTGATGAATCTAACCACCACGCTCTTCATCGCATTGGCATAAGAAGTGGCGTCAACCCATTTTGTGAAATAATCAATAGCTGCTAGGATAAATCAGTGCCCGTTTGAAGCCTTAGTCTCGATGAGTCCAAAACATCCATCCCCCACATTAAAAATGGCCATGGTGATGTTAAGACATTTAAAGAGGTTGGCGGTACATGTACTTTATCAACATAGATTTGACATTTATGGCATTTCTTTATGTAACTAAAGCAATCAGTAGCCAACCCTTAAGATTTTTCTTGCCATTGTGTGCCCATTTGCATGAGTTCCAAAAGAACCTTCATGAACCTTTGAATGATCTTCTCTGCTTCCGTTTCATCCACACATCTAAGAAGAACCATGTCATGATTTCTCTGATAAAGCACATCACCATTTAAAAAGAAGTTCATTGACAACCTCTTCAAAACCCTCTTGTCATTCTCTGAAACACCCAATGTATATTCCTTATTCTTATCATGGGATTTGATATCATAAAACCATGGCTAGCGGTCATGCTCTTCTTCTATTGATAGGTAATATGTTGGCTTATCCTTTTGTTGTATTTTTATGACTAGCACATCCTGACCGATGCTTATTTTGAACATTGACGATAATGTGGCCAAGGCGTTGGCCAATTGGTTTCCTTTTCGAGGAATATGGTGAAAAGTAATCTTCTCAAAGTGTTTCACACTCTCCTTTCGTCTGATGGATGACCAACAATGAGTCTCCATATACCTCAAGAACTTTTACCTTTGATTCAAGAGCTGTTTTAATGCCCATAACACATGCCTCATATTCTACAATATTGTTTGTGCAATCAAAACACAGTCTAGTCGTAAATAGACTGAACTGTTTCTCTGGGAAAATCAAAATGACTCCAATTCCATGCCCTAATGCATTAGAAGCACCATCAAACACCAACATCCATTTTTCTTTATCAGATGATTCAGTCTATTCAAATAAAGTCATTATGCCTTCATCGAGGAATTCACACTGCATTGATTGATAATCTTCTACAGGTTGTTGGGCCTAATACTATGCTAGTGCACTTCCTTTGATAGCCTTCTGTGTAACATACACCAAGTCATATTCTGATAACAACATCTGCCAATGGGCAATCCTTCTAGTAAGAGTAGGTTTCTCAAAGATATACTTAATTAGGTCCATTTTAGACACCAACCAAGTTGTATGACATAACATATACTGCCTCAACCAACGAGCAGCCTATGCTAAAGTGCAACATGTTCGTTCAAGCAGTGAATACCTTGTTTCACAATTGGTGAACTTTTGGCTCAAATAGTAAATAGCATGATCTTTATTACCAAATTCATCATGTTGTCCCAATACACGACCCATTGACTCATCAAGTATTGTTAAGTATATAATAAGTGGTTTCCTTAGAACATGAGGCACTGAGATCGGAGGTTTTGACAAGTACTGTTTAATCTTTTCGAAAGCTTTTTGACAATTATCATTCCATTCAACCTTTTGGTCTTTACGCAACAACTTGAAAATTGGCTCGCATGTGGCGGTCATATGTGATATAAACCTGACAATGTAATTCAATCTACCCAAAATGCCACGAACTTCTTTTTCCATGCATGGAGCCGACATTTCTTGTATTGCTCTTACTTTATCTGGATCCACATCTATCCCTTTTTGACTAACAATAAACCCAAGTAACTTGTCTAATCTCACACCAAAAGTGCACTTAGCAGGGTTTAAACAGAGTCTGAACTTCTTTAGTCGCACAAATAATTTTTGAAGGTTAACAACATGGTCTTCTTCGATTCGAGACTTTGCAATAATATCATCCACATAAACCTCTATCTCCTTATGCATCACGTCATGAAACAAAGTTACCATCGTTCTTTGATAGGTTGCCCCAACATTCTTCAATCCAAATGACATCACTGTATAACAGAAAGTTCCTCATTGTGTGATGAATGAGGTTTTCTCCATATCCTCAAGAGTCATCTTGATTTGATTATACCCTGAGAAACCATCCATGAAGGAGAAAAAAGAATATTGAGTAGTGTTATCTATTAGGACATCAATATGAGGCAAAGGAAAATCGTCTTTAGGACTAGCTTTATTTAAATCCCGATAATCAAAGCACATTCGAACATTTCCATCCTTCTTTGGAACTGGGACAATATTAGCCACGCATTGAGGATATTTTTCCACTGCTAAGTGTAACAGCCCGACCCTTACCGTTATCGGCACTTTTAATCACAACCTTCTGGATCAATTGGTAGTGGAAATGTGTGGACGGTGGTACTTATCCCCTAGGTACCGGGTTTGATTCCCACATAAGGCAAAAACTTGTTATTTCCAACGGAGAGGAAAAGGGGGGGGAGGCGAGAAGGACATGGTTAACATTGCCGATAATGGTAAAGGTCGGGCTGTTACATTAAGAAACCAACATCAAATTGTTTCTTGACCTCTTCTCTAATTTTAAGTAACATATCAGGCCTCATCCTCCTCAACTTTTGTTTAATTGGAGCACATTCAAGCTTGAGCATTAGCTTGTGTTCAACTATGTTAGTATCTAGCCCAGGCATATCCTGATATGACCATGCAAAGACGTCCACATATCAAATAAAAGTTTAATCAACTTTTCTCGTTCACTTTCTTTCATAGACATACCAATTTTAATTTCATTCTTATTGTATTATGTCCCCAAATTGATCACCTCAATAGATTCTCGATAAGGTTGGATTATCTTAGCTTCTTGTTCCATTAGTCTTTCTAGTTTTGGGGGAGGCTCAAAATCGTCTTCACAATCCTCATCAGCGTGATTAATTGGTCGTTCAAAATTACAAGAAGGGATTCTAGCACTACTATTTTCAACATATTCATTTTTTACTCTGCATTGTTTAAATTAAGAAGAAAAAAAGGAAAAATGAAAATATGAATAAAGATTGCCATTTCAAAAAAAAAAACAGTTGGAGAATTAAAAAATACATTTATTGATAATAAGTACAGAGCTGAAATACATGTGCCCTAATTAGTCATCCTTATAGCCTTAGGCAGAGCAAAAGGAGTTGAAATACATAATTTCTTTGAACATGAATTGACAAACGCGGGAAACTCGATTATCTTCCAATTGTTGAGACTGGTGTTTGGAGGACAAGGTTACAATAATTTGAGGGTATCGTCATTAGCATGATCCTCTTCCACAACAGCCACCTGGTCAACATATATTATTTCGACGCATTTAATGGTTTGGGGAATGTCACAAATAGGAATCTTTTGTGAATTTGGTACTCGGTTTTCCAAATGAGCCATCCTAATTTCTTTTTTTTTTTTTCTTTCACAGCTTTTTCTTTTTCAGCTATGGTAGGTACATATCCCAACCGGTACCTATCGTTCTTTTCTGTATTTTTATCAATTTCCCCAATTTAACAAAAACTCCTAATTCCAACATGGATTTGGTAGACTTCAATAATGTGGTAGATGGTTTTGGTTCCTTTAAGCGAGATCCTTCACCCATGAAGACAGCATTGGCGATTTCTAATGCTTGGAAGGAAGTTTCTATGGCTTCCTCTGTGTCTTCGATGTAGCCCATGAAAGATAGATGACTCACTATCAAATCTTCGTCCCCATATATTTTTACCAGCTTATCGTTGACTTCAAACTGTAACTTTTGATGGAGAGTGGATGTCACTGCTCCAGCAGCATGAATCCACGGTCTCCCTAAAAGGCAATTGTACGCTGGTTTAATATCCATCACTTGGAAAGTTATCCCAAAGTTCTAGGGTCCGATTTGAATCAGCAGGTCAATCTCAACAACAACTTGTCTCCTGGATTCATCAAATGCTTTCACCACCATAGCATTGGGCTTCATACAGGCTCCATCAACAAATAGTTTTGAGAGTATCGATTTTGACATGACATTTAATGATGAGCCATTATCAACTAGCACCTGTGCGAGAATATGATCATGACACTTCACAAAGATGTGTGATGCTTTATTATGCTATGTCCCCTAAGCTGGTAATTCGTCATCGCTAGAACTCAAACAACTACTAGCGGTGGTGTTAACTCCATCAAACTGGTCGACAATGATATCATGAGTAACATTAGCCTTGTTTAAAACTTTCATCAGTGCATTTCTATGTGCTTCAGAGTTCAATAACAAGGAGAAAACAGATATCTTGGAAGGGGTTTGATTTAGCTGATCCACTACCTTATATTCACTTTGCTTGATAAACTTTAAAAAATCATTAGCTTCTTCTTCAAGCACAGTCTTTTTGCTAATCTTTGGTCCTTTTATAGAATGATACATAGCTTATTTCCATTTTTCTCCATGACCATCCTTTTTTCTTAGGGTGTTCAGGGGCATATACTCGGCCACTCCGAGTCATCCCACCAATCCCTGAAATATTGGTGACATCAGTTCCTTTAGGTCCAAAGCTATCATTTAATTGGAAATTGACCAAATAGTATGTGACTTCATAATTCCATGGTACCGCCTTGGTATTTTCATAAGGAAAAGGGGTTGATACTTGGACAATTATTGGATTTGGCCTATTTGGAGTTGGGAAAGATCTATTATTTTCCACGCACGGCTCTCTGGTCGACACATAATCATCTTTTGCACATTGGTCTATCTCATCTTCAATGACATTGACAGAGGTATCCCCGTGACCTAGAAAGGGATTACTCCCTACTTTGGGACCGTCTTCCTTGAAGGTAAGCCATTTTGCATTAATCAGCTCTTCCACTTTAAACGTTAGGGCTTGGAATTCTTCGATGGAATGCCCTACGACTTCTGCATGGTATTCACATTTGGCGTTTGGGTTATACCATTTTGGGAATGGTGGTTCCAGAGGTCTCATTGGTCTCAGGACTACCATTTAATTTTGGAGTAGGTGAGACAACAATTGATTGTATGTCACGAGAATCGGGTCAAAATGGGTTATCTTCTTTTCTCGATTATCTGGTGGTTTGTATTGATTCGGGTTTGGATTTTGGTTATGTTGGTTTTGTTAGGAAAACATGACAGGTGGTGGTTGGATCAGAGGTGATTGATAAAAAGGTGGCCTTGAAGGGTGATATTGAGGGTATGGAACTTGTGAGGTTGCAGCCACATATGGATAGGGAATGTAAGGAATTTGGGGGTATCGATGGTTGGAAATTTGGGGTCGATAATAATTCATGGATGGAAAATAGGAGACTATTGGTTTTACCATTACAACATTAGCATCCCCTTCTTTCTTTTTTGTGAATCTCGTTTGGGGTTTCTTCACACCACTTGCTGCACATACGATCTTGCCATTCCTCATCCCATTTTCTATTCTTTCTCCAATCATGACCATGTCAGAAAATTTTGATGACATACTCCTAATCATCTTACCATAAAAAGGCGACTGGAGAGTATCCATAAACATACCAACCATTTCTCTTTTAGATAAAGGAGGATCTACTTGTGATGCCACTTCTCTCCACCGTTGTGCATATTCTTTGAATGTTTCATTGTCCTTTTTCAACGAATTTTGCAACTGCATCTTGTTAGAGGCCATGTCAATGTTGTACCTATATTGTTTAAAGAAGCCATTAGCCAATTTTTTCCATGAACAAATTCGATTTCGCTCGAGATGCATATTCTAACTTAATGATGCCCCATTCAACCTGTCTTGAAAAAATGAATGAGAAGTTTGTCATTATGAGCATAAGAAGCCATTTTTCTACAATACATGGTCAGATGATTTTTTAGGACATGTGGCACCTTTGTATTTCTCAATTACCTTGAATTTTGAAGGGATGGTCACATCAGGAACCAAACACATATCAAAAGCTTCGACACCATAGACATTATTCCCCTCAATTGCTTTTATTCGTTCTTCTAAAACATGGAATTTCTCTTTCGATTATGTATCATCACCAATGTGAGGTTGTTGCAAATTTTCGTTAGCATCAAAATGGGGTACTTAGGGTGCACTGAATGGAATATATTTTGATGGTATAATGTTTTAGGGTGGCACGTAGCCCAGAGAATATGGGATTTGTTGTTGGTTTAGGCTTTAGGTATTGATAGTTGAGTGGTTTGTGTTATTGTCCATGGGGTTGATGACTAAGGGCGAAGTATAACCAGGTGGGAGACCATACATAGGAAATTGCATATCTGTCGTACGAAACTGTTGGGTAGTCGGGGTAAAGCCTGGTGGGTGAGAATGAGTGATTTGGTGTTCTTCATTTGCACTTGGAGGATCCCCATATGTATTCTCCTTTCTTGCCAAAGCCTATATAGCCTCTAAGATTCGACCAACCTTGTCCTTCAATTGGCTAACATCCGCTCTCATCACTACTTGGTTTTGCTCAAGTTCATCCATGATCTTGGAGTTTGCGCGAGTCCGATAAAGGTGTCGGGGAAGCAACTTCATTGATTTTTTTTTCTGAAATATCATATTATTACAAAAATGAAGATTTATATGCGTGCATGTGGGTATTAGAGAACCATTGATTTCGCAACCTAGGCACAAACATATTTTTTGGATAATGCATCAGAACCAAACCCATACATAGAGAAAACTCAAAACAAGCTCGTTCATTGATAATTAAAAGGGTACAAGTGCAACATTTTTCTCTATATATGAAATACATTGTTTCTATGGCTCTCGGCGAATTAAACCATTCATTGCTTCTATCAAACTATTACAATGTTGAATGAAAGTAATAATCTCAGTAGGTGTGGCAAACATAGCTATGTTTGCTTCTGCAATAAGGAGTACGAAGACCCTTTCGATGGCTTGGTTGGCTATGAAAGTGAGTTTTTTACAACGATCCATCCACATTATCCCTTCTTTCCCAAGCATCTTTATTACTTCCACTTGATCCATCATTCGGTTTCTTAACATATTTTCTTCCTCTTGTTCCTTCAACCACGCATCTCGGTACACAGCAATAACTTCTTGTTTTTTAATCTTTTCTTCTTTTATCCTTGTCTTATATTCTATTACCACTCTCTCCAATTTTTGTTTCAAATCTTCCAATTGTTGAATCTTTCAACCATTTTCTCAATTTCTCAACCTCCTCTCGTGCTTGGTCTCTTTCTTGTCTTCTCAAACATAAACACTCATCAGAGGCCCTTAAATTGCATTGAAGCTTGAGCTTATAATCCTCTTCCACCTCCGTCCTATTATTTGATCTTTCAAGGGACCAGACCCCGTACGGTGGGCGGCGGCGGCCGGACGTCGTTCCGAAAAAAATGGCAGTTTAAATCCTACCTTCTCTCTTTGGTTTGCTTGTTTGTTTTCTTTATAATTTATTGTTTATTTTTCTAGGATATTTTCATTTTTATTCTTTTTTTTATTTACAATTTCTAATATTGAATATTGAAGAGGGAAAAAAAAAATAAACACAACAAGATCATGAACATGATTTTTTATTTGTATACATATTGTGATGATAAAAAGAAATAATATATATATATGTGTGTGTGTGTGTGTGTGTGTGTGTAAATGTATAATATTAATATTAAAGAAATTTAGAATACCATATCTCTTGTATTTTCTTCCTTTGATATGTTGTTTCTCTTCTACCCCCTTATCATCTCTATTTTTCTGTTCTTTAGTATCAGTAGTAAAAAAAATGCTCCTCTTTAGTGATTTTTGTTCTCAATTTATAGGGTTAACTGATCAATCTGTGTGTCCATGAAATAAATTCGAGTTCTGTATTTTTCATTGTTTTGTAACAAAAAGTAAGCAATCTCATACAGTTAGGAAAAAATGTGGCATATCTTCTTTTTATTGAGTATACATATAGTAAAGATACTAACCTGGGCTAAAAAGAACAAAAGAGGGGGCAGGTTGCTTCCTAATGCAAATCTTGAGAAGGGAGGGGTGGTGCTAGCTGGCTTGAAAAGAAAGCTAGAAGAAAGAAAGAAAAGTGAAACGTGTGGCAGTAAGAAACATACAGTTTTTTTGTTTTTGTTTATTTATTTATTTTATTTTTGATAATGTAACGGAAGCCCATATAACTCAAAATTGGACCAGATTTAAAATTACGATTTCTTACTTATTAATAATAAGTGCAAAATATTTATTAAACATATTATTACTTTTTTTAAAAATTATTTTAATTGGTCATACAAAATTGGGATACTACAAACATGAAACTCATTTGAGTCCACCTCAAAATCTTTGAAACAATTGGCTTTCACAAAAGCACTAAAAAAACCATCAAGTTCTCGACATCTATTAGAAACAAGAATGGAGATAAAGGGCCACCTTGTTTCAATTCCCTCCGCATAACAAACTCTTTTTGTAGGACTCACATTCACTAGCCATTTCTCTTGAAAACTCATCTTTGTCATCACAAGATCCATGTAATCCAATTCCACTAAGTCATACGTCTTCTCGAAATCCACTTTGAACAAAATTAGCTCTTTTTTCTTATTTTTTGGCTTCATTGACCACTGCGTTTGCAATTAAGATCCTATCCAAAATTTGTTTGCCTTTGCCAAACGTTGATTGAGATTTAGCTATTACGGAATCAATCACCTGATTCAGTCTATTCGCCAACACTTTTGACAAAACTTTATACATACACCCACTCAGTGGCGGATTTTGAACAAAATATTGGGGGAACAGGGAGCGACAAGTATTAACTAAAATACTATAATTGAAATTCATAAAAGTCGTATATTTTTTTTAGAGTTTCACACAATTCATACATAGTCGACAAGTTGAAAAAGTTAGAATTTCAATTCTCACAAGTTTTACAATTTTCACAATTTTCACAATTTACACAAGTTTTTAGAACTTCACACAATTCAATCAAATAAAATATATCCACTTTACAATTTTCATCTTTGCGAAAACTTTCTTCTTGAAAAATGCATCAATTATCTTATATGTTTAAACATCGTGTCACTCCTAAGAAAATACATAAATTAATTAAAATAATTCACAATTAGCAAATAGTATCACACTATATCACATATCAACAGTTAACATGTAAAAGTTTGTTAATAGGTAGTAATTGAATTGCTAACTAGCTAGGGTGTTAGAGTTTGTCTGTTCGAGATTAGTTAATTTATCATTTGATATTAGGTAGTTTATCTATATATAGAACTTGTTGTATTAATTTTATTATATTTTATCAGTATAAATTCTAATAAATGTGTACCTTGTTTTTGTTTATATCTTCAATCGCATAATTTCTAATATGATTAACAGGTTGTGATTTAAGAACAATTGAATAATCTCTTTACATTGAGATAAAGATAAAAAGATTATTGCTGAATAACCATTTACATCTGTTTTTTTTACTGTATTTACATATAAAAATTATTTAAGTAAAAGAGAAAAAGAGTAAGAATCTGAAAAATATAAAAAGCAGATTGAGATAGTTTGGGAATCAAGATAAAGCGACGCTGAGAGAGGGAGAAAGAGGAGATGCGATGTCAGTTTCTCAACCTCATAAAGGTCTGAATATATTTTAGTAATTTACTTTTAATAATCTATCGTTATTATTTTTAAAAAAAAAAATTCAGGGATGTCGTTGCCCCTGCCCGTAGTCGAGAAGATCCACCACTGCACCCACTAACGAAATGGGTCTAAAATCATATAAGACTTGCGAATTATCTTATTTGGGAATTAGAACTATAAAAGAGCAACTTTATCCTCTTACCAAGCTCCCATTCACATGAAAATCACTCAAAAATCTCATAAAATCAACTTTTATGTTTTCCCAAAACTATTTCACAAATCCAAAATAAAACATCTTACAGACATGGACTTTTGTAGTTGTCACAAATGAGATTTATTAATTGAGAATTCGACCAAAAGTTCAATAAACTCTTATCAAGAATGGTTTCACTCAAAATTTGAACTCGAACGCTTTCAAATGATTCGTTTATAACTAGAACTCATTAAATATTTGAGTTCGATCAGTTGGTTCAATATAATGAATGTTGTTATATTTTTTTTAATATAGAGGGCTAAAGGCCCTTTGCATAATTCTTTTAGTTTAAATAGCCTTGGTTTAAGTTTAAATAATATGAATTTATTTCATTGAATTATTGTAATTTTTTTTAATAATTTGGTACTATATTATACTTTTGAAATTAATCTCTTTTCAATTTGATGCTTATAATTTTTTATTGATATTAATATGATGTGAAATTTTTCATAAAAATAATAAAAGAAAATACTCTATTGTCTCAACCGTCATATTTGATTATTTCACAAAGAAAAAATAATAAATAATAAAAGAAAATTATTATTTTATCAAATTATCTTTAGTTATTCACCATCGGTGTATTGTATTTATCATTATTGCAAGTTATAAAATGTTAACATGGAACTACATAATATTAATTAAATTGTATAATTG
>JBBPBP010000001.1:26401651-26413654 GCA_037974735.1 Cicer chorassanicum
AAAATAAAAGAACAAATCGCTAAAAAAAAAAAATAAATGACTAAAACGTTAATTGAAATTAAGTTAATGGACTGTGAATACTATTTAGTCTTTAATATATTTTGTCAAAAAAATTTAATTAAATATATGTTATAAACACAAAAATTCAAGTATAATTTATGCCGAAGATATTTTTACCCGTCTTTAACACGTATTCCATACTAGTTCACTTAAAAAACTATAGAAGCATTGTGTGATGAAATTTTACTTATGTCATTCATGTTTTGATAGTTAATGATTATATTTTGTTACAAAAATATAATGACTATTTATTTATTTGTGAAAATATAAAAATCTATATGTATAGTCTATCTATGATTTAATATTGGGCTAATAGTGCTTTTAATCTCTGTAATAAGAAACTAATATGATTTTAGATATTGTAACATTTAAGATTCTCTAACTTTAGTCCTTTATAAAATTTAACCTCGTAAAATCGTTGATATGGCAACTACAGTCAACATTTTTAATAATGTGAATATTTTAAGTATCTTACTCAGCACTTATTTTTTTAATAAGAGTGTTAATGGGCTTTAACCCTTGTTTGCTTAAAACTCCTCATAGTTAAAAATAAAAAAATAAAATAAAAAAGAGCAAGAGAGAGAGATTTGCCGCATAGTAAAAGAAGAAAAAAGAAAAGGATGTGACAACACAGTAACAAGAGGAGAAGAAGAGAATTGAGTTCCGATGATAACATGTGTGTAGTAAATTTACTCTATTTAGTCTACAATTTTAGTATGTTACTTCTACTACTGAGTTTGTTATTTTAATAAACAATAGGTTTACTTTATCTGAGAGTTACTTTGGAATACACTCTTTATTGGAAGGTTGTTTGTTATTTTGTTTGGTTTCCACCTTTTTGGTGATGACTATTGTTGACTGATGTTCCCTCCTAGTGTTACTAGAAAGACTCTGATGTGCCCATTAATTATTATAGCGGAAGGTTTTTACTGGACTAGGTCTCGTGGTTTTTATTCTCTCAATTTGAGGGAAGTTTTCCACGTTAAAAATTGTATTTGTCTCATATTTAATTTTTCTGCAATTGTTGTTACTCTGTGGAATTGTATTTTTTGTTTGGCCATTTATCTACACAAGTGGGGGAAAAATATTCTACATCATAAAGATGGTTATCTTTGGCTTTTCCCAACATAGTGGTATCTAGAGCTCGATTAGTTTGATTTGTGCCTTAAATAGAGAAAGAAAATAAAGGTCTGAATATGATTAAGCTCAACTCTTCTAATTACACACTTTTGAAGACTCTCATTCAAGACATGTTATATAGTAAAGATTTGTATGATCCAGTTGAAGGTGACACTGCTAAACCCTAAGATAAATCTGACGCTAACTTGTAGAAGATGAATAAAAAGTTAGTGGCCTTAATCAGACAGTGGTTGGATATGTCTGTATATGAAACTAAAATAAATGCTAACAAGATGTGGGAGAAATTAAAAGAGTTGTATGAATAAAAGAATGTGAAACATAAATCATTTCGAAAGTTGGTGAATATGAAATACAAAGATGGGGATTCAATGGCAGAGCATATTAGTATTTTTCAAAATACAATGAATCAGTTGACAACAACAAATATTAAATTAGATGTAAGTTGCAAGCGTTGTTATTGTTAGTTCATTGCCTAATAACTTGGAAGTCCTTGTTGTGACATTGACCAATTCAGCTCCAAGTGAAAAATTGAAAATGTCAACAGTTAAAGAAAGCATGTTGAATGAAGAAACTCAAAGAAAAGAACATTTTCTGATTGGTTCTTCCTCAAAGTCAAAAGCACTATTTATAAAGTCACATGGGAGAAGTCAATCTAGACACTTCCATAGATGTGTGATATGACCCTATTTGTCATGATTCACTATAAGGATCGTTCTAGGTTGGAAACTTACGGATTGGATCCAAAATCGCGTATTGCTTGAGGACGGGATAACCGGAGCTACGAACCTCAGAATCGGCCGATTCCAAAACGAGGTGAAAGATGACGTTCTGAAACGCGAATTAGGATGTTGAATCACCGAAAACAAGTGTGTAGAACTCGAGATATGGTAACAGGTTATTGAACACGAAAATTGGCACAATATGTGTATTAGGGTTTGATGTAAAGGAAACTCAAACTTATTATTATTCAATAAAAAGAACCAAGAACAGAATGGCGCCACAATCTAGGGATTGATAAGCCAAAAAGAACGCCACAAGGATTAAGACCCTTGATAAGTTCAAATTGAATTCTTTCAAGAACTCTAGAGAGCAAAAAGCCTCACAACAATAATGTTCTAAAAAATCCCCTCAAAAAAGATAAGAGTTTGCCTTTTATAGTGGCACCTCCTTACAAGTTATTTAAATTTGGCCCAACTGAAGTTTTGTCAATTATACCCAAATTTCTTACAAATTCAATCTACTACTTTAATTAAAACTAATATTAAAATTTGATAACACATAGAATCAGCCTTCATTCCTTAGCTTCTTCAATTTGGATTAAGCAATTGACTATCTTGGGCTTCAAGTCTTCATGAGTTGTACTTGTTTCAAATAAAGTGGTTATCAAGTTATTTAGAACCTCATTTGCCTTCTTTGACCTTGCTCTTGTCATTAGAGTTCCAAGACCTTGAATATCTTCTATGCTTCCTTCCTTTGTTAGGCATTCTAGTTCCTCATCATTCCCTCCTTCTTGAACTGAATTTGCCCTCAAATTGCAATCTTCTTCATCTGCATCATACAGAGACAAATCAGCCACATTAAAAGTAGGACTAACACCATACTCACCTGGAAGATCTATTTTGTAGGCATTATCATTAATTTTGGATAGCACTTGAAAAGGTCCATCGCCCCTTGGTTGAAGCTTAGATTTTCTTTGAGAAGGAAATCTTTCCTTCCTTAAATGAACCCAAACCCAATCACCTGGCTCAAATACAACCTTTTTTCTTCCTTTATTAGCTTGTCGAGCATAGCTATCCACTTTCTTTTCAATTTGTGCCTTTACCTTCTCATGTAATTTTCGAACATATTCAGCCTTAGCGTTCCCATCCTTATGAATTAGAATAGAACTACTTGGCAAAGACATTAAATCAAGAGGAGTGAGAGGGTTAAAACCATAAACAATTTCAAAGGGAGAATAACGAGTAGTACTATGAACAACCCTATTATATGCAAACTCAACGTGGGGTAAACATTCTTCCCAAGACTTAATATTCTTTTTTATTACAGCCCTTAGAAGAGAAGAAAGAGTTCGATTCACTACCTCAGTTTGGCCATCAGTTTGTGGGTGGCAAGTAGTGGAAAAGAGGAGTTTAGTTCCAAGCTTACCCCAAAGTGTCCTCCAAAAGTGACTAATGTATTTAGTGTCTCGATCACTCACAATGCTTCTAGGTACACCATGAAGTCTAACTACTTCTTTAAAGAACAAATCTGCCACGTGACAAGCATCATCCACTTTTCTGCAAGCTATGAAGTGAGCCATCTTGGAGAATCTGTCCACCACCACAAAAATTGAATCTTTTCCGCTTTTAGACCGAGGAAGACCTAAAACAAAATCCATAGAAATATCAATCCAAGGGGAGTTAGGTATTGGTAAAGGAGTATACAGACCATGAGGCATAACTTTGGACTTAGATTTCTTACAAACAATGCATCTTTCACACAATTTGCGTACATCACGTTTCATGTGTGGCCAATAAAAATGTTCATGCAGCATGTCTAAAGTCTTTTGTACTCCAAAATGTCCCATTAATCCCCCCTCATGTGCTTCCTTCACAAGTAAATCCCTAATGGAACTTTTAGGCACACATAACCTCTTTTCTTTGAACAAATAGTCATGATGTTTAAAATACCCATTTTGGGCAGCATGCACACAAGATTTATATATTTGAGAAAATTCAGGGTCATGTTCATACAATTCCTTAATTACCTCAAAACCAATAAACTTAGTTTCAAGAGTAGAGAACAAAACATACCTTCTTGAAAGTGCATCAGCAACAACATTTGACTTACCTTTTTTATGCTTGATCACATACTGAAATTGCTCAAGAAATTCAACCCACTTGGCATGTCTCTTGTTGAGCTTACCTTGGCTCTTTAAATACTTCAATGATTCATGATCACTATGGATTACAAATTCCTTTGGTAAAAGGTAGTGCTGCCATGTTTGTAATGCTCTCACTAATGCATACAACTCTTTATCATAGGTAGGATAATTAAGAAAAGCACCGTTAAGTTTCTCACTAAAATAAGCAATGGGATGCCCCTCTTGCATCAAAACAGCCCCTATCCCCACATTTGATGCATCACATTCAATTTCAAAAGATTTAGAGAAATTAGGCAATGAAAGAATAGGTGCATGAGTCAATTTTTCTTTAAGGGTAGAAAATGCTTGTTCTTGTTTTTCACCCCATTTAAATCCCACATTCTTTTTAATCACTTCATTTAAAGGTGCAGCTAATGTACTAAAATCTTTAACAAACCTCCGATAGAAGCTAGCTAAGCCATGGAAGCTTCTTACCTCGTTAACATTCTTAGGAGTTGGCCATTCTTGGATAGCTTTCACTTTCTCTTGATCAACCTGCACTCCCTGTGAGCTAATAACAAAACCAAGGAAAACTACATGATTTGTATATAAAACACATTTTTCCATGTTTGCATATAATTTCTCACGCCTAAGAGCTTCCAAAACATTTCTCAAATGCAAAAGATGATCATCATAAGATTTGCTATAAATCAAAATGTCATCAAAATATACCACAACAAATTTCCCTAGAAACTCCCTTAACACATGGTTCATCAACCTCATGAAAGTGCTTGGTGCATTTGTTAATCCAAAGGGCATGACTAACCATTCATACAAGCCATATTTTGTTTTAAAGGCTGTTTTCCATTCATCTCCTTCTTTAATCCTAATTTGATGATATCCACTTTTAAGATCAATTTTTGAAAACACACAAGAGCCATGCAATTCATCCAACAAATCATCTAATCTAGGAATGGGATGTCTATACTTTACCGTGATATTATTGATGGCTCTACAATCAGTGCACATCCTCCAAGTCCCATCTTTCTTAGGCACAAGAATGACGGGGACTGCACATGGGCTTAGGCTTTCTTGCACCCATCCCTTTTGCATCAAGTCTTCAACTTGCCTTTGGATTTCTTTGGTCTCTTGGGGGTTAGCCCTATATGCTGGCCTGTTGGGCAATGAAGCACCTGGAATGAGATCAATTTGATGTTCTATACCTCTTATAGGTGGTAGGCCTTGAGGAACCTCTTTGGGAATTACATCACTAAAATCCTGCAACAAAGAAACAACTTCACTAGGAAAAGAATTAGTAAAATCTGCAACCTTTAAGTCACTTTCTTTGCTTAACAGCAATAGCATTGGCTTTTTTAATTGCATAGCCTTTTTCACCTCTTTTTCTTTTATGAACAAATTTTGTGTTTTTCTCTCTTTCTTTTCACTCTCTTTTTCTTTTCCCTCTTTCTTTTGACTTTTTTTTTCTTTTCTCTCTTTCTTTTCACTTTCTTTTTCTTTTCTCTCTTTTTTTCTTTTCTCTCTCATTTTTGATTGATCCTCACCAACCTCTCTTGGAGACAAAGGAGCAAGAGTAATTTTGCGCTCTTTGTGTACAAAAGAGAACTTATTTGTAAACCCATCATGATTGCTTTTCTTATCATACTGCCATGGCCTTCCGAGAAGCAAATGACAAGCCTCCATTGGCACTACATCACATATAACGGTATCCTCATACTTCCCAATAGAAAATTTCACCTCCACTTGCTCACTCACAATCTGCTCGCCTTCCTCATTAAGCCATTGAAGTTTGTATGGTTCTGGGTGGGATTTAGTCACTAGGTTCATTTTTGACACCATTCTTGCACTTGCAACATTAGTGCAACTTCCTCCATCTATAATTAAAGAACATAACTTACCTAGGATGAGACATCGAGTATGAAAAATATTATTCCTTTGTGTTTCATCCAAGTCTCTTGATTGGCTGCTCAACATTCTTCTAACCATGAACAAGTCTCCTCCCTCGGCAACTTCTTCCTCATTCTCTTCATCACTAGATGTAGCATATTCAGAAGATGATCCACTAGTAATATCTCCATTCTCCTTGAGCAGCATGCTCTTCTTAGTTGGACATTCAGAAGCTATGTGACCTCTTCCCAAGCATCTGAAACATTTAATTTCACTACTTTTTGTTTTCTTATGAGCATCATTGACTTTATTTTGAATTCTCTGAAGTGCAACTGTGGATGTGTTTGATGAAGTACTTCCCTCCTTCTTATTTCTATCCTTCCAACTAGAGGAATTAAAGTTAGAAGAACTCTTTCTTACACCTTTTCTCTTCAGTTGTTGTTCTACCTTAGTAGCTTGATGCACTAAGTCCTCCAACTCCACATAATTTTGTAATTCCACAACATCACTTATATCACTATTCAGCCCTTGTAAGAAACGTGCCATAGTAGCTTCTCTATCTTCACTAATATTGGCTCTAATTAAGCACACCTCCATCTCCTTATAATAATCATCCACACTTTTGCTACCTTGTGTGAGCCTTTGAAGCTTGTTGTGAAGGTCTCTATGATAGTAAGAAGGAACAAATCTCTTTCGCATTAACCTCTTCATCTCCACCCAACTATCCACCATTGGTTCTTCATGCCTCACCCTTTCTTTTTGTAATTGGTCCCACCAAATGAGTGCATAATCAGTAAATTCCATGGCTGCCACCTTTACCTTCTTCTCTTCCATGTAATTATTGCATGAAAATAATTGTTCAATTTTCATCTCCCACTCAAGGTAAGCCTCCGGATCACTTTTTCCTTGAAACGATGGTATTTTAAGCTTCACTCCATCTATTCTATCTCTTCTACCACCATCTTCAGTTTCTCTTCTCCTTCTTCTACCTCCGTCATCACCATGATTTTCTTGATTTTCTAACTGCTCAATTCTAGCATGTAAATCTTCAGTATGTTCCCTCAACATTCTTTGCATTTGAGCAGTTATAGCCTCCACTAACAATCTGTTGTGTCCCCCTTGGGGAGGGCTATCATCACCACCTATTCCTGCCATATTTTAAACAAAAAAGAAAACAAACAAAAGTGAAAGAAAAGGACCTCACCACACAGCTCACGTGTTTACACTCTTGAATTTGTCACTCGTGTTTCACTCAATTTAGGCTTTTTTTTTTATAATGATTCATTACAAATAGGATCATATCATTTGGTATCAGAGCTTGTCTCTAGGTTTGGAATTGAGTAAAATTCTGTTTATGCATTTTTTTTTGTTGAATTGAAATTGCTATTTGTGTTGCTTTTGTTTGAATTGTTGTTTTTCGTTAATTTGTGTGTTGCTGATACCAAATGATATGAATTTGTTTGTCTTGAAAACTATAAGGATCGTTCTAGGTTGGAAACTTACGGATTGGATCCAAAATCGCGTATTGCTGGAGGACGCGATAACCGGAGCTACGAACCTCAGAATCGGCCGATTCCAAAACGAGGTGAAAGATGACGTTCTGAAACGCGAATTAGGATGTTGAATCACCGAAAACAAGTGTGTAGAACTCGAGATATGGTAACAGGTTACTGAACACGAAAATTGGCACAATATGTGTATTAGGGTTTGATGTAAAGGAAACTCAAACTTATTATTATTCAATAAAAAGAACCAAGAACAGAATGGCGCCACAATCTAGGGATTGATAAGCCAAAAAAAGAACGCCACAAGGATTAAGACCCTTGATAAGTTCAAATTGAATTCGTTCAAGAACTCTAGAGAGCAAAAAGCCTCACAAAAATAATGTTCTAAAAAATCCCCTAAAAAAAGATAAGAGTTTGCCTTTTATAGTGGCACCTCCTTACAAGTTATTTAAATTTGGCCCAACTGAAGTTTTGTCAATTAGACCCAAATTTCTTACTAATTCAATCTACTACTTTAATTAAAACTAATATTAAAATTTGATAACACATAGAATCAGCCTTCATTCCTTAGCTTCTTCAATTTGGATTAAGCAATTGACTATCTTGGGCTTCAAGTCTTCATGAGTTGTACTTGTTTCAAATAAAGTGGTTATCAAGTTATTTAGAACCTCCTTTGCCTTCTTTGACCTTGCTCTTGTCATTGGAGTTCCAAGACCTTGAATATCTTCTATGCTTCCTTCCTTTGTTAGGCATTCTAGTTCCTCATCATTCCCTCCTTCTTGAACTGAATTTGCCCTCAAATTGCAATCTTCTTCATCCCAAAGTGTCCTCCAAAAGTGACTAATGAATTTAGTGTCTCGATCACTCACAATGCTTCTAGGTACACCATGAAGTCTAACTACTTCTTTAAAGAACAAATCTGCCACATGACAAGCATCATCCACTTTTCTGCAAGCTATGAAGTGAGCCATCTTGGAGAATCTGTCCACCACCACAAAAATTGAATCTTTTCCGCCTTTAGACCGAGGAAGACCTAAAACAAAATCCATAGAAATATCAATCCAAGGGGAGTTAGGTATTGGTAAAGGAGTATACAAACCATGAGGCATAACTTTGGACTTAGATTTCTTACAAACAATGCATCTTTCACAAAATTTGCGTACATCACGTTTCATGTGTGGCCAATAAAAATGTTCATGCAGCATGTCTAAAGTCTTTTGTACTCCAAAATGTCCCATTAATCCCCCCTCATGTGTTTCCTTCACAAGTAAATCCCTAATGGAACTTTTAGGCACACATAACCTCTTTTCCTTGAACAAATAGTCATGATGTTTAAAATACCCATTTTGGGCAGCATGCACACAAGATTTATATATTTGAGAAAATTCAGGGTCATGTTCATACAATTCCTTAATTACCTCAAAACCAATAAACTTAGTTTCAAGAGTAGAGAATAAAACATACCTTCTTGAAAGTGCATCAGCAACAACATTTGACTTACCTTTTTTATGCTTGATCACATACTGAAATTGCTCAAGAAATTCAACCCACTTGGCATGTCTCTTGTTGAGCTTACCTTGGCTCTTTAAATACTTCAATGATTCGTGATCACTATGGATTACAAATTCCTTTGGTAAAAGGTAGTGCTCGTTAACATTCTTAGGAGTTGGCCATTCTTGGATAGCTTTCACTTTCTCTTGATCAACCTGCACTCCCTGTGAGCTAATAACAAAACCAAGGAAAACTACATGATTTGTATATAAAACACATTTTTCCATGTTTGCATATAATTTCTCACGCCTAAGAGCTTCCAACACATTTCTCAAATGCAAAAGATGATCATCATAAGATTTGCTATAAATCAAAATGTCATCAAAGTAGACCACAACAAATTTCCCTAGAAACTCCCTTAACACATGGTTCATCAACCTCATGAAAGTGCTTGGTGCATTTGTTAATCCAAAGGGCATGACTAACCATTCATACAAGCCATATTTTGTTTTAAAGGCTGTTTTCCATTCATCTCCTTCTTTAATCCTAATTTGATGATATCCACTTTTAAGATCAATTTTTGAAAACACACAAGAACCATGCAATTCATCCAACAAATCATCTAATCTAGGAATGGGATGTCTATACTTTACCGTGATATTATTGATGGCTCTACAATCAGTGCACATCCTCCAAGTCCCATCTTTCTTAGGCACAAGAATGACGGGGACTGCACATGGGCTTAGGCTTTCTTGCACCCATCCCTTTTGCATCAAGTCTTCAACTTGCCTTTGGATTTCTTTGGTCTCTTGGGGGTTAGCCCTATATGCCGGCCTGTTGGGCAATGAAGCACCTTGAATGAGATCAATTTGATGTTCTATACCTCTTATAGGTGGTAGGCCTTGAGGAACCTCTTTGGGAATTACATCACTAAAATCCTGCAACAAAGAAACAACTTCACTAGGAAAAGAATTAGTAAAATCTGCAACCTTTAAGTCACTTTCTTTGCTTAACAGCAATAGCATTGGCTTTTTTAATTGCATAGCCTTTTTCACCTCTTTTTCTTTTATGAACAAATTTTGTGTTTTTCTCTCTTTCTTTTCACTCTCTTTTTCTTTTCCCTCTTTCTTTTGACTCTTTTTTTCTTTTCTCTCTTTCTTTTCACTTTCTTTTTCTTTTCTCTCTTTTTTTCTTTTCTCTCTCATTTTTGATTGATCCTCACCAACCTCTCTTGGAGACAAAGGAGCAAGAGTAATTTTGCACTCTTTGTGTACAAAAGAGAACTTATTTGTAAACCCATCATGATTGCTTTTCTTATCATACTGCCATGGCCTTCCGAGAAGCAAATGACAAGCCTCCATTGGCACTACATCACATATAACGGTATCCTCATACTTCCCAATAGAAAATTTCACCTCCACTTGCTCACTCACAATCTGCTCGCCTTCCTCATTAAGCCATTGAAGTTTGTATGGTTCTGGGTGGGATTTAGTCACTAGGTTCATTTTTGACACCATTCTTGCACTTGCAACATTAGTGCAACTTCCTCCATCTATAATTAAAGAACATAACTTACCTAGGATGAGACATCGAGTATGAAAAATATTATTCCTTTGTGTTTCATCCAAGTCTCTTGATTGGCTGCTCAACATTCTTCTAACCATGAACAAGTCTCCTCCCTCGGCAACTTCTTCCTCATTCTCTTCATCACTAGATGTAGCATATTCAGAAGATGATCCACTAGTAATATCTCCATTCTCCTTGAGCAGCATGCTCTTCTTAGTTGGACATTCAGAAGCTATGTGACCTCTTCCCAAGCATCTGAAACATTTAATTTCACTACTTTTTGTTTTCTTATGAGCATCATTGACTTTATTTTGAATTCTCTGAGGTGCAACTGTGGATGTGTTTGATGAAGTACTTCCCTCCTTCTTATTTCTATCCTTCCAACTAGAGGAATTAAAGTTAGAAGAACTCTTTCTTACACCTTTTCTCTTCAGTTGTTGTTCTACCTTAGTAGCTTGATGCACTAAGTCCTCCAACTCCACATAATTTTGTAATTCCACAACATCACTTATATCACTATTCAACCCTTGTAAGAAACGTGCCATAGTAGCTTCTCTATCTTCACTAATATTGGCTCTAATTAAGCACACCTCCATCTCCTTATAATAATCATCCACACTTTTACTACCTTGTGTGAGCCTTTGAAGCTTGTTGTGAAGGTCTCTATGATAGTAAGAAGGAACAAATCTCTTTCGCATTAACCTCTTCATCTCCACCCAACTATCCACCATTGGTTCTTCATGCCTCACCCTTTCTTTTTGTAATTGGTCCCACCAAATGAGTGCATAATCAGTAAATTCCATGGCTGCCACCTTTACCTTCTTCTCTTCCGTGTAATTATTGCATGAAAATAATTGTTCAATTTTCATCTCCCACTCAAGGTAAGCCTCCGGATCACTTTTTCCTTGAAACGATGGTATTTTAAGCTTCACTCCATCTATTCTATCTCTTCTACCACCATCTTCAGTTTCTCTTCTCCTTCTTCTACCTCCGTCATCACCATGATTTTCTTGATTTTCTAACTGCTCAATTCTAGCATGTAAATCTTCAGTATGTTCCCTCAACATTCTTTGCATTTGAGCAGTTATAGCCTCCACTAACAATCTGTTGTGTCCCCCTTGGGGAGGGCTATCATCACCACCTATTCCTGCCATATTTTAAACAAAAAAGAAAACAAACAAAAGTGAAAGAAAAGGACCTCACCACACAGCTCACGTGTTTACACTCTTGAATTTGTCACTCGTGTTTCACTCAATTTAGGCTTTTTTTTTTATAATGAATCCCTCTTGCCTTTTTCCACTCAATTGTTCTCTTCAAGTTCTTAATTGAATCAACAAGAACCTCAATATTTTTGAATCAAATTGGTACGAAGAACTTAAAATAACACCAAGTAGTAGTAATGTGATTGAAGAAAAAAAAAACAAAATTACTCTTAGGAATTTTGACAAACAGGTGGTGTGCACTATTTTCAACAATACAGCTACCTTTTTTTTT
>JBBPBP010000001.1:26421852-26455156 GCA_037974735.1 Cicer chorassanicum
TGTGATTTGAATTTTTTTTTATAATCGTTTGTATGTTATGAATTTAATACTTGTGATTTAAAAACACTATGAATTTAATATTGTGACGTTACGAATTTACTAATCATGATTTTAATTTTTATTGTTTGTATGTTATTTATTTAATACTCGTGATTTAAATTTTTAATAATTTATTACTCGTGATTTAATTTGACGTTATGTAATAATTGTTTGTACATTTATGATATTATCAACTAATTGTCACAAATCGAATTTTTTTTTTAATTTTAGAATCATAAAATGATTAGTTTTATTTTACTATAATGTGGAATTATTGTGTATTGATTTGGATTGACTTTTTTGAAAATATACAATAATTAATTGGCCTCCACTTTAATGACAGTTATTAATTAGACCAATTGAATTATAATGATTATGAATATTTCTTAATTATTTAATTTTTGTGTGATAATTTAAATTTTTGTAATAAAGACAACGTTTTAAATCTCTAACTTGTATAAAATTTTAGGATCCCAAAAATAGAAATGAAGGGTAATACCGTAAAAAGTTGTATTAGTGGGATTCTGGCTAAGGAAAGACTTGGTTATTAAGTGGTCCATTGACCCACCTCTCTTTCCTGGGAACCCGTCTAGTACACGACTTACTGTGTGACCCAAACCTTTTGTCCCCATAATAGAAGGGAGAGGTAATACCGTAAAAGGTTGTATTAGCGGGATTCTGGCTAAGGAAAGACTTGGTTATTAAGTGGTCTGTTGACCCACCTCTATTTCCTGGGAACCCCTCTAGTGCACGACTTACTGTGTGACCTAAACCTACTATATAGACGTGAATAAAATATTTCCTTACAATCGTAAGGTTATAATTAGATCATAGTGTTATCCTAATTAGATAATTTGTAGGAAGTATGGTTCGTCGCGCAAATCAATCAATCCCCCAAGGAGGAAGTGACATGGCGGAAGCAATCCAAGCCATGAATGCAATGGCTGCTGCAGAGGGACCTGAGGGAGGAAGCAGTTGTTGCAACGAGGGGACTATCTGAATTTCGTCGACAAGATCCGCTGAAATTTAAAGGGGAGCATGACCCTGACAAGGATGACCTCTGGCTACAGGAGATAGAGAAGATATTTGTCATCCTCCACTGCCCCGATGACACGAAAGTGGAGTACACGACCTACTTACTGATTAGTGAAGCTGAATACTGGTGGCGGGGGACGAGACAAATGACGCAAGTAAATCACGAAGAGGTGACTTGGGAAGTCTTCAAGAGAAAGTTCCTGGACAAATATTGTCCGAAGAGTGCCAGGGCTGAGAAAGAAGCCCAATTCCTAAGACTATATCAGGGAAGTCTCACGGTGTCCGAGTATGCGGCAAAGTTTGAGTCCCTAGCTAAACATTTTCGCTAGTTTCGTAACCAAGTGGATGAAGAGTACATGTGCGAGAGGTTTGAAAGCGGGCTCAGGTATGAGATTAAGGAGTCCATGGGACCCTTAGAGATACGTCAATATCAGGTGTTGGTGGAGAAATGCAAAAAGGTTGAGATCATGAAATGGGGTCGCTGAACAAAAGTGCTATTGGTGGATCGGCGAGACCTCAGGTAGAAATTAACCACAACCTTATCATTTAATTATGGGGTTATGTCTCTAAATATGATATTTGAACAGGGAATTGGTGACCAACAAAATAGAGGCAGACAGTTTCAACAACAAAAGCCTTATGCCCGCCCACAAGGGATTGCTAGAGATCGATCGGGCCCCCAAAACGTGGGAGATCAGAGGCCTTAGAATCCAGCATAGAACCCAATGCGTACTAGTCGATGCTATCATTGTGGACATGAGGGACATAGGATAGTTGAGTGTCCCGGAAGAACTAGAATATGTTATGTCTGTCATAAACCAGGCCATCTTGCAAAAGATTGTCGGGAGAAGGACATTGGCGACAATAAGGATATTGTTAACAACAAGGATGTTGCACGCCCTATTGCTCGAGGACGTGTTTATCATATTAATGGAGAAGAAGCACCATCTTCCTCAGAACTTATTCAGGGTGAGTGTTTAATTGCTGGAAAAATACTTTATGTGATATATGATTCTGGAGCAACACACTCGTTCATTTCATTAGATTGGGTGGATTCGCTCCAACTTGTTGTCACTACTTCACCTTTTGATTTACTGGTTACCCTCCCCTCTGCTGAACCAGTAGAATGTAATTCGGCGTGCTTGCAATACCCACTAACTGTGTTTAAAATGAATTTTAAGGTCGATTTAATTTGTATTCCTCTGAAACATCTTGGAGTAATTTTGGGAATGGATTGGTTGTCTAGCAACTATGTCATGTTAGATTGCGCCCGACGGAATGTGATATTTCCAGATGCTGACATTTCGAAGTTCCTTTCGGCTAACAGACTAAAGTTTTCTCTGAAGGGAGGAGTTCAAAAATATGTGTTTCTCAACTCCATCAGTATGACTACAGAGGTTGTTGTCGATGAGATCCCAGTGGTGAAGGATTTCCCTGAAGTTTTCTATCGATGTCATTCCAGGTACTGGACCCATCTCTATCGCTCCTTACAGAATGGCCCCCTTAGAGCTATCAGAACTAAAGAACCAATTGGAAGACCTTCTGTCTAAGAAGTTCATCCGGCCTAGTGTGTCCAAGATTACCGACAACTCAACAAGGTCACAATAAAAAATAGATACCCCTTACCCCGCATTGATGATTTAATGGACCAACTCAGAGGGGCAGAGGTGTTTTCTAAGATTGATCTAAAGTCAGGGTACCGTCAGATTCGGGTGAAAGAAGATGATATATCCAAGACGGCCTTCAGAATGCGTTATGGGCATTATGAGTACTTGGTGATGCCCTTCGAAGTGACCAATGCGCCAGCTATCTTCATGAATTATATGAATCGTATCTTCTGTCCATTCTTAGACAAGGTCGTTGTGATCTTTATTGATGACATATTGATCTATTCCAAGACCCGAGAATAACATGAGGAACATTTGCGTCAAGCTCTACAAGTACTGAAGGAGCAACAACTATATGCCAATCTAGGAAAATGTGAATTTTGGTTGGAAGAAGTGAAGTTCTTGGGACATGTAATTTCTAAGGAAGGGATTGTTGTCGACCCATCCAAGGTAGAAGTCGTGATGGCATGGAAACAACCACAGACAGTCACAGAGATTAGAAGTTTTCTGGGTTTGGCTGGGTACTATAGGAGATTTATTGAGGGATTTGCCAAGATTGCTGCTCCATTGACACCCCTTACGAAGAAGAACCAGATTTATGCGTGGACTGAGGTGTGTGAGAAAAGTTTCCAACTGATGAAGGAGAAGCTAACTACGTCCCCAGTGTTAGTGTTGCCACAACCAGAAGAGCCTTATGGAGTTTATTGTGATGCTTCCTACCAGGGTTTGGGTTGTGTGTTGATGCAGAACAAACGAGTAGTGGCCTATGCCTCAAGGCAATTGAAGGTGCATGAAAAAAATTATCCCACTCATGACTTGGAGTTAGCGGCAATTGTCTTCGCATTAAATATTTGGAGACATTATCTATATGGGTGTAGTTTTGATGTATTTAGTGACCATAAGAGTTTGAAATACTTGTTTGATCAAAAGGAACTTAACATTAGGCAGAGGAGATGGATAGAGTTCATTAAAGATTATGAGTTCACGTTGCATTACCATCCAGGGAAAGCAAACGTGGTGGTTGATGCCTTAAGCAGGAAGCGAGTTCATCTCTCGTTTGTAACAATGAAGGGGTTGGAGTTGTTAGAGAAGTTTCGTGACTTGGATCTTAATTTGGATTCCCCATTGGGGAAAATGCAATGTGGAATGATCATTATAGATAGTGAATTGATGAATGAGATTAAAGTCCTCCAAGTTACAGACGTGTTGACTCAAGAGAAAAGGAATTTGATCGAGGTCGGCAAGGCACCTGAATTTGAGGTGGGCCCAGACGATATTTTGAGATGTAATGGACGTGTTTGTATACCTGACAATACAGAATTGAGGAAGACCATCTTGGATGAGGCCCATAAAAGCAAGTTGAGTATTCACCCTGGTACCACCAAAATGTATAAAGACCTTAAGCAAAAATTCTTTTAGCCGGGAATGAAGAAACAAGTAGCAGAATATGTGGCTTCATGTTTGACTTGTCAGAAAGCCAAGGTAGAGCATCAGAAACCAGGGGGACTACTAAGGTCGTTAGATATACCAGTATGGAGATGGGATAATATATCTATGGATTTCGTGGTAGCATTGCCGAAGACTCAACGGAAGTTTGACTCTATTTGGGTGATCGTCGACAGGTTGACCAAATCTGCCCATTTCATACCCGTGAGGACTACTTATGATGTGACTAAGCTTGTAGAGATCTACATTGTCGAGATTGTTAGACTACATGGGGTACCCTCCAGCATTGTGTCAGATAGAGACCTGAAGTTCATTTGTCGTTTGTGGGGAGCATTACATGAGGCGCTAGGTACTAAGTTGAGATTGAGTTCAGCCTATCACCCTCAAACCGATGGACAAACAGAAAGGGCTATTCAGACCTTGGAGGATTTGCTGAGAGCGTGTGTGTTGGATGAGCGAGGAAGTTGGGATAATATGTTGCCTCTCGTTTAGTTCACCTATAACAATAGCTATCATGCGAGCATTGGAATGGCACCATATGAGGCTCTATATGGGCGTAAGTGCCAAACTCCTTTGTGTTGGTATCAGGATGGTGATAACCTAATTGTGGGGCCAGAATTGGTACAACAGACCACAGATAAAGTTCGTCTGATCCAAGAAAGGATGAAGGCAACACAAAGCAGACAAAAGAGTTATGCCGACCAACGGAGGAAACCGCTGGAGTTTCAAGAGGGTGAACATGTATTTTTGAGAGTGACGCCTACTACTGGCGTTGGTAGGGCACTCAAGTGTAAGAAGCTCACTCCTAAATTCATTGGCCCATTTCAGATCCTCCGACGTGTAGGCCTTGTAGCTTACCAGATTGCCTTGCCTCCGAGCCTGGCCAAACTGCACAACGTATTCTATGTGTCACAACTGAGGAAGTACATGGCTGATCCTTCCTATATTATCACGCTAGATGATATCCAGTTGAAGGAGAACCTTTCCTTTGTAGTTCCACCACTAAGCATTGGAGATAGGACTACTAAGCACCTACGATGTAAGGAGATCGCCTTGGTCAAGGTGATTTTGGACCAAACGAATGGAGATGCAACTTGGGAATTAGAGGAAAAGATGAGAGAACTTTACCCTAGTCTATTTATGTCTATCTAGTTTCGAGGACGAAACTATTTTTAAGGGGGTGAGTATTGTAACATCCTCTAAATTTATTATTTAAAAATAATTAGAACCTATCAATATTATTCAATATTAAATTATGTGTGATAATTATTTGCCTTGATCGATTTTTTTGTAGTTGATAAAGTTATTAATATGAATTATTTAAATATATGGGGAGTTCAAATATATACATATATATAAGTAGAGATATATTATATGTAGATGTGTTTTTTAGTGCAAGAAGAAATTGGACTAAGGGTTTGAGGCTTAGTGTGACCCAACCCACTTGAATGAGTATAAAAGTGGGCTATGTGTTTGTGGCTTGGTTTTTGTGATCAAGGTTAACAAAAAAAAAAAAGAGTGACATTTTATCCCTCTTATTCTTCATTTAGGCCCAACATTTTCTAACCCACAATTTCCACTTTAAATTTCCCTTAAGTCCACAATTTCTGTATACTCACTAATAATAAACAAAAAGGAATACTGAAACCCTAGCCACCATCACCTCACACCTCATTTTCTTCGTGTATCCAAAGCTTGGAACTTTTTTTCCTTGTGAACAACTCCGTGGGGCTTAAAGCTTTGTACTAGGAAGAAAAGCGGCCAAGGTAAGGGCTTTTCCCCACACAAATCATAGTTAGGCCGTTGGTTGGATGACATGGAATAAATAATCGTGATTACTTTGATTTTAGAAGGAATAAATGTAGACTAATGGATTAAAATAGCAAAAACCCAATTTTTGTTGAGATTGAATTGTAATATATGACTTCTATGGAGTAAAGTATGAAATTTTATGCTATGTGTGATAAAATTGTAGTTTTACGATGAATATGAAAATAAAGTTTGAATTTTTACCTTATATGTGATAAAGTTTTAACTTTTATTATGTATATGAATTGGAGTTGAATTTTCTTGTCATATATGTTAAAGTGTTAATTTTTATGGCCTATATGATAGAAAGTTTCTATTTTTATGTGTATGTGGTAAAAGTCATAATTTTTATGATTATTTGTCTATGATTATGTGTTACTCATGATAAGGATGTGTTGTATGTGTTCTTAGTGATATGTGAATAAGAGATGATTTTGAAAAGTAATTTTGAATGCATATGACATGATTCTTAGTGGGCTGTGTGGGAATATATATGTTTGATACTATATCATCATGTCATGGCATATGCATCTTCGTGGGAGTTGCCTTAGTGGAATGTTTGATTTCCCCATTGGTATGGGTGACCTTTCTGTGTGGAAGTTGCCTTAGTGGCAGGCTGATATCCGGATCATATAGTTTTACGAGCATGCATTATGCATATGTTTAATATACAATTTACCGGTTTGCGCATTTTTTTCTTTTAAATTGGAAGTTTTTACTTTTATATGTTTTGTGTTATTCTTTCATATGTTTAGTTTTGGTTTGATGTGGATGATGGAATAAAACTGACCCTTACAACAACATTTTAGGTACTAATGAGTCCGAGGAGATTCAAGAGTAGTTAATGAGTATTGATGTGCGGCGAACGTGGGGTAAAAATAGGTTTTTCGAGACAATTTTGTAATAATAGAGTTGTCGCAATATTTCTAAGTTCTTTTTAATCTTTTGTCACAAACTTTTAAAATGTACTAGAATTTTAGAAATACGAAAGTGGTTCCCTTTCGTTAGGAATAATTGCCTTTATTTGTTTTAAATTTTGAATAAATATTTTCTTAATGATATTAAATAACGTGTTTCTTACTAATTATTTAAATGAATAAATGCTAAATATTCAAAAAAAAATCGTAAACTTTTCTAAACAATAAGCATTTTTTAAGTAACGTTTTGGATTAAAAATCTGGGGCGTTACAAATTGGGTCCCGTAAAGAAAGGAAATCGCACATATCTACCTCCAACCGCTCATACTCTATCTAGAAAGGAAAAAAATTGTTTTGTGTAAATTTCTACACAAATATTAAAACTTTAGTTTGTATGAAAAACCTCAAGTTAAAAAGTTTGAAGACCCATGATTTTCATATTCTAATGGAGCATTTGCTACCAATAGCTATACGTTCAATTTTACCTGAAAATGTTCGCCGAGCCATAACTAAATTATGTTTCTTCTTCAGGGAAATTTGTAGTAAAGTGATCAATCCTTAGAAATTACCGACATTGCATAGGAAAATCGTTGTTACTTTGTGTGAGCTTGAAATGTATTTCCCACCCTTGTTTTTTGATATAATGGTTCACCTTACTGCTCATCTTGTTAAGGAGACATAACTTTGTGGGCCAGCTTATACGAGATGGATGTACCCGATATAACGATATATGAAAATATTAAAAGGGTACGTAAAAAGTAGAAGTCGACCAGAAGGTTGTATTGCTGAACGGTACATTGTCGAAGAAGCTGCTCAATTTTGTACTGAATATCTATCCAATGTTGAATCCATAGGGCTTCCCATGTCTCGTCATTCGGGAAGATTATCAGGAGAAAGGATAATTGGAAAGAGACTAATGACTATATCAAGGACAGAATGGGAGCAGGTACAATTGTATGTTCTGCACAAAGATGATGAGGTTCAACCATATGTTACAATACACATGGATCAGTTATCTAGTTTGAACATGAATAGGAATCAAAATTGGATAACTCGATTGCACAATCGAAGTTTCATAACATGATTAAAAAATCACATAAAGTTAAAGTTTGATGTAGACCCCGAATCAATTTCACATAGATTGAGGTGGCTAGCAAATGGTCTGAGTTTACATGTCTTTTCTTACACCTGTTATGTAATTAACATCCACACATTTTATACCAAAGAACAAGATGATCAAACCACTATGCAAAATAGCGGAGTCACTTTCGTAGCTGAAGCGATGCATATCTCAAGTGCAAAAGACAAGAACCCAATATATGCAAATCTATCATATTTTGGGGTTATCGAGCGCATATGGGAACTAGACTACACAATGTTTCGTATTCCCATATTTGGTTGCAAGTGGGTCGATAATAATAATGGCGCTCGGATTGATGAGTCAGGGTTCTTGCTTGTCGATTTTAATAGGGTGGGATACAAAGATGAGCCTTTTATTTTAGCGTAGCAAGGTCAACAAGTGTTTTATGTCACTGATCTTGCTGATGATAAATGGTCTGTTGTCCTATCGACCAATAAAATAAGTGATGATAACAATAATGATGAAGATGTTGGTAATGATCTTTTCTTTGCAACATCACAATCACATGAAATTGATTCAACTGATGATGGTTTATATCTTAGAGATGATCATGATGAGGGAATTTGGATTAATTCATCGTTTCGTATCATTAATGGACAAAAAAATGTGATTCCCACCAGGAAAAGAAGAACGACATCTTAATGTGTTTAATTATTTTATAAGCCATGTAATCTGAACTGAGTTCATGTAATTTAATTGTTTGATCTGCCAGAGTTGAGCATTTTGGTATTTAGCTTGAACTGTACATATTTGATTTTCTGCTTATACTGATTTTCTACTTATATTGAACTTGAAAAAGCTTTGTTTGGTACTGGGAATTTTTCTTAAACTTGAACTAATCAGTGACACAGCCTTTGGACATGGTGCTGGGAAAAAAAATTACTTGGAAAAGGAAGTCACACAACCCTTGGAAGAAAAAATTATTATTTGGAAAAAATAATAATTAAACACAATTGGGAAGAAAAAATAATTTAACTAATTTGGAAAAAAATAATTTAACTAATTATTTGGAAGAAAACAAAATTATTTGGAATTTTTCTTGAACTTAACTGATCATCCCAAAATAAGGAAGTCACACAGCCTTTGGACATAATAAAACAAAGAGGTTTAAGAGGTCTTTTAAAGCGCATTTAGGAAAAGCGTTGTAAAAGGTTTTTTAAAAAATAAAGCGGTCTTTTAAAGCGCTTGCTACATAAGCGTTGTAAAAGGGTAACATAGCGTTTGCATATAATAAAACAAAGAAGCCTTTTATATATAAAACCCTATTACAACGCTCTTTTGTAAAAGCGTTGTAAAAGGCTTTAAAAAAATAAAATAAGGTGGTCTTTTAAAGCGCTTATGCAGAAGCGCTGTAAAATGGTCACATAGCGTTTGCATATAATAAAACAAAGAAGCCTTTTAAAGCACTTTGTATAAAAGCGTTGTAAAAGGCTTTTAAAAAACTAAAATAAGGACGTCTTTTACAGCGTTTTTTCACAAGCGCTTTAAAAGGCTTCTAAAAAAGCGCTGTAGTAGGCTTTTAAAAAATTTCCTCTTCATTACGTAAACTTCATACGCTTGTTTCAGTTTCCTCTTCATTCTCTTTCTCATTGCGAACCCTACAAACCCTACCCTTGTTTCCTTCTCATTACTAACACTCATTACGTAAACTTCATACACTTGTTTCCTCCTCATCTTCATTCTCCTTCTCATTACGTAACCATATATTTTTTACTAACCCTCATTATGTATTTCTGCGAACCCTGTAACCCTACGCTCGTTTCCTCTTCGTTCGTATTTCTGCGTTGTTCTTGTTCTTCTTTGTTACTAACCGAACCCTACGAACCCGTAACCCTAAGTATTTCTTCGCACTTTTTAGGTATTGTATTTATTAGTTTTTTGTTTCACTAAAATGCATGTTGAACTTATACTGCTACGTACTTAGACTAATGCATGTTGAACTTGTTGAAGTTTTATTGAACTGCATGTTGAACTTGTGTTGTAGATAAATGGATACCAACAAGGAGTTAGATTGTCAAAATGAAGATGTTGGCAACACCAAGACTTACGGAAATAAAGTCAAATGTGGTGCAACCATAATGCAAAATGTTATAAAAGCAAGAAGTCCTGGGCAAAAATTTGAGGTATACTATACTTCAAAATGTCATACTATACTTTGTTTGCTGTTTATTTTTTATCTTTTTTGAAAAAATTTGAGGTATACTTTGTTTGTTGTTTGTATGAATGTTATAATTTGAGGTACTTACTATATGAGTTAATTAGGTGGGATGGAATGAGAGTGGTCAGCCAATTGACCCCAACAATTCAATGTTTGTAAGTTATATTGGGGTTGTTGTTCGTCAGAATATCCCCATCACAATAGATGATTGGAGAGATAAGGCATTGAAGGATGCAAAAGATGTATTGTGGGCTGATATACAAGTAATTTTTTTACTCCACTTTTTTACTTATAATTTTTTACAGACTGCTTTGAAGTACTTTATTCAAACTATATCTTTATTTGGTTTGCAGACAACTTTTGATGTTGACGATGTGAGAAAGAGTTACGTGCTGAGAGTTGCCGGGAAAATACACCAGAGTTTTAGATCTCACCTCTCAAATTTCTATCTAAGAGACCGTGATGGAAATATGAATGCGGAAGCTCCAAAAATATATAAACATTATATATCAAATGAGGAATGGAGCGCATTTGTAGCAAAACGTTTGGACCCTGCGTTTGTTGTAAATGATTAATTTATTAGCATTTGTCTTTTATTATTCATATTCATAGCGTATTTTAAATTTTTACAAGATTGTTATTTTTTTTTATATAGAATATTAGTAAGGCAAATCGCGAGAGGGCGAAAAATCCGACCCCACCCATACAAGAAATCTCGTATGGGATATGCACGTCTAGAGCAAAAACTTGTAAGTAATTAAACATCACTTTTATATAATGTGGTACATTATAAACTATACTTTCTAACTAATATTTTGTTTATGATCTTAACGAGAATAGCTACAAGACACCCAATCTGATCAACCATTGGGTCGTCATATCTTGTGGAAGGAAGTTCGCGTAAATAAAGATGGAGTGGTTGATAACGAAAATGTTCAAAAAGTAATAAAACTTTGTGTAAGTATATTTATCACTTCAATATTTGTTAATATTGTATTTTAAAAATGATATTGAACTTATCTTTTTAATCCTACGTGTATTTTAGGCAAATCTCAAACAAAGTTCGGAAAATCAAGAGGACAACAAGGCTAGTTGCAGGGACATACTAGGTAAAGTGTTTAATGTTGCTGAATATTCCGGCCGCGTGAGGGGGAAAGGATTTGGCATAACTCCTAGAAGCTATTTTTCACAAGAGAAGCGCCAAAATCCATCTAATGAGGAAGTATTAGAGAAGATCAAAGTATTAACAAAGCGAGTGGCACTCTTGGTGAAGACGAATAAAGACAAGCAACTTGCGGATCAGCTCCAACGTGAAATTCAAATGGAGAGTGAAAACGCGAGTTGCAGCGTTGGTCTCAAAAGTCTTCCTGGGGTAATTAATTACTTAATAAAATAAGAAATTCATTCAACCTAATTGTTTCACATACTTATGTATTAACCATTGATTTAGGGTGTCACTCCTTGCGTGATGTACTTATCCTCCCCTACTCATCGCAAGGTCGGAAAAGGAACATTGTACAACACTCTGGGCGAAGTATTGCACAACACACCGATCCCTGCGGGACATGTCAAAGTATCATCAGTTATTGCTTTGGAACAAAATGCACCGTTGCCTATATCGGACAACGATGTAGATATGAAGTATTTGGGTGAAACAATTGGTAATTATGTGGCATATCCCAAACATCTTGTTGCCCTTGATAAGGTATGTTTAATTAATTGAAATGTATGTTTAATTGATGTGTATATTTAATTGCACGATATATGATTATGATTGATTATATTTAATTGCTGATTTTTTCCGATGTTAACTTTAATTTCACATTTATTTAGATTCAAACAAAGTCTAAAGGGAATGATAAGAAGATTCCCAGAAACGAGTCAGTCACATTGCTCGAAAATGTTTGTCACATTTATCTTGTAAAGTTTGTCATTTTTCAGATTCCATAAACTAACAAACTGATTAACCTCATTTTTTCAGATTCAATTCAATAAACCAAACGCACGACAAGCCAGCTGGCGAACCACAACTGGATGTTCGTGGTAAAAATAAAGCGGGCAAACTTCAAAAATTAAAGGGTAATAAAGCTGGCAAACTGCAAAAGCTGGAGGGTAATAAAGCGGCCAAAAGTTGCTGCTCAAAAACTGGATCGGGGAAAATCAGTTGCTGCTCCTACTCCTAAAATAAGTCAGCCACGCCTTGCTCGATATGGGTCATGTCTTGACATATAGGCAAAAACAAATATGGGTAGCAACAACGATTCACGAATAATAAGAATGGATAAAGCTATATTCGGAGATTAGTATGAAGAATTTCTAGAAAAAGTGCACAATACAAACTTCTCAACCATAAGGAGCTGAGTGATATTGTCATCAGCTTATGCATTAGGTAAAAATTACTTTAAATTGCATTTATTGGTAATTAATCTAATTTGAAATTTTCATTGAAGGTATTTGTATGAGAAGTTGGTGTGCACGCGCAGATTGTCAAATAGATTTTCATTCTTATCTCCGCATAAGCTTTCGATGTTTAAGCTCGATCCAGTGAATGTAAAGAAATACATTGTGCATATCTTATTAGGAAATAAAGAGAAGGATAAGTTGTTCCTTGCACCATATAATTCAGGGTACTTATATATTCTTTATTTACATCTTTTTTAATTTATGAGATCTTAATTTATCAGTTGTGTAAACAAAAATTTTATTGTTGTAGGGCACATTGGGTGCTATTTGCAATCAATGCGACCTCTAAAGTTATATACTATTTAGATCATTTGCACGACCATTACAACAATCACTCCGATATAAAGACTATGTTCGACACTTAAGTAATATTCATTTATTTCTTAGATATTTATATAAATAATGTGTTTGTTAATGCTATAATAATCACATTTATTTATTCGATAGTGCTTTACAAGTTTTTCGAGCTCAAAGAGGTGCTACAGTGTCGAAGCAAAAGTCAAATAACATCACATGGATTCCAATAAAGGTTTGAAATATATACCTTTAAAATTTCCTTTACAATCAATGCACAAATATTTATTGACTTATATGTTTAAGTTTATAGTGCCCTCGTCAAACTAACAACATCGACTGTGGGTACTATATATTGCGATTCATGAAAGAGATTGTTGATATGAATCAAACTATAATCCCAGAAACGGTACGATATTTTCATTATTTGATTTTCATATATAAACTATGTATATATTTGATTCTAACTTATTTACGTTCAATTTTTATATCGCACAGTACTTTGACAATTACAGTCCAACATACTCTGAAAGAGATCTAACAGAAATAAATGAAGACTGATGTCAGTATGTGATTAAAATGAAGATTATTTGATTTGCTGGGAAATGGCATGTTGCAAGGGATATGGTAGTTATGTGCTGTTGTGAATATGTAGTTGTGAATATGAATATGTAGTTGTATGAATATGATAGTGAATCTGATAGTTATATGAATATGTAGTTCTGAATATGTAGTTCTGAATATGTAGTTCTGGGCTGTTGTGAATATGGTAGTTCTATTCTGTGCAAGAGATTGTTGTGAATATGTAGTTTTGTATCGTTGTGAACTGATTGTGTAAATATGTAAAGTTATATAGTTGTAAATATGTATTTATGTGTTGTTGTGCACTGATTTTGTAAAATGATTGTGAACTGATTCTGGATGAAAATGATTTTGGAAAAAAAATTAAAAGACAGCGCTTTCTAAAAAAATGTCATAAAAAACCAAAAAGCGCTTTTTAAAATTTACAGCATTTTTTAATAAAACTAAAATAAGAAAAATAAAATAAAATAAAACCTATTACAGGGCTTTTTTGAAAAAGCGCTGTAATAGGTGCATTCTAATGCATCTATTGAATGCACCTACTACAACGCTTTTTTGAAAAAGCGTTGTAAAAGGTGCATAACACTGCATCTATTTGAATGCACCTATTACAGCGCTTTTTTTGAAAAAGCGTTGTAATAGGTGCATAATAATGCATCTATTGAATGCACCTACTACAGCGCTTTTTTGCAAAAGCGCTGTAATAGGTGCATAATAATGCATCTATCGAAACACCTATTACAACACTCTTTCAAATAAGCGCTGTAATAGGTGCATGCATAATAAGCGCTATTGCAGGGATTTAAAAAGCGCTATTACAGGGATTTACAACGCTTTTTCAAAAAAGCGCTGTAAAACGAGTATAACAAGCGCGCAATATATCCACCTATTTTGCAGTGCTTTTTTATTTTAAAAAGCGTTGTTGTATCTTTTTACAGCGCTAGATACTACAGCGCTTATTTTTTTTGAAAAAACACTGTAAATGGCTTAAAAAAAAGCGTTGTAAAATGCGTTTTTTCGAATAGTGCTAGTTGGATCGAAAACACTTAGGGGTTCGTATACTCATAAGGTTTTCTCGATGGAGAACCAGGTGGCACAAAGTCCCTCTAAATCTACTCATATGTAACTAGAAAATGAGGCAAAGACTGACACTGAACTTTGTTAGTGCAAAAGTGATTTTAGCTACAAATCTCTTGTTGATGTTTTGATGATAACAAAAACAAACGAATAAAGAATAATTATCTCCTTAACTATATTTGCTAAGTGTTCAGATTAAGTTAGAAGACAAAGATTTATATTAATGAATATCTATTTTAAGGTAACATAAATTATGAGAAAGTTAGAGATAATAATCTAAGTGTTTCTAACACAAAGAATATTATCACCTAATAAACAAGTAATTATGTTTACTTATAGAGATAGTCATAACATAACAATCAGAAGTACTCTAATATGCATCTAACAATCTACAGTTTGATTCAAAGTGTTAAAGACAAAAGAAATGCAAGTCAATGATTGTCCCTCTAAAGACAAATAAAAATAGCACTATAATGATTATCTGCCTTTGACTAAAAACCATCTTGATCCTCTAACCCAAAGATCAAAAGAAGAAAGCTCTAAGTGAAGTATCTAATAAATTCAATGTTCTTGTACCAGCTAGATTCTCTAATGAATAAAGAAAAAAGAATCTATTAAACAAGTTCATAGTGACTCTGAAGAAGCTGTTGAAATTGTGTCTGATTCTGATGAAAGCAAGTTGTTGAAGTTGTGTATGTCTCTGATGAATCTGTTAATACAAGCTCGCTATGATAATCCTACGGTTATTGATTCTGGTAAGTCGGTTGATCTTCTAGTCAACATATCAAGTGTGACACCCTAAACCCCAAAATAACATTTATAATAATTTATACTAAATTATTTGAAGAAAACTCACAGCGGATAAAGAAAATCTATTCAAGAAAATTAAAACTTTTATATCTATTTTAGGATATCACGTTTCTCTAAATACACATGTAACAATTCAACTTTGTTCCTCAATTAAAACAATGCAATTTCAATGAACTTGATTTAACTATAATTTCTTGATTTAATTCCCAAGACTTACTGGTACTAAGGTTTTCATAGAAAAAGTCATTTGTAATTACATAAGTAAAATACACATTACAACTCTTAATCCCCAGTATCACCTATCAGAGCGGGGTTTCTCCCAAACTTGAACTTCAAGACTCATTAACATGTAATAACTGTGATTTCGCAAATGCAGGGCCAAGTCAGTCAAACACAAACAACGAAGGAGGTGAGTTTTGAAATCATGTTGATAGTATAATATCAGTATGAAGAACATGCAAACAATCATAATAGACCGTATCATAACCACATTACGATACATCAAAACATTCAAGCAAAGAGTACCATATTATAACATCAAAATCACTCAAGTAAAATAATTATCTCTCATTATAATATGCATCAAATCATCTCAGATAAACTATTATTACTTTTGAAACACATCAATCACCACAAAACAATCACAACAAAATGCAATGTTATGCTTGAGCTTATACTCTACGTCACAATGTGGTACCATTCTAACTCTAAAGTACTTGGTTAGGAGGCTTGATACTATGCCACCATCTTGGTGGACGGACAATTCAAATTGGCCATGTCCTCATAAATCCCCTCAACTCAACCCGAGACACATATACGCGACAGTCGAGGTAAACGTGTGTTGCATGGTAGCTCCCGACATTTGGAGTGCTACCTCCAAATCACCTAGGAATTCCCCACCCGAATACCTTCAAGGTCTAACAATCTTGCCTTAAGGCTCAACAGTAGACATCCACGATCAGGCTCAATTCAATTGTACTTTCTCGGAATCACTAGGCTTGTCAGGCCCTACCTATACGATGACAAAAAAATATCCACTTCACAAATTCTCAATATTTATTTTCTCTCCTCGTTGGTCTATGATACTCCATTAAGACCGCCATCTCAAACACAAATTAGAATCATCATTATTTCATCACAAATTTATAACATCATTAATCATACATAATCATCGTCATCATATAAACTCATCACAAATTTACAACATCATTATCATCAATCAAACATCTTCACATAATCTTATCACAAATTTATATCATAAATCACACATCATCATCAAATAAACTTACATCATTTCACGTAAACTCATTTAACCAAACATATGCACCAAATTCATTTGAAATCAAATATCACAATAGTATCAAATACCACACATTTAATGGAATTAAATCAATCAGCACCTTATAAATATTTCTATTCCATATTTTAATCTCACAATTTCCATATTTGTAGGTAGAGAGCCGCGGATGAATTGTTGGGAAATACGGTTTTCCCGTTCATCTCACAATATATTATACTCATGAATTCAAACGCTCTCTCACCCTTACCTTATTTAGACGCTTTCTCAAACACATAAATATATAGCGACTGCATATCGTCAACGTACAGCGAGCGAATCTGAATAAACGGCGAGTTCACAAAATTGTCGAGACGTGACAAATAAATTATGTGGAGCATAAAAATAAATGTTAAATAAATAATAATAATTTTATGAACAAAAATAGAGTCAAAACGACGAGAGAAAAACTGCAGAAAAAGTCTCACCGACTCGTCGACTTCACCGAAAATGCAAATGAGTAGGGCTTCTTATAGGTTTCGACGAGAGGTATCTGAAAACGATGCCAGATGTTTGAAATGACAAACGTGGTGATCGGAATCGGCCAAAAACAGCTCGCCCAAAGAAGGAAACGGAGCTATTTTTGAAGAAACAGAGCAACGATTGATAAAAATGATGCCAAAAATGGATTCAGTGGCCAATTTCGTGTGGGATAGAGGTTGGGATCGATTCAAATGGCAATGAATTGGTGGCAATGAATTTTAGAGAAGAGGAAGAATGGCTGCACTGCTTTCTTTTAGTATGGCTGCGCTGAGTTCTTTCAAAAAGAAGAGGAAGTGTATCACAAAAATAATAGTTCAAACAAACAATTGCATAAAGTGGTTTATCCCAAAATTTATTTTATTTTTTTATTTTTAAAGTGTCCAAACAATTTAATTACTTGGGCTAATCATCCATAATTAAAATATTATTCTCTAAAATACTCACATTGAAATACTAATATTTGACCATACTCTTTCACAATACAAATCCCTTTTATTATTATGTTTTAAAAAAACTTTAATAAAATATTCAACCCTAATTAAAGATACATTGAATCAATTATGAATATATATATATATATATATATATATATATATATATATATATATATATATATATATATATATATATATATATATATATATATATATATATATATATATGTCTTAAAGGTTGATTTAAGATCTTCAACGGTAACATTCTCAAGGGATACATTTCTCAGTATTTAAGAAGAAACCGATTAATCAATAGAGTAGTAGTAGTAGAGAGAGTGAAAAATGCAATGTGTTAAGAAAAAATTCTGTAAAATCCTATACCACATCAAAAGAAAAGAATAAACGAAAAATCCTCTCAATAGAGAGTTACTAGAATTGATGTAAATCACTCAAAATGTAATATCATCTCAATGAGATTTAGAATCCTAGAAACAAACTTTGTGTCAATTCAAACACAAATTGGAACTAATGTAAAGCATTCCAATAGTGGAAAAAACTTCTTCACCCATAAGTGGTACTTGAAGATTGATTGTACTAAGTCATAAGGTTGAGAAGACTCAAACACAGTTAGGTTGACTAGAAGGTTTTCAGTAAACATTTGATTCTAATGACTACAGCTTAGAGATGCTAAAGAAGAATACTCAAAACCTGAAGTGGCAGAGTAAACACTGCTTGTATGCTATTGTTGTAATAATGGATTAAGTCATCGACTATATTGAGGAAAAATATCTCTATAAGGGGAGGACAAGATGGAGAAACAATTTGTTGTGAACTAGTATAAAAATCCTTGTGTTCCTTCTCTCTCTCTCTATTACTCTACTCTAAGTTCTTTATGATTCAACTTTATTTTACTAAACCAACAATATAATCTTAAGTTGAATGATTTGATAAAGAACATATTTTTGGTTAAGCAATCAAAGTATTTTTAAGAAATGAAAAAACACAATTCAACTCTCCTTTCTTGTGTTTTTCAACACCTAAGGTAATAAGGGTGTTACATCCAACAACCACATAAAAGACTTATGAATTGCTTGGTTTAGAACTATAGGGGAGCAGGAGCTATCGCCATCTTTGATAGTATGATGATTTTACAATATTAATTCCATTTCCTTGCTCGAAACTTGCATCTGTAATGCTCGTTATGAAGTCGTGGTTTGAAAAATTGGTTTATATAATGGTGTTCGTGTGGAGGAAAACTGCTTTTATGGGGGCATTTGGTGCATTTGGGAGAATAATTGCCCTCATATCTCAGTTGTTGCAACGTCCAAATGAAAAGTGTGGTGGTGCTTCTATTAATCAAGCTTTGTGTGGGGCATTCTCTAACTACATTAGTGATTGCCAAATCATGGACCTTGGTTTTTCAAGATCTCCCCCTCACTTGGACGAGGGGCCAACTTAGTGAGCGACTTGATAGATTTTTGTTTAATGTAGGTTGGTGCGAGTTATTTCTGACTAGTAATGTGACGTACTTGTAAATCCCTTCCTCAGACCATTGAGCCTTTTGGCTTTGCACTCAGTTGCGTAGTGAAGGAAATGGTTCAGTCTACTTTAAGTTCATTGGGACTTGGGTGGATCAACCTAATTTTAAAAATCAAATTTCAATGTCTTGAAAATAAGATGTGAATTGTAGTTAATAAATCGAGAGTACTACGGCGGGCCTTAAGATTTCGAATAGAGACGTCTTTGGAAATATTTTTAAAAGAAAAAAAATAAGATCCTTAGGAGACTAGAAGGCATTATTGTTCATTATTGTTCATTATGAAGAGGCTTACCGGTACCACATTATTGTTCATTATGAAGAGGCTTATTGGTACCAACAAACCCGTAGTAAGTGAATTGCTCTTGGTGATCGGAATTATGGATACTTTCATTTGTCAACTTTGAAGAGCAAAGATGCAATAGAAGTGTTCCTCTATAGGATCAAAATGATAGTGGATTTGTGATGACAATAAGGTACAACAACATGCCATGGAGTTCTACAATTCATTATACTCTTCTAACTGGAACTTGGAGTGCTCTTTTCATACAATAATTATCTTCCACATGATAAAGCTCAATGACCAACCCCAACCCCAACGAGCAAGGCGGGAGACAATGGAGGAAACTAAGAGTTCTTTGTTTAGTATTAAGAGTTTCAAAGTCGGCGGGATCTAGTTGGTGAATTTCTTCATAGACTTATTATGGAGTGCTTTAATGATCCTACGAAGATAGGGATGGTGAACCAAACCCTCGTTACTCTTATTCCTAAGTGTGAGGATCCTGCGAAGATATCTCAATTTTGTCCCATTGGATTGTGTAATGTGGCCTACAAGGGGCTTACGAAGGTGGTGGCTCAATGATTGAGGAACATTCTTCCCTATGTGGTAGACTATACACAAAGCAGTTTCATTCCTAGACCTTCTACAGTGGATGATATCTTGGTACTTCAAGAATGCATCCACTCTATGAACAATATGGAAGCAAAGAACGGCTATATTATAATAAAGCTTGATTTGGAGAAAGCATATGATATATTAGAGTGGAACTTTGTCTCTAACACTCTGTGAATCCTTGACACTCATCATACTTTGAATACTTTGATTGAGCATATCATCTCCTCTTCTTCCATGTGCATAAATTGGAATGAAGGCCAAAAAGACTATTTTGTCTCGTCTAGTGGACTTTAGACAACGAGATCCAATTTCCCCTTACCTTGTTGTGGTTGCTTTAGAAATATTGGGACATAAAATTACTGATTTAGTTAACTCCAATGTGTAGAAACCTCTCATGTTTGTTGTGGGAGTGATCCAAAAATTTCTCATGTTTGTTTTGGGGAAATCTCATCTTGTGCGAAATGCCTTGTAGGAATTTTTCTTAAAGTGTGGCCAAAAAATTAACCTTAATAAATCCAAAGTATTCTTTTCTAAGAATATTGGGGATACAATGGCGATTGAGATCCGTGCTACTTTAGAGATCGAAGCTACAAATGATTTTGGCAATTACTTAGGGTCCCTTTTCTTCATCAAGGGATTTCCAAGGACACATACACGTTTATCCTAGAGCGTATGAGAAAGAAACTTATTGGTTGGAAAACTAGTAATTTGTCTTTTGCAGGTAGGATAACTCTTGCACAATCATCCCTCTCTTGCATTTTGGGATATACAATGCATACCTCCTTGATCCCGACTTCCTTATGTAACCAAGCTGAGAAGATATGTCAAAATTTTATTTAGGGAAACATTGAATAACTTTACAAATTCCATATGATATCTTGGCATAAGGTGTGCTCTCTAAAGAAGAAAGGTGGACTTGGATTCAAAAACATGACAGTTCTTAACAAAACCCATGTGTTGAAGTTAGCTTGCCAACTTGTAGTGTGTCTATATAAACTTTGGGTTAGAGTGATGCGAGCTAAATATGGTTGTGTTGTTCAAGCCATGCCTTAGATAATTCCTTGCAGAAACACATCTCATATTTGTCGAGCTATCTCTAAAGTCTAGTTGAAAGTGGAATGCAACATAGCGTGGACAGTGCGTGATGGTAAATATACTATGTTTTGGAAAGACAATTGGATCGTTGGTTGTGGCCCTATCTATGATCAGTGGTAAGATCAAATCCCTACAAGTCAAGTTTAGTACTTAGTGTCATTTTATGCAAATAATAACATATGGCACATGAATGTTCTCGAGAATCTCCTTTGGATGATATTTGTGCCAAGATTAAAGTACTCGACCCCTCATCCAAAATGTAGAAGAGGACTTTCTGAATTGGATTATGGCTCCTAACGGCCAATTTTCTCTTAAGTAGTTGTATGACATCTTAGCCAACCGGAAGGAGGATAATGAGAATGAGCATGATCCTATGTTCCTTAAATCTTAGAAATGGCCTGGTCATAATAAAATTAGGTCTTTCATTTGAAAACTAGCTCTTGAAAAAATCTTTGACAAATATGGAGCGAAAGAGATGCAACATGATGTCGGACGATACTTTCCCTCGTTGCAACTCTAGTCCTAAATCCATAATGCATATACTTCACGACTTTGAGCCGATATCTGAATTTTAGAATAGCATCATAAATTTAGCTCAACAGTCTTTTCTTCAACTTGGGTATACATGCTTGATTGAATTGGAATTTCTCTACTTATAATATTGGTTGTGTTCAATGGTCTCGGCCTACCTGCTTTGGTGTTATCATTTGGAGGCTTTGGAAGGATAGGAATGAACTAGTGTTTTCAAACTCTTCTAATTTATACAAGATTTCTGGATTAAAACCCAATTCATGTTCATCAGGTTGTTAAAGAGACTACTTGAAAAACTCCCCCATTGGCTATTATCAGGTGAATGTTGATGGTGCTTTTCAACCTATTATCCAAAATTTCTCTTTTGGCGAGCTCATTTCTCTTTTCTTATGTTTTAAGTATTTAGCATCCGATATTACATGAAATTTTTGGCATTATTGCATGATTAATGTTGCTATTATTTTAATATGGTTTTCTTCCTATTTTAAAAATGTATTTTCCTTAAAAAAACGTTTGTCGAGTGCACCTACAACTCTTAGTAAATCATTCTTAATCGAGTAAAAGAGATACTGATAATGATACTGTTAGAATATTAGAAAATATCTTATAATATCTTTTATATTATATTAGAGTATCTTGAGTTATTTACTAGGATCAATTTATAATCATAGAGATATCTTAGAATATCTCTCATTATTATTATGATTTGTTCCTGATTTAGGATTGAGTCTATGTTTCTCTATAAATAGAGATTAATATTGAGTCTTTTGTAATCAAGTCAGTATTAAGCTATTATCAATATTATTCAAACCCTTATTATTTTCTCTCCTCCTTTTCTCTAAAATCCCACAACTTTAACATGGTATCTAGAGCCTATTTCGATCCTCCTTGATTGATCTCGCCTCTATTCCGCTGCCGAGTTCCCAACAGTTAGGGAATATAATCATAGTTTCTCTTTTTTTCAACGTGAGCATTCAAACCACTATCGTGTTACATTCTAACACCGGTTTCACTCGTTTTCCGTCCAGTTCGCTACTGCCGCCGTCACCGCCACTGTTTCCGGCGACTTTTCCAACAAACAACCATCTGCCCTCAAAAAAAAAAAAAAACAAAGGTTTCAGATTTGCCCTTACTCTCCAATTTTGATCGACGAAAATATGTGTCATTGTTCAAACAGCCGTTATCTCTCCTGTTTTGGACGCATTTTCTCACTCTGTTGATCGATCATGGTTTCATTAGAGTCGCGCTGCTTCTTTTGTGTTTGTCATGCAATTTAGTTCTTACTAATAGATTATAACAGTGGCTTCTATTCTCAACCGACGATCATTCCGGTAGTGTCCCTTTTCCCACAGATGAATCATATTAGTGATAACTTCTTTTTTCGTTGATGGTTATTCTGACGATGTCTTTTATTTTCATGACTCACTTTATCTTGGCAATTTGTCCCAGATACACTGACTGTCATCTTTGTCCCAGATGTACTGGCCTTGCCTTTCTCTCCTTGAAGCATGCTGCTCTCTTCTTGAAGCATATTCCAGTTTAAATATTTTGAGTATCCGATATTATTTGTTTGAGGCTTCCAAATGCAGTTTTTTAGAAGGACGGATCTTGCTTTGTTCAATTGCTTGCCATGAATTTCTCTCATGCTGATGATCATTCCAGCTATCTGGCTAAGCTATATATATAGCAATTCTCTCCGATTTCACCTGCATCCCTGAGTTGCCTTTCCATCCTTTTTATTATTTTGCAGAGCAAAACATTATTTTCTTGTAACAAGCTAAAGCTTAGTAAGCTTTAGCTTGAGGGGGAGTGTTAGAATATTAGAAAATATCTTATAATATCTTTTATATTATATTAGAGTATCTTGAGTTATTTACTAGGATCAATTTATAATCATAGAGATATCTTAGAATATCTCTCATTATTATTATGATTTGTTCCTGATTTAGGATTGAGTCTATGTTTCTCTATAAATAGAGATTAATATTGAGTCTTTTGTAATCAAGTCAGTATTAAGCTATTATCAATATTATTCAAACCCTTATTATTTTCTCTCCTCCTTTTCTCTAAAATCCCACAACTTCAACATGGTATCTAGAGCCTATTTCGATCCTCCTTGATTGATCTCGCCTCTATTCCGCTGCCGAGTTCCCAACAGTTAGGGAATATAATCATAGTTTCTCTTTTTTTTCAACGTGAGCATTCAAACCACTATCGTGTTACATTCCAACACCGGTTTCACTCGTTTTCCGTCCAGTTCGCTACTGCCGCCGTCACCGCCACTGTTTCCGGCGACTTTTCCAGCAAACAACCCTCTGCCCTCAAAAAAAAAAAAAACAAAGGTTTCAGATTTGCCCTTACTCTCCAATTTTGATCGACGAAAATATGTGTCATTGTTCAAACAGCCGTTATCTCTCCTGTTTTGGACGCATTTTCTCACTCTGTTGATCGATCATGGTTTCATTAGAGTCGCGCTGCTTCTTTTGTGTTTGTCATGCAATTTAGTTCTTACTAATAGATTATAACAGTGGCTTCTATTCTCACCGACAATCATTCCGGTGGTGTCCCTTTTCCCACAGATGAATCATATTAGTGATAACTTCTTTTTTCGTTGATGGTTATTCTGACGATGTCTTTTATTTTCATGACTCACTTTATCTTGGCAATTTGTCCCAGATACACTGACTGTCATCTTTGTCCCAGATGTACTGGCCTTGCCTTTCTCTCCCTGAAGCATGTTGCTCTCTTCTTGAAGCATATTCCAGTTTAAATATTTTGAGTCTCCGATATTATTGGTTTGAGGCTTCCAAATGCAGTTTTTTAGAAGGACGGATCTTGCTTTGTTCAATTGCTTGCCATGAATTTCTCTCATGCTGATGATCATTCCAGCTATCTGGCTAAGCTATATATATAGCAATTCTCTCCGATTTCACCTGCATCCCTGAGTTGCCTTTCCATCCTTTTTATTATTTTGCAGAGCAAAACATTATTTTCTTGTAACAAGCTAAAGCTTAGTAAGCTTTAGCTTGAGGGGGAGTGTTAGAATATTAGAAAATATCTTATAATATCTTTTATATTATATTAGAGTATCTTGAGTTATTTACTAAGATCAATTTATAATCATAGAGATATCTTAGAATATCTCTCATTATTATTATGATTTGTTCCTGATTTAGGATTGAGTCTATGTTTCTCTATAAATAGAGATTAATATTGAGTCTTTTGTAATCAAGTCAGTATTAAGCTATTATCAATATTATTCAAACCCTTATTATTTTCTCTCCTCCTTTTCTCTAAAATCCCACAACTTCAACAGATACAAAGCTTAACAAATAAGAAAAATCAACATATTACCAAGATTAAGAAGCTGAATATATCACAACTTTTCAACTAAGAATTTGTATGTCCTTATACAAGTTATCATTTACAATGTCCTATTTTATTTTATTTTTGACTCAATATCCATGTTTTTCACACATTCTCTGTACTACCCTTTTTTTCCATTTTCCTTATACTCACTATCTTCTTCATTATTCAATAAAGCACTCACTTCAGCTTTATCTGATGAAGTTAAACCTTGTGCACCTCCATTTGTTTTGGTGCCTATGTCTTCACTATCTTCATTATTGGCAACTGTTTCTGCACTAGTTTTCTCGATGGCGCTAACTTCCAAAGGTCTGAGCTTAGCTTCAAGATCTTTGACAATCACTTTTAGAGATCTCACATCTCGAGCTTCTGCTAATCTATTGCTTGATGATGCCTGTCATAAGACAAAATAATTGAATATTGATTATGACAAGAAAATTCAGATACCTTCTTTCCAAATGATATGGGAAAATAAAGGAGAAACTAATGCTATAAATTAAGCCTATAAACTTCAGTATTCAAAATAAGGCTTAAATGAACTTTTGCTCTCTCTTTTTTATTAAAACAAGATTTTAGTTCCCCCATTTCTAAATCCAAAATAAGGCTTAAATGAACTTTTGGTCTCTCTTTTTCATTAAAACAAGATTTAGTCCCCTCATTCCTTAATCCAAGATTTTGGTCCATCAGTTTCAGAAGTTTCTGGATTTTTCCCTACAACCTATTTTGGGGCTTTTTCTTATGACTTGTCATTTTCATTAATGAAGTGGAATTACGTTTGATGGTGAGGATTGCTGATTTGGACCACAAACAATGGACTAGAAATCTAGTTATACATCTTTTTCAATTTCGTTGATAATTTGTAAACCTATTCTTCTCAAATCCACTAATTCTGGTACAAATTAGCAATGTCAAGTCATTAATGAATATGGGACGTCATTAAAAACAAGTCTCAAATTGGGTTGTGAGAAGAAATCCGTAAACTTGTGAAACAAGGGGCCTAAAATCCTGGATATAGAAATGAAGGGGCTAAAATTCAGTTTCAAGTAAAATAGAAGAACCAAAAGTGCATTTAAGTCTTAAAAACAAATTCATTCCCTCGAACATTTGTTGATGCCATTTATTTGCTACAAGTATTTTTCTGTCATACAAAAGAAAGTTCAACAAAAAATTGAGAACATGATTGAATCAGAGGTCAAAAGTATTACAAATTAAGAATGCAGTGAAATGCATCGAAGTTCAATTATGAACTTCATAAAGAAAATGGAGAAAAACTGTTTATTGATTCTTCATTGATTAGTTACATCATAGTGGTTGTTAGGTCTTATTTATAGTCAGTTCTAATATGTTAGATCAGGATGCAAGATGTAACTAATTGTTACATCATAGTGGTTAGCTCTTATTTATAGTCAGTTCTAATCTGTTAGATCAGGATGCAAGATGTAACTAACTATTGACTCAGCAGTCAGTTAGTTACACGGTTATAGCTAACAAAGGGTTGTTTACTCTATTAATTCCCCTTCAAATCTTGGGACTTCCTATGTCACAGTTCCTTTATCTAGAACTCTGAGTTTGTTCCGCAAATGGATGAACCTTAGAGGAGAGAGTGGTTTTCTAAGAAGATCACCATATTGGTGAGTGGCAGGAATGTGCTTGACTAGGAGGCTTTTGCCAAGAACCTTTTCCCTTAGAAAGAATAAGGCCAGCTCCATGTGCTTTGTTTTGGCAAGAAGAACAGAGTTGTGAGAGAGAGCCACAGTGTTGAGATTGTCACAACACAAAGTGGGGTACTAAAAGGCACCTTGAGCTCTGTGAAGAGAGACTGAAGCCAGAGGATTTCAGCTGCTATGTTGGCTAGGCTCCTGTACTCAGCCTCAATGTTGGATCTAGCCACCAGAGTTGGTTTCTTGGACCACCAGGACACAAGATTAGGACCAAGGTAGATACAAGATCCATAAGTGGATTTTCTATCATCAGGGTAAGACCCCCAGTCTGCATCAGAAAAGCCTATTAGAGATAGAGGTTTGGTGACTGGAGCAAGGTGTAGTTAAAGACCAAAGTGCATGGTCCCTCTAAGATAACGAAGAATTTGCTTGAATGTTGTCCAGTGAGACTCTAGAGGCTGAGATAACAATTGACGGGCCTTGTTCACAGAGAAACTGATTTATGGACGTGTAATAGTGGCATATTGGAGTGCTCTAACCACATACGTGTAGTAAGTGGGATCCTGAAGATGGTCTGAACCAAGATGTTGGTTTTAGCGTAGATCCCTGATGTATTTTGTTTGGGATAGAAACAAGCTCCCATTGGCTTGATGGGAGACCTCAATGCCTACAAAGTAGTCTAGGTTACCCAACTGTTTGAGAGAGAACTGAGTATGCAGCTTATTGATGAGTTCCTGAATGCGGGACACTCAGTTGCCTGTGACAATGATGTCATCAACATACACAAGCATGAATATAGTGTGGGTAGGGGTAATGCGAATGAAGAGGGAGGGATCACACTTGCTGGAGACAAAACCAAAGCCATGCAGAGCTAAATTGAGCCAGTCAAACCAGGCTCGAGGAGCCTGTTTGAGGCCATATATGGCCTTGTTTAGTATACATACTAGGTGTTTGTCAGCACTAACAAACCCAGGAGGCTGTTGAATGTAAACTTCTTCTTGAAGAATGCCATTGAAAAAGGCATTATTCACATCAAGCTGAGTAACGTGCCAATGTCTAGAAACAACAATAGTGAGTATAGTTTTGACCGTGATTGGTTTAACTGCCGGAGAAAAGGTCTCTGTGAAGTCAAACCATTGATGCAGTCAAACCATTGCTTTGGAATGATAGGAATGAACTAGTGTTTTCAAACTCTTCTAATTTATACAAGATTTTTGGATTAAAACCCAACTCATGTTTATCAGGTTGTTAAAGAGACTACTTGAAAAACTCCCCCATTGGCTATTATCAGGTGAATGTTGATGGTGCTTTTCAACCTGCTATCCAAAATTTCTCTTTTGGCGAGCTCATTTCTCTTTTCTTATGTTTTAAGTATTTAGCATCCGATATTACATGAAATTTTTGGCATTATTGCATGATTAATGTTGCTATTATTTTAATATGGTTTTCTTCCTATTTTAGAAATGTATTTTCCTTAAAATCGTTTGTCGAGTGCACCTACAACTCTTAGTAAATCATTCTTAATCGAGTAAAAGAGATACTGATAATGATACAAAGCTTAACAAATAAGAAAAATCAACATATCACCAAGATTAAGAAGCTGAATATATCACAACTTTTCAACTAAGAATTTGTATGTCCTTATACAAGTTATCATTTACAATGTCCTATTTTATTTTATTTTTGACTCAATATCCATGTTTTTCACACATTCTCTGTACTACCCTTTTTTTCCATTTTCCTTATACTCACATTTGGAGGCTTTGGAAGGATAGGAATGAACTAGTGTTTTCAAACTCTTCTAATTTATACAAGATTTCTGGATTAAAACCCAACTCATGTTGCTGCAGTCAAACCATTGCTGCTGATGGAAACCCTTGGCCACAAGATGTGATTTATACTTGAGGATGGAGCCATCTAGGTTTTGTTTGAAATGAAACACCCATTTGTAGCCAATGGCATGCCTATTTGGAGGAAGGGCAGTCAAGGTCCAGGTGTTGTTTCCGAGAAGAGCATCATACTCATCCTTCATAGCAGACACCCACCTGGGATCTTTAAGGGTTGTTTTATGAATAGTTGGCTCCAATTCTGTGAGAAGTAATGTAGGGTTAATCCGGATACCAGTCAGAATTGGTGGAATAAGCGGCGTGATTGTCAGATCCAGTGAGATATGCTTGTGGCGGGCATGGAAACTGATGTGCAGACCTAGGTGGATAGCCAAGGGGAGGACCACTCCAATTTTGAGAGTGAGAAGGCTGAGGTGAGTGACGATAATAGCAGATACTCACATCGTTCCCGTGTTTATGGCAGATCTGACATTGTACTTTGTCCCTCCCACCAGACCATCCACCACATCCTCGATACGGACCACCACGACCACCACAATAACCATACGATGGAGAAGACGAATCGTTCTGTTGAAGTTGTGGGATTTTAAATAAAAGGAGGAGAGAAAATAATAAGGGTTTGAACATTATTGATAATAGATTTATGCTAATTTGATTACAAAAGACTCGATATTAATCTCTATTTACAGAGAAACATACTCAATCCTAAATCAGGAACAAATCGTAGTATCTCTATGATCATAAATGGATCCTAGAAAATAACTCAAGATACTCTAATATAATATAAACGATATTATAAGATATTTTCTAATATTCTAACACTGACCCTCAAGCTAAAGCTTACTAAGCTTTAACTTGTTACACGAAAACAATGTTTTGCTCCGCAAAATAATAAAAAAGCTACAAAGGCAACTCAAGGATGCAGGTGGAATCTGAGAGAATTGCTATAAATATAGTTTAGCCAGATAGCTGGAATAATCATCAGCATGAGAGAAATTCATGGCAAGCAAAAGAAATTTAATAGCTGCAAACACATAAATGGGACTAAATCATTAACCAGAATGGTCTAAAACAAGTTTAGTATATCAAAATCAATTTAAGAAATCAGCTCTAGCTCCTTGTTGATACTTAATTATTCTAAGATGCTAAATATTATAAAGCCATGACAAGCTAGATCCAAAGTTCATGACCCTAAACCGTCCTAAAACTGACTGGATAAACACATTGACACTAATAACAATGCTTTTTGTGTTGGTGTGAATGGCTAGAAAATACAAAAGTCCATTGCTAATGAGAAGAGATGGAGTGTAAAATTTCTCTGCAATAATTTTATTAGAATATGAAGTATAAACCTGGTGCATACAGACTGCATAAGGGAAAATATGTAAATTTCTTTTTATAAGAAAGAGGCACATATAAACGATATTGAAAACAACAATTATTGTAGAATTTATTGAGATAACAATTTTGATGCAGAGTTAGTATAACCTTTTTCAATCTATCATCTAATATTGTGTTGACACCTCATCTGATGAGTTTGGCTATATTAAAATTATATGAGATATCATACTCACCAAAAGATGTGGTAACACAAACACATCTGATGCAAGTGCAAAACAACTTACATTGACAATGCATGAAAAATACGGGACCATTTGCTTTGTGAAAACATTTCCTATTTTCATTTCCTAAAATTTGAGTTAATTTTACTTTGATGTGAGACTCTTGAAGTAAATAATTGTCATGGAGATACGATGAAATGCAAGTTAATGAAAATAAATTTCCGGAATTAACGAAAACAGTTTTTTTGACATTTTAATTGTTTTTAGAAATGTAGACAATTGTTTACATCAAAAGTCTCTTACCTCTTTATTAACGAGTAAAATGAACACTTATTTTAATAAATGACAATAGCAAATTTTTTCACAAAGTAAACGGTAGGAGGTAAGCTCCCATAAACTAGAAACTAATCGAAACTGACCCTTAGTTCAAGTTGTACCAACTTTCCGAAACTCTGGGAACTACTTGTCCTCCTAGAGACTTGAAAACTTTTAATGGTATTCGTGAATAAACAAAAAAAATGTAAGCAGAAAGATGTTTGGAGGCTATAACTTAAAAAATAACTCCATTTAATCAATCCCCATTCATTAATGTAAACAAAATGACACAATATTCCTTTAATAGTCCCTTATTGACTTAAATTAGAAATCTTGTCAAGTATTCAATTGTCAATCACAGATTGCAGAAAATAGTAAATTATCTAGATTCCACTATATTAGTGTTATGGCGTTGCTATTTGACAATACTCTATTAAATAGCATATCGCGGAATAATAACAATTTATTCAAATTTCGCTGCACAATAACGCTATAGTGCCGCTATAGCTGCTATTTTGACTACACCGCAAGTATTTAGAATGATTTTAAACACAACAAATTTTCTGCTTGAAATTTTGAATGATAAAAATTAAAAATAGTACTGAATTTCATTCATGGAATGTTTTGGTTATACCAAAAATACCCTACGTCTTTATGATTTTTACTGACTAACCTGTACAATTCGCTCTACTCGTCGATTAAGATCTCCACCGGATGCATCCTTGTGGATCCCTTTAAGCACGTGCAACAAGTGAGAATGAAGATCATCTGAGCAATGTTTTCCAACCATACATTGAGCAATAGCCGATCGACAACCAACCGCATAGAAAGGGCAATTCACAAGCTTCATCGGACAGACAGTTATGCAGTGTCTATCCATCTCACGTCTCATAATGCTATCTGTACACTTCTGCTCACACGGAATTATCTTAAAAGGACAATCTGATTCATGATCCTTCAAATGACCTGCGCTAAACCTTGCATGGCATCCCTCATTATCGCAGAACACAGGTTTGAAGATGCAGTTATCAACATGGTTTGCAAGATCTTCTGTGTTAGTAAAACTCATGCTGCAATGAAACAAGTTCTTAAAGTCAACATTCTTAAGCAAAGTTTCTGCAACTTTTTCTCTTCTGTCTAGCAACCAAAAACCATTCATTTCCATCTCCTGAACAAAATCATCAATCTTGTCTTCCCTCTTATCGCTTAGCAGCCATCCCGAAACCTGACTCAACAAATTCCTCTTCGAAGTTACAAAGTCGTCAACAAAACAAGAAATGATATCAAAAGGATGATCCGACACTTCACCATCAGCACCATTATCTAAGATAACAGACTCGGCAACAAACGATTCACTTCTCTGTGTAACGAAATCTATCATTTCGTTCCTCAAATCAACTGCAACTGAACCGGGAGTATTGAAGGGATCTCCAGTTGTGTTATCAACACAGGCAGAAGCTAAACCTGGCAAGAACATCTGTGCCAGCTTGTGAACTACTTCTGTATCATGCAAATCGCAATGGAACATTGGACCTCCCTCTTTCTCATTTTCAATCTTCTCTGAAAAAAGGTCCATGTCGACCGTAGGTGCCTCCATGCTTGATATAACCTAGCAACAACAATTAGCAAATTGAAAACACTAATTTTTATTATATCATATCATATCCTTACACACACTTTTCATATTAATATACTTCAAACAGGTATAAGAGTAATATGAGAAATACTTCTGTATTAATTACTAACTGAGGAAATGTCCTCTTGCAGTACAATATTGAATAGAAAGTTAAGACAATGGCTGGAGATGATTCTCCTTGAAGTAATGGACTAGAAACGGAAAGACTAAATTAAGAAAGAACCCTAATATATTTCCTTACATTCATTGTTTTTTTCTACCTATACTATAAGATTATCAACATTAACACATTTTATGCACTTAAAACAGTTATTTCCGAAGGCACAAAAATAAATTTTTAAAACCTCAATTTTCCGCTTTTCGTGATTAACTCTCAATTAGTCTAAAATTCCAGAGGCATTCCATTGTAATGTACACAGAAATAATACAATGTTAATAAGAAACCGAAATTGCATTTGCAAAAAAAAAAATTGATTTGATTATGCGAAGATGTGTAAAATAATAAGATAATTGGCGAGAAAAGAAAAACTCACCGAGATGTTGTGATGTGAGAATAAAGGTTGATTATTGATAATGCAGAAGAAGGCGGAACTAAATTTAGGTGAGGAATTGGAGCGGAGGATGATCCTCCATAACCATAACTAGTATTATGTTTTCTAATTCTCTTTTTGCATTTTATCCAACGAGTACTGTATTCGGTTAAGTGAGTCGGTGACTTTCTTATGGCACCGTTGCGCGAGCTTTGTCTTTATTAATCTAAATTTAAATTTTAAAAAAAAAAAAAAAAATTGATATGATGTGATCTCGTTCTTTTAATAGTTACCAAATGCGAAATTAGTACATATGATTGGATCTTCCACTTATACTTGCTTTGAGTTACGTTGAGAATTATGCAATGGGTTATATGTAAAATTCCATTGTATATTTTTAAAGAGGTTATTTTTAATTGTGTTTTTAATTTTATATAACGTGTGTTTCTCCTATTTGAAATTTTAATCTATAAATAACATTATTTTATAATTTTTTATCTTTAATAATTAAGTTATTTATTTTTTAAAAAACGTACACAAATTAATCATTTTTTATTTGATTAAACTAAATTAATTTTGGTATGTTTTAAAAGATATAAAAAAAACTAAACAGAAAAAAATAAATAATCAATTTATTACAAATAATAAATAATTGTTATAAATAAATAAGATTAAGAATTTTTAGTGTAATTTAAAAA
>JBBPBP010000001.1:26455258-26493833 GCA_037974735.1 Cicer chorassanicum
TTTTAATTGTTTTCAGAAATTAATAGTTTACAACATGCCAATAAGTAATCATTTAAAATCATGTTAATTTTTGTATTTGAAATATATATTTATGACTAATTTGTTTTATGGGTATTTAAAACAAGAAAAAATATTTAACCACACTACAATCAATTTTATCCTTCTATCTAAATAATTTATTTATGAAATAATCACATAAATCAATTCTTTCTTCGTTTTTTTCAATAATATCACCAACTATATTAAAAGTTAGACATCATTTACGATTTTAGAAAATTTGTATTTTATTTTTGATCGATGTATTCATTTAATTTGAATAAATGAATATGATATTTTATGTCCAAAAGAAGTGTTTAACTAATAACCAGATCTTAATAACTAGTAGCCATTTATCAGAGAAAAATGAATATGTGCGGAGATTTTTTTTAACATAAAGCGAGCTACAATAACTCATTTTCGAGTACAAACATGACGAGGCAAGAAAATAATGGTTTCATTCATAAAATTAGTTGTAATAAAACAAAATCTTAACATTACAACATTGACTAATCTTATAAAATAACTTATGATCGTTTATACTATAATTATAAATCTAGCGTCCAGCCTAAATAGAACAGCCCAACAGAATCAAAAATGGGCAAAAGACAGAATAATAAATACAGTAATAATATATATTTCTACTCTAATGATTAGTCTCACCCCCTAACAAAGCACCCAAAATTATACGGGGTGTGTCGTTCTCCTTCTGTGCACATTTGATGCATTGCTTACCTTAAGCCTAAATCCATGCACCCTTTCTGTGCTGCAGATAATCGATTAGCACAATTATGTATTGTTAATGTACAAAGACATTCAACCAAGACTTGTCCTGTATCCCTATGTTTAGCTATCTTGCCTTGACAAACATAAACCGTCTTTGGATATCAGGCTAGGATTCAAAAAATGGAAGCACGCTGCAAATTCAGAACTAGAGCAGTGATGTTATTAAATCAAGCCATAGTACTCTCAACATATTCCATCGCCTTCCGCTTCACAGCTTCGATCCGGTCTTCATCACCTTGTGACTTCTCATAATCAAGATACTTTTTAAATAAAAACTGCATATCAAGACAATAAAGTCCCAAGTAAGTATTAACAGAATACAAATAACAACACCAATATATATTTATATATCTGCTCACACCTTCATTTTTTTAGGCGGCAGGCTCAGACTAATTGCCCTTTCAAAAAGTGCCCGAATTAAATCTTCATCTTTAAGTTGAATCTCCTATCAAAGTACACAAGAATGTTACAATCATATATTATATATATAAAATGGAAAAAAAGTTACTACAGTGGCAAAGGGTATTACTTGATCAAGATAAACACTCCACAAGTCTGTTCTCTTTGGGTATTCGCGTAGAATTCCTTCAAACAAAGATCGCCCCCTATCTGGAACCCCAGTCTTGAATTCCAGAATTGCTGTCTGAGATATGAACTTAATATGCTTACGTCGAGGAAGGCTTAACAAAGCACGATTGACAACAGGTTGAACTGCATCTTGCTTTTGCAACAAAAGACTTTGAACTCGCCTCAGCCATACCTAAAACACAGTATAAAGTAAGTAAAATATACATAGGACATCAAAAGTAGGATTTATATTTCCAAGTTCAGTTAATACTTTGCATGAATGCTTGAACTTCTTTGTCATTTTATTCAGAAGTTCATCGGCTAAACTATGCTGCTCAGTCCTCTCATACATTCCCAAAAGTGCTAGATGAACTTTTTTGGGATCGTTGTACTGCAAAGCCCTCTGGAATACTTTCATAACGGCCTCCTACACAAACACTCAGAGTAAGTATACGCAACATAACAAGAATAAGTTGCAAGCAAAAGCTGAAATTCTTTTTCTTATTACCTCCCTAGGGTTTCCATACTTATTTTCCAAATTAAAGTAGGCCTTCCAGATGTTGAGCTTCTCATTCTCTTCTCGGATATTTATTGTCCTCAAAGCCCTTCAAATTCAACAGAGGATGATAAGAAGTTATATGATATTCACAAAGATTTAGGTCTTGAGAGAAGTTAAGGGTTCAAAATAACATCATGTATTGGGAAAAAAATCTACCCTTTTTTGGTCTAAAAAGTACCCCGAGTACATTGTACAAATGAATTATCCAAACAAAAAGTTGAGAAAAAATCAACTAGTTGCCTTGTCATTTGTAGGATGTATGATTAGTTAATTGCACAATAACCTCTAAACTCAAACATTATCATTTCAATGTCAGTTTACAAGATTGCATGCTTATATATTACAGTTCTCTACTTCCAACTGATGAAGGTTTAATATTCGAACATAAATTGACCAAACCATAAGCATTGGCAGCATTGCTAAGACCCTCTTTTTGACCAAGGATTTTTTTAGAACGGGGGTTGTGTTTATGAGTCCTCTCTAGCCCCAAGCTCATTGGCCATGGTGCTGTTGGTATCATTTTCTTTTCGGGAAAATATCAACTCCTACCCTTTGTACAACTTTACTCTAATTAAATCACATTCTCCATACAAGAAAAATAAAAGCTTAGGATTGCACTTAGATATGTTCAAATCAGCCCCAACAAATCAAGCTTGATTTAAACATCCCTACTCAAAATCATAGTTCTTTAAGTTGTACCTTTCAGCGATTGAGCGGGCTTTCTCAACATCGGCCAAAGAAATCATGAAATCCATGTATTTTATCCAGTTGAAACTGCTATTAGGAGAGCGTCTAACCAGCTTTTCAAACTCATCAGCAGTCCTTGGTACATCCTCCTCCAGTAGTCTTTCCTCAGCAGCCCTTATTTGCTTCTCCCTGAACAAGCATAATTGTCGTAAATTTAAAGCAAATAAAAAAAGACGGATAGAATTGTACAACAAAGCAAATGCAAAATTAATACAAGAATCATATCAACCTCTCCTCCTTTGCCTTTTTCTTTTCGCGCCTCTTCAGCTTTTCAAGTAAAGCGCCTTCTTCGTTTTTACCTTCTTCACTATGAATATTTGTGTTATTTACATCATATTGATCAAAGTCATCAAGGGCAACATCAAGCGGAGGAATGTAGGCCCTTTCTTCTGCTTGTGAAAGAATTGGGAATTGATCAGTTTCACATTCTACAATCATGTTTGTAGAAGATGTAGACTTCATGCCATCTGCAATAGGTTCATTGGATCCTTCCTCTAAAGGTGTTTGGACCACAGTTTCGCCCCTCAAATATGAATTCTTCATTCCCAAAGAAATCCTGTGTCTTTCTTCATCTACCTGATAATATATATGAGGAAATTGTCAGTAATTAGTAATTTAGTGCAATAATCCACACCGATCAAACAAGAAGCCAATCTGAAGTAGTAGGATAATCAAGAACTCAATATAATGATGTATATGTATTACAGAGATATGTTTTACTTTACACAACCTTAGCATAACAGAATTTCAACACATTACTATAATGTCTAAAAGGGACCTTGAAAATACGCCAAATTATAACTACTTTCATTCTTTTCCAAAGATATTCGCGGAACTTGCACCTATTTCCATTAGATTCAAGTTTTAATTAGGGTTTCAACAAATGCACTTCAGCTATACAAGATATGGCACACAATGATGTACACTTAGATAGCTAGAGGCAGCATCTAATTTTCTACTGGTAAAAACATATAAAGAAAGCAGTAACATATCCAACCCCTGGCACTACAATTACCTTCAATATTATTGCATTTACTTTCTCTCCAGCTCCGTACTTTGCTTCAATGTTCTCAATATGATTATCAGAAAGCTCTGATATATGGCACAATCCAACCTAGACAATTCAAATATCATAATCAACTGAGCTTGCAGAATCAAATTCACCACCATAACTTTCTTGAGAACATTTACAAGAATCAAAATTTGACATAAATAAAGCTTCTGCAAATATTTAAGCAAATTACAAATTCAGAAAGTTAAAATTTAAAAGCACAAAAAAAAATATACACCTCATTTTAATTTATTTTGTTCATAACACTTTTTATTACAGGCCTACGGCTTCAAAGGGTGTAAACTTACCGTGTTTGTGTTGTCAATTGCAACGAATAAACCAAATGACTCGACCCGCTTTATCCTGCCCGATATCACATCCCCAACTTGAAATTTACCCATATCAGATATCTCAGATTTTGATGTACTAGAAACTGTTGATGTCTTCAAAGTAACTTCAACACGATTTGAAAGAGGCTCCACAGACACAACCCTGCTATTTCCTGCCTTAGTACATATTTTCAATTACCTCATTAAAAACGAAGAAAAACAATAGGTTGATTATTACCTGCCAATTACAAGTTTTCCAACAGGAAATTCTTTCTCAAGATCTGTAACATATTGATCAGATAGATTCGACAGAAGAACTCTGGCCTCAATCTTCCGAGAGAGCAAAACGAAGCATCCTTTTGGTGAGACAACTTTAACATAACCCTACACAAAAGAAGACTTACTTTTCTATAAATCCAAACAAAATCACATATTTAAGAAGGAAAAAAAATGAAAAAAGAAGACTTACTTTTCTATAAATCCAAACAAAATCACATATTCAAGAAAGAAAAAAAAATGAAAAAAGATATCACCCAAGCATTGCAGGCTCAGCAATAAATTTATAGTATCGCAACTCATCACAAAAGGATCACAATCTATGACAGGTAAAACGTTTAATATATTCATTCACATCCCAATCTCATCTTATGAAACATTTGCTATTTCCAGTACAAAAATGAACCAAGTTTTGTAGAGGAAAAATAATAATATTTGGTCTTGGAACAAGGACTTCACCAGTACCTTTTGAGTCAATGGCATATGTAAAATTTGTGGACTGTGATCAACTCAATCCAAAAGCTAGCTCAAGAAGTAAGGATTGCTCAACTCTTATAAAGGCTAATTAGGCCCGATCTCTCATCAACATAGGATTTCAACACCCAAATTCACGCAGAGGACTACACATCCAAAGAATGGACAAATGCAAGTGGCCTAAAAGCAAAATATAAACAGCCCTCACAAATGCTGCTACCTCAGTAAAAGATCTAGAATAGGCTCTAATAACATCTTATAATTTGGCTATAAGTCTAGTATGGGATCTTAACAATAGCCAAAAATTTAGTCAATTAAAAAAAGTTGAATTCACAATTTATTTTACCTAGACATCCTTAAAATTGCCGAGAAAATACTACTAATGAGATTTTAAACTGTAATGAGTGGAATAAATGCATATACATATATAATTATGTATATATATGAAAGATTCCTCAGAAAAAGAGTGGACTAAATGTCAATAAAAGAATGGAATAAAGTATTACATAAAAAAGGTACTCAGAAAAGACCACAGGATATTTTCAACAGACCTCCACCACTTTTGAAAATCTCCAGAATCTTCACAGGATTGTTATTAAGACTAAACTTAAAAATGATGGAAAAAGTAAGGCCAATTGCAGGATTCATAATATCAACTCTCTAGGGAAGTTTTTGTAGATTTCTCAGCTTGCTTAGTCTTAAAAATATAAGCATGCCAGCTTGTTAAAATTTAGAAAATATAAAGGGGATTGTTATTGCATCATATCAACTATCTAGAAAAAATATGTCAGCGTGTGAAAATTTAGAAAATATAAAGGGGATTGCATTATTAATCTAGACAACCCTACCAAATCTCCAACTCTGCCCCTACCCACAAAATTCATAATCATTCAGATGATTGTAAAGATATCTCTGCTGTGTGAATGATGAATGCTATAATTTATTAACAACTCAACTCTATCAAACATTACAGTATGTACAAACCTCACATTAAAGCAACTCATGTAAAACTGAAATAATAATGGTAACTGAAGAAAAATAAACTAAGTACCTTTACAACCATATCAGGATGAAGATCCTCAATCTTCTCCACACGTTTGTCATTAGCATGCCTAAAAAATAAATAATTAACATATTATTTGGAAATAAACTATCTTGTATACAAAGATACAGTCATATTATTGTATAATACAATCTAAAGGTTTAAAACTGTGTTAAAAATCAGTCAGTTAAATACTAAATCCAATGAAATGAAAATAAGAATACAAAGAAAAGAAGAGACCTCATAGAATTTGGGATGGGCCTAGCTCATCCTAACAAAACCGTCTTGTAAGGTGAGAAATGTCTCACTTAAAACCGTGTAACGAGATCTCATAGAATTTCAGGCCATATCATATCAGTTTGTAATCTTATTTCCTATGATTAGCTTCTGTCATATTTCCTATGATCAGTTTGAATTTAGTCTTTTATATCGATTTACTGTATATCAAGTTATTACCTATCGATCATTATTTCTCTCCATTTATTTTATCGAAAATCCATAAGCTCAAAATGGCATATGGAATCTGGTTTGAGATCCCATGACATGTCTCACCACTATTTTGTTGTTGAGTTCCCAAATGTTTTGGAATGTAATAACAATTGTATGTAAAAGGTTTCCTCTTGTCCACAGTGATCTTCATTTCTTATCAACTTTAAAGTTTGTGTGCACCTTTCTGCTCCGATGTTAGTCTCAAGCTTGCTATTGCACCTCTTTTTGGGTCCGGTTTGTCTATGCCAGTTCCAAGTTGTTTATTGGTCATCTATCCCAGTCACTTATATCCTAGGGTGTTTATTGGTCATCTGGCCAAGTCATTGGTCTCAGCAAAATGTCAGTAGCCGTTGGCACCAGTTATAATGACAACTCCCCACTTAAGTTGGTAGTTTCGGTAGTCCTTTCGTCTGACCATCGCCAAGGATGTGCCAAGGCACTGGTCACTGAAAACTTTGTAACCTGTCCGACACTTAAGTTGGCTGTTTCAGGTCTAATATCATTGTGGTAAGCTTTAGCATGAGGGAAGTGTTAAAATATTATATACAAATTATCTTATAATATTTTTATATTATGTTATAGTATATCTTAGTTTATCTTGAAATAACAGATTGTAAGCTTTAATTATCACCTATGATGAGTTTATATACTACTAAGGTATTACTATAATATGTTCAACGAGAACATTTTATCTAACAACCAAAACTTCAACGAGAACATTTGAATAAAGAATTGCACACATCAATGTTATACACAGGCTATAAGGTCCATCCCAAAGACGTGATTGGTTGGTAGAATATGAATGGTGGAATACTGATGTTTCAAACCAGCTTAAGAAAACAAACTACAATAATAATTTAATACTTGAATTTTAAATTAGTAAAAAAAGTTTCAGGAAATTTTTCATTTGAAGGAATTTGTTGTGTCAAGTCACATGTTAGAATGTTAAAATCTAATAAACATCGTTGATATATGCAATACTCATTAAGGCTTAAAAATATGAGTCTATAGACACTGCACATGAGTAAGAATAATAATTAGGCCTAGGGTACGACTTGTATAAAGATCCATCTGTAAATATCAGTACTTACATGTTGCTGTGAACATCTGCTGAACCCTGCAAAGGCATAACATTTGAAGAACGTAATGACAAGTCAACATGAACTGTACCCCTGACAGTGTCGCTGACTTCAAGAACTACACATTTGACAAACTGCCCTTCATCATATCCAGACAATGGATCAGGCACCCATTTATCTGTAAGTTCAGTAATGTGTACTTTTCCAAATGTATAAGGACCAATTTGTACAAGCAATCCACCAACACCAAGAAGTTTTTTACTAATCCTTCCACCTAAAATATCTCCTTCGTGAATATATGCTGTCAAATCCTTGTTCACAACATTAATTTGTGGCTCAATAGTTCTGGCAGGGAGAGTAGAAAAGGGGCGTAGAACCAACCGCAAGAGCTTCTTTTCCAAATTGATACTCAGAACATGACCAGAAACAGGTTTTCCAACATGATATCGGTTTTGGAAATCCCTAAGCTCATTAGGTTCAGTAGAACTATCAAAAATATGTAGATGAGCTCTAACATTTCGAGATACTGCTAACCAGACCCATTCACTTTCTACTTTATATACATAACCAGCCACCTGTTGCCCAGTCTTAAAGTCGAGTTTCTCTGATACGTTGTCTCCTATGTCACTGGAACCTGAATTCACATTGATTTTCATAATGGACAAGTAATAATGTTATGATAAAATTAAAAGATTTTGATAATTTTTATTGAAAAGCAAAGTCAGAGGAAAACTAGACTAGTACAGACTAGCACAGCATAAACAAATACCAAAATGAAGTTCAGTAAATGGTTTCTTTAATAACATTTTTAAACCCTAATGACAGTTGGCAGGTGGGGATTAAAATACAATTGCAAGCAATATATATTGAGAATAACAAATTCAATAGTAAAACTAACTCCCAAAGTGAGTTAAGCTATTCAATTTACTCACTAGCCTACATCAATATTTGACATTTAAACTTATTTTTATAAAATAAAGTTTAAATAGGATATCATATAAATTTAGATTCTCAAAAATGTCATTCTAAGTAGGCTTAGGCCTAGATTTATTTTATTAGGCCAGCCTTGGGCTTAGCATAGCCTAGCTTGGCCTAGCCTATTTCCACCCCTACCATTCACAAGGATTTCTATACATGTCATTGCAGAAAGTACCAAGTATTTCAATCATTCAAATCTTCTTGATCTAGAAGTGTTGTTTACCTGTAATCATTTCAGGTCTGACTGAAAGCTCCCACCCTGAGGTATTTCTCTTGCTATCTGCCTCATTAGGCTTTGCAACTATCCTTGCTTTCACTGTTTGCCCAATTTTGTATCCAGAAAATGGATTTTCCACAACATTTGCATCATGTACCTGTCCATAAGTAGGTACCAAATTATTCAGGAACATGCTAAAATAGACAGAATAAAAAAGTAACGGTTTCTGCATCATTAAGGTTGCAGTCATGTGACACAATTTCCTGCTCAAGAAAAAGCACATCAACTTAGAGTAATATCGCATATATGTTACACTTTCAAAACCGAAAAACATCAGAACATAAGCCTACTCATTTTAGACATCAAATCTACAACTTCAAATGCTAATTTAAATATTGACTCCAGAAAATGTGGTAGAGTTACCTCTGTTATGTGAATCCTGCCGTGTAAGCCAAATCCAAACTTCAGTTTCAATTCAAAAGTTTTGATTTCAGTAATCTGGACAAAGGCATAAAAAGAAAATCCATGGAACAGGGTCAATTAAACAAGTGGAAATGCAAAGATATTAACAGGAGAAATAATTATCCATAACCAAGCACAAACACACAATAGTGCATAAAAACTTTCAGATGGAGGTTCTCCTAAAGAAACTATTTTAAGAGCACCAAGGGAAGCCATAAAAACTATTATATCCATAAGATTGGAGAAAAAACTTAAAAGCTCTCCAGTCATGAATCATGATACATTTTATTAGCTTAAAGAAAAACAGTGAGACACCTTTCATGTTTATATGATCACACGTTCATAGAAAAAAAAACAATAAAAAAAATTACGGAATTGAAATAGCCTTGCATGTAACATGCACTGAAAACCTTCTTATGAATAGATACTCACATATTAACACACATATACAATATAAATGTACTAGATAAACCCACATACCTCTGCCTCAACCAGAGATCCCACTTGATAGCTAGACTTCTTCTTGGTTCTTTTAGAACTAGAGGTCCCATTGACCTCATTAAGAAGTAAAAGCAACCTTCCTGATGTTTCAGGGCTTGGAAGAGCCATAACAGTTGCAACAACACTGACCAAGTAAAACAATATGTAAGCCCAATGTAAAGCAGTGAGTTGTGGAAAACTAGGCCATTATATATACACTCATGAAAACGATTATCTTTGTCAAAACAATAATACTTCATTACAAAAAGAAAGAGTTATTTCAAGAAAAAGGAGTAAAAGGTATAATTCAAAAATATGAAATATCTTTCAGTCAAAAAAAAAATGAAATATCTGTCAACAATGGAATACTTTAAAGAGAATACACATATGTTCTGTAACTTATGCAACACAATAAAAGAAGCGTAGGCCGTATACGAACCGGGCAACAGGAAAAAGCATGCCACTTTTTGCCATTAAAAACGATAATTTGAGATATTTATCAAGGTATAAAAACATGACCTCCATACAAATAAAAACAGATTACCAATAAGCAAATCAAGCACCACCAACCTAGTATCGGAACTCTAAAAACAGGGCGCATGATTGCAAAGAAAACTAGCAAGTAGAAAAAATTACTGCATGTATATTAGTAAAAGATCAAGACAGGAGTAAGAGAAAGATAAATAAAAGGGAGAAAAATAACTAAACAATTCTAGAATTTGTTGAGGGTGAAATCAGTTGAAATCATTCTAAAGAATACTCCATGTTTATGAAATATGATAAGTCAAATAGTCAATAATATCAACTCTATAACAACGGAAGAACTGTTGGATAGTCTAAGGAATCACATAGGTTGCACAGGTCTGGCTGCTACGAGCTACTAGCCTTATACAGTGGCAATAGACATTGGTATTCTTGGCCACCATAACTTAGACCGATACCTTTGAGTAATGGTTTGGTGATATACTGATATACTGATATGAGATGTAATAAACTAATTTTTTGTTCACCTCTGTCCATTTACGAATTGTTTCCGCGGAAACCCTTGAGTATTATAGTCAGATGATGGTGCATATCCTATTGTGTAATTATTCTCTGGAATAGATATAACCTGCATCACAGACAAAAAGCTCAGTAAAAATAGTGTTCGATATGTTTAAATTTTACCAACAGGTAGATAAATTGAATAGTAATATCAACACTTACCAGGTAGTTCTCTTTCACAATTTCCACTACTGCATTTACTGTTTGATGCAACACCAAGTCATTCAGAGCTTCCCTTTGACGTTTCTGGAACCAAAATATGATAATGATTTAGTCAAAGTAGGTCAAGAATGAAAGGAGGAAGCCACGTTTACAAGGCCATTCTTCTTAGAAAAATATGGAATGCCGGGAATAAATCCTTAATCATAACATTATAATCAAATAATCAAAAAAGTTCTTTGAGTAAAAATTGAATGTTTCTTAGAGAGAAGAATTAAAGAAAGCAATAAGATAATTTCCAATGATAAATAGCACTCCCTCCATTCCTTATCGACTAATGTTTAAGCTAGTGCACACAAATTAATAAATCCTTACTTAATCTCCTAAAATCAGTCATTGATTGCATTGAATATTATTAACTTTTATCATTACTGAAGGATATTGAGGGGGAAAAGAACATTAATTAAACATTAAAATTCTAAAACATAAGTAGTTTTTAAACAAATATTAAAGGCCAAAACGTCAACAGTTACGAAATGGAGGAAGTAATTTAAAACCATGGCATACAATCTGTGTATCAAAAAAAAAAATCAGCTTTCTTTGCCATTCAGGAAACAAATGCTCAACCTTTTTCTTGGTATGAGTTATCGAACTCCTATCTCCAGATCTATTAATGAACTCTGGTTTTAGAGTTAAATCAACAAGTCGTTCTGCCCTTGCAACATCAAGAACAAAAGCTTCCACTACAGAGCCTTTCTCCACAACAGTTCCACCTACTAAGGGTCACATCACAATGAGAATTAGTACTTGCACTGGAGTAAGCATCAACCCAACATATATTTATTAATAATTACATAACAAGTGAGAAGGAGATAACTTACACTGGTAATTGGTAATAAAACCAAAAACATCATTGTACTTCTCAAAGCAAATAACAATTCCCACATCCTTAACATCTTCAACTCTTCCTTTGGCAACTGTGCCGATGTTGAAATTTCCATCCCATTTTGAATCAGATGCACTGGGGCTTGTGTATTGCAACTTAGCGATCTAGATTCAGAGATGCACAAAAGATCAGAAGTGACAGAAAAAGGAGATGATAAAATAAGAATTGATAAAAGGATAATAGGAGGGTAATAAATTACAGAATATACACACAGAAATAACGAAAAATTATAAATGTCATTTTACATTGAAAACATACAAATCTATTAGCTAATTGCCGGAATTTAACAAAATTTAATGGGGCTTGTTAGATGATTAAAAGTGTTACATTTAAAAAGTTTATAGATACAGTTTCGCAAAGAAAGCTAGATATATATACACCACCTTCAAACAAATCCTACAAACATAGGAGGTATAACCAAATGATAACTTTATCCCATTCATCTAACTTGAACCTAGATGATTTTCTAGTTAGAATAAATTGACCAAATGAAAATTTACATGAACAATAGTAATCAAGGCGTCAAATTTCAAAACATTGGGCATGGACAGGAAATGAGTAAGCCAACAAGGTGCTAACATGTTTAAGTGGGGCATATGATGCTCATCCAAGTGGCCTGCCTTTACTATTGTTTGCAAACAGTACAAGGATAAATAACACCATTTGATAATTGTTTGTACCTTTTCATCCATAAGAAAGTAATCCTGAATAAATGATGCATCTGCTGAAGAACAAGATGTCTGCTTTAGGGAGACTGTTACTCTGCCGGTTTCAGAGCTAATCTGTCAGAAAAAAATAAATAAAGTTCAAATTATTTTCAACCTGAAGTAACCTTTCATAATTTTTAAATTTATAACCAGGAAATACACTAACATTGGATACATTACAGCGAACTGATTGCCCAATGTAATAGGCTTCCAAAATATTAGTTTTCTGGTCATCTGCAGCCTGTACAAGAGAATGATATTAACAAACTATAATATGCCTAACCTGATGCAAGATAACATAAAGAGAGCAAGGGTGGACCACGGATAATTTGCAACAAATGAAATACCTTATTTCTTGGAGAAAAACCAGTTAATTGACCAAGGAAACGAACAAAGCACCCTGTCTCAATTATGTTACATATATAGCCCTGCTCCACACACGATTCATACAGAAAAAGAAGAAAAACTCAACAGTAGTATCACAAGAAACCAAAAAAATTAAAAATTAAAGCCTTGTAGCTCTAACAATAAAGTACTGGAAACAGTTCCTATGTGTTTCATGTCATGACTTACATGTACAACAGAGTTGGGATGCATCTGAATAATATCTGCAGGAATCTGCTGAGCATATTTGATAAGCGAACTTTTGGCAGACAGAATGATATTGTTCCCCCTAAAATCTACATTTAATAAAACAAAACATTTTTATATGACTTACAAAAACAACACAGGTGAAAGAATAATGAAACTAAACCCTGCTGTTAGCAAGCAAACAGAATCAAATAAAACATTTTATTTAAGTTTCTGTTACACACAATGCATACAGTTTCTGAGTAAAACGGGTTCAAATTAAAGAGGATTAGATGGAAGAAATAAAAATATGAATAATTTGAAGTCTTAATAAAATACTGAGGCCTCATTTTATCCTCACACTATATAGGTCAAGTACAAATGTCGTACAAAAAGCACATCAATAGTTTTGATCCAAGTAGTTGAATCCAAAGTGACTGTAACACCAAAAATACTAAAATAGCTGTTTCAATGTAAATAATATACACAGATATGTTCAAAACTCAAAAAACACTCAAAATTGAAGACATAATCACCAATAATACCTAAAGGTTTAAATAAGTTTTTGTTTCTTGCAAATATACCATTTTTTTGTTCGTAGTGTCTATTGTTTTATTTTAGTTCTTGCAAAATTTTTGCATGGATCGTTGTAATGTGGAAAACATTTAATCTTACTCCCTCCAATATGAGCTACATAAAGACTAAAATGAATATTACACATATTCCAGGGACCAATTTCAATAAGAACAAATTTTGCAGGGATTAAAACAAAACAACAAGGACCACCAAAAGCAAAAGTGATGTGTTTGCATGAACTAAAAACAAAACAAAAATTAATATATTTGCAGGGACCAAAAATTAATATATTTGTAGGGACCAAAAATATATTTAAACCATACTTAAAAAACACTGCTTAAAGACAAGCAAATTTGATCAAAACATCACAAATAATCAGAGTAACCTTAGCTACTTCTAGAATTATAGTAGTCCAAGTCCAAACAGACTGCTGACTAGTCCCTAACAAACTGTAACTGAATTAGTTAGTTTAGCATCTCTAGTACCTCTATATGTATGAGGCCCTACTCACATGTAGATAATGGTCACAGTTTGAAAATATACGGCAAAAAATGAAGTTTAAAAATGCAAATGAAAAGGACATCCAGACAAACAATTATTAAAAATCCACGCCTATTTAACTGCATCGCCCATGTACTGAATTCTTGATTGCATCGGATCATAACTTCATAAGAATAAAAATGCAAGATGAATTGGCACTGCAATGCTATTGAGTAATTGGCGTGGAAAAGGGAAATTAAACAAGATAGTTTGTTTGCTGACATACATGTGGATAAAAACATTAACACACAAGTTGTGACACAGTATCAGGATATGTAAGCAAACACAGAGGTATAGAGAGTAGGGACAGGAGCAGGATCAATTAAACTATTAACTATGATTTTCAATTTTAGGGTGGAGATGCTTAGATACATGCACAATAAGAGCAGGCGAAGATATTTGAATGTACCTAGAACCAGTAGTTGATCAAAATTAAATCCAGGTTTCAATACTGACTTCAGGAATGTAGCTTGCCCTGCATGTAAGCAGCTACAATTAGCGATTTCATTATGAAGAAGCAACATTGGAAAAAACTTAATCAAACATAAGGGAATTTTTACCATGATGATCTGCTAGGTGCTCCATAGATATTGTACCCCTAGAGAAACCACTACTATTGATAGAAACAACTACAGCATTAGATGTTACTCTGTCAACAATTCCAGAAACAATGCTACCTAATGTAACCACATCATCTTCAGAAACCCTGTCATTTAATTTATCAAAATGGATTAGCCTAATTTTTAACAACCCTGTCATTTAATTGTCACAAATAACAATGCCTTAATTTGTAAAAATAAGGTAACAGAGGGCAGTGCCCGTTTGTACATATTATAATTATAGCCTTCAACGTAACTTGGCAACAATTTGCAGATGCAGGATACAAGCAAAGTAGAAGTAAAAAATGAGTAAACCTTGTAGGCTTTATGATGAAACTAAGGTTGATCCTCCTTGAAGCAGGAATGGAACTAATGACCCGGCATTTGACCACTTGCCCAACATTATACACTGCACCTGGATCAGCACCAGGCTCTAGTCCAAGTTCAGATCTGCTCTTAAATCAAAACAATAAATAAGATAGTTCTAGCAAAATTTGTAAGTATGGAAAGTAGAAACATACATGAATTGAGAAAAGCAATAATATTCACATCAATAGTTGATTTAGTCTATATACTACATTATAAAAAGTTTTCAAGATGTCAAATAGATAATAGAAAATGGGGCATAATGCACACAAAGGAAAGAGAAGAAAAAAGAAAAACTGTTGGAGATTCTTCCAGTTTAAAATTGGGCTAACCGAGAATACAAGAAACTCATCAAGTTAACTTGGAGATGAAAAAAACTATTTTTTTAACAATGTTGAAGAAAACCATTAATATCCCTAAAATGGAAGTACCCAACTTGATACAAGTTGTATGATAGAACATAAATGCAAATAATGTTTGTCAACACTTCCTGGTTATAATATGCTATTTACAGATTACTAAATTTCTAAAGAGGGTGGTGAGACCAACTACAGACGATGAAGACTTTACTTCACATTATATTCCAATAACAAAACAAAGAGTACACTGTTAGGTACGTTGATGGACAGATAGAGAAATGTGTCTTTTTGGTGAGGGATTTACATGGGATCTAATATATACAGACACAGAACATCCATAAAGAACAATTTAAATGTGGTTGAGAATTGTACCCCCAAGACAATTACATAAGCAGAATAGAGAAAGAATAGTACTAAACAATAAGGCATACTTCATAACCATTGGGGTCAAATAAAAAAAAGAGAGCAAGATTATTGCAAAACATTTTTCAAAACATTGTGCATTGCCAAGAAAAACCTTCATTAGTTGTAACATTAGAAACTTTTTAGGGTAAAACTGGAGTTAACATTTATCTAGGTGTAAGAAAGGAAACGGGTTTGAACATTTTACAAATATACCATGATATATGAATGACAACTGAGAGATACATCTTAAAGATGATTGTTACTTTTTATCAACAAAAAAAACAGATAATTGAAACTCAAGAGAAGAGGTAAAGAATTAAGATGAAGTTTCAATTACTAAAAGAAGTTCATAATTTAATCAGACATCATATTAGAGTATAGTAGTTAGTCTCTTGTAATGATAAATGACAGTTGTAACAAACTCAGAAAGTTGGTGTAGGATAAGTCAATGTGAGTGACGGTTAAGCCAAAAATATATATAGCTGTTGGCCTCTTGTAACAAACAAACAACTGATTCATTCAATATAAATTCAGTTACTGAAAGTCTGAAATTATATTTTCTCTCCTGGTCCCTTTCTAATACATAAAAATATAGCTAACTGTGATCATGACATAATTATCAATAATTATGGATTTGTTGAAAAAACAAATCAAAGACTTGCCTGGGAGCAAACCCTTGGACCCCATTGTAAAACCGTACAAAGCACCCATGATCTTCAATCTTTGTTATCCATCCATGAGTTATCAAACCATCAGTTACATCTGCAAATGAACTAATAATCCCTAATTTGGATTTCACCTGTAAAAATAGCATATATCTGATTCAATATTTAATATGGAACTAATACGTGGGAAAATATCAAGGAATATTCCCAAAATTTCTAAGAAAAGAACAGCACATCCAAAGATTTGTAAGAAAAGTAATATTTTTTGTCATTTTTCTACCCCGCCCTACACAAGTACTGTTCACATATTCACCAACTAAAGGATTTAAATTTTACAATAATATATCAATATAATGAGTTATATGACCCTTGTTCCACTACATACCCCAGTCCAATCGGGGAAATTGCAACTGCAATGGAAAAAATATTAAGAAATATAGACGGAAATTGTAGTTATTCAACTACAAGTGATAAGTGGTATTCTGTGGCACATCATCACTTTATAGAGCTCGCTTGAAGTCAGATACCAAAACTACCCACTTCAAAATAACGAGGGACCAAAACAAAATTGAAACGTGAATACGGGAAAAAAAACCAAAATGTGCAGCTCAATAAGAGGGGATAATAACATATAAAAGATTATAAGTCTATTTTTATTCACTTATTTTGTCCAAAGTATTCAGTTATTTGGAAGATGTAGAAACAGAGTTTAGGGTGTGGCTATTCGCTGGGATTAGTATATTTGGCTGGATCGTAATGCTATTTTAGCTAGGGCTGTGCAAAAAATCCGGTTATATGGCCCAAATCCAAAACCGCATCCAAATCCATTTTAAATATCCGGTTAAAATCACATGGTTATAATCCGGTTTATTTATAAACCGGTTGGATACCCACTTATGTTTTATATTTGGATTTGGTTATTATCCGGTTTTTATCCACTCAATTCCCAAAAATCCTAAATCTCAAAAACTTTAAAATGATTATGATTTTACCATCACCCCATCGACATTCCACCTTTAGGCGGCGTTTTCCGACAATTTATTACTAACTTCATTTAATCAATTATTTATTACTAGAGTTGTAAAAAAACCCTAAACTCCAAAGTCTCCTTAATTTTTTTTTACTAAGCCCCTAATATTAAGTCAATTTTTTTAAAGTCCTGACTCATTATTTCATTATTTTTTGTGGGTTTAAAGGAGGGGACTCATAGGCCCCCAATATTTTGTTAATTTTGAGAAATTTTTTTGAAAAAATTTTCAAATTTATTTTTTTCGAAAAAAATTAAAAAACTTTTTTTTCTCATAAAAATTTTAAATCGAATTTTTTAAAAAATTTGGTGAGAAAAGTTTAAAAAAAATTTATCGAAAAAATCAATTTTTTTTTCTCGAATTAAAAAAATTGTAAATTATTTTTTCATCGAAAAAAATCAAAAAAATTTTATCGAAAAAAAATAAAAACCGATTTTAAAATTGAGTTTTTCGAAACCGGTTGCTTAATTAAAAACCGGTTATTTAACCATAACCAATTTTACAATTGATTTTATAACCAATTTTAAACCAAATAATGGATTTGGTTATAAATCTAAATCCATATATTGGTTTTAAAATGGATATGGTTTGGTTTTTAAAAAAAACCAACCATGCACAGCCCTAATTTTAGCTATGGAATATTTGATACAATTTTTTATACAATAACTGTAAGGTATTTATAATGATGTGGACATCTTTTTTGTGGTTCCTTTGCAGCGTTTGTTTGATGAACATTTGCCAAGGATTTTGAGAGCTCCTTAGGTTATGAATTCTTTCTATGCTTTTTCATTCACAAGAATATCTTTACCCAGAGCCATTAACTTTTTTCCCTCTTCTAATCTAATATATATAGTTCTTTATCCAAAGAAAGGGGGAGAAGGAAAGTACTGGATAAGTAAATAGAAAAAGAAAAGAAACTATTTAAAGCGCCTTCAAGGTTGAATAAAATGGAAAGAAGAGTTTTACGCGAAGCAACATACGAGGGTTTTCTTGTGTGTAACAGTCACTCTTTTTGACTTGAATCCAAGCACACGGAACACCAATTCAGCTCCAACCTGTTCCAAAATCCAGGCAAAGAATTAATTCATGAAGTGTCTCACCTGTCCATCTCAGACTTGCAACAAAACAAGCTAACTTTATATGGTCTATAGTAAACAAAAATGTACTAAAATGCATATGTAGCTACAAAAGAACCTGGAATTTTTTCCCGGGCTTTGCAATTTCCAATTCAGACATATGTCGAAGAGGACAAAGTGCCTTCACACCACCAGGAATTTGAACAATAGCACCAAAGCTGTCAACTGAGAGAATTTTTGCCTTCACCACCATCCCGGGTTTGACATCAGAATGAGTAAACACTGCCTCTTCTAAAGCACTTGCCTGTATGATGTGAAAACATAAAGATAATCAAATTAAAACATCCTGCTAAGTTATGTAGTCAATGGTGGATAGCATAGCAAAGCAAGTAGTGGTATAGCAGCTATGTCGATGTAGTGGGAAACAATAGAGAAATTTATACCAGAGTGACCATACACATATAAAAGCTCAAAAATAGAAGAATACACAATTGAAGACATTTATAACTAATAATCAAAGCTTATTCTTACCAACATTCAAACCCAATATGAAGCAAATAAGTGTTAGCATCCAAGGCTTAACATTATTTGTCTAACTATTTAAAATAAACACAAATGATTCCTTGGATGGAATCACTATATGGTCAGCTTGGTTCCTCATTCTCTTTTGCTACCTAGTGATTGTTGTCCTTGTTATTAGTATCTCGCAATACATACGAATCATGTCTCGATTTTGATACAAGACTAAATCCAAACGATATGAATATCTAGTCCTAGTTCATATGAACATGAATCTCATCATCTTGAGTCCCCTTTCATCATGATGAATCCTGATTCACTATTATGAATCTCAGGATGAAATTCATGTTCATAATGAACCAGGACTCAAGATGAGATTCCTGTTCATGATGAACCAGGACTAAAGATTCATGTTAACATAGTGAATCAGGATTCATCATAATAGGATTCACTCAATTCATTCTAATAAACCACTATTCTAATAAACCATTCTAATAAAGCAGATTCATGTAGCCAGTCACTTTTTGTTGTCAATTTTGTATAGCCATGAACTTTTCTTTTGTCCTTTGATTTATGACTTGAATCTTATATTAATTTGAGCTCATAGATGACACATCTGCTTATAAGTGCATATTTTTATCAGTAATGTGTCTCACGAATCATAATAAGATTGGATTCACATTTTGGAAATTAGGTCCTCTGATTCACAATTTGATAACCATGATTGTTGCCAGAGGAGGGTCGTCGAAGAGTCAGGGAAGGGCAGCCAGAAAGCCACACAAGGTGAGGAGGGGGGAAAAATCTGTTTTTTACAGTAAAATGATCAAAGTCCAAAAAAAATAGAGAGAACTGCTATAAGTTCATGGCAGGTTTGGGATTTTAAAGAGCTTCACCATAGAGAAGGTTATATTTATTTGCTATTTGACCTCCACTCACAGTTGCAGTCTAGGGGCCACTACAGCCGCTATTGACTACAGAGCTACTAAGTCTACATTATTCAAGAGTAAACCTCATTATATCCTCACAAAAATTATTATACATGGAAACAACATACTGGTTTCTAATTACAAGTGAAAACGTGAAATGAAAACAAATAATGAAAACAGAAACCAAACAGACCATAAGTGCAGAAAACGAGTGCAAAGGCTGCATCGATCAAATATGGGATTGTAAGTAAACAGCTTGTACGATTAAAAAGCTAACTTTTAAAGAAAATGATAAGGACCATATCCATTATAGCACTTACAGAGCACTAAATGAACATGCAGAGACCTCAAAATTAACAATTATAACTACTTAAATTTCCATAAGCAATTAGTGTAATAAGCATCTATGATCCAAGCACTCAAGACAATCAAAAAGAATTAAGCAACAGTCAAGACAGTCATAAACATTAAGCACTATTGAATGCGAGAAATCCTATATCCCTTATAAGACCGAGCTATTAGAAGTTCAAATGCCCATAAACAAACAAAAACAGATTCATATAAGTTTGATACAGTTTTCAAACAATAATACAATTGTGTGATGACCTGAGTACATAGCCTACAGCAATTAGACTGAGGGTACAAAGACCCAACATAGAAATTCGAAAAATCAATTTCAAATTCAACAGAAAACTGATGTCCAGACGCATAGGACAGAGTAGATACTAATGTGGTCAGCTAACAAAAGAACCATGAATCATACGGGAGTTGAATATATACTAATGTGGTCGGCTAACAAAAGAACCATGAATCATAAATCTTTAATCAAGAACAACCCTCCTAGAATGCATTACGATGTTGAATACAAAACCCAATATTGCCTGATTTAACCTCCAACCAATTTTGCAAACAAAAAGATGGGCTTAAGAATTAAGATGATAACAAGTATGTGCTGAAAGTGTAATAATAATATATAAAAAATACTTCAAATCATTCAATTACAGATGCATATTAATTATCATCTTTAAGAAATTAAATTAAATTAAATGTAAGTAAAATTACAACCTTCAAAACTCCTGTAGCAAGTCCTTCCAAATGCCTTAAACCAAGAATCCTAACACGGACATGATTTCCCTCCTTGTACTTTTTCTCAAGTTTTTTAATCTCACCTTCAGCAATATCAGATATCTGTCAACAACAAACGCAATTATCATAAGGCTTAACTGTTAATGAAATATAAACTATTCAAGCTTCATATTTTAAAAGGTCTGTAATATTTCAAGTTATCCAGAAGCTACATACACTGACAAAAGCGGGAGTTGACTCTGGAATTGATGGAACTTCAAGCAATAGTCCCGATCCTTTATCCACCCTGACAACTTTTGAGTTGTCATATATATCTCCAATTTTAACATGCTGCACAACAAAGTTGATTCCTCAGACTCACATGTTATACATAATTATAACATTTAAAAAGAAAAGAATTGCCTATGTCAAACAAACCAAGCAACTTACCAATGCAGAACTAAATCACTGCTTACACCAGAGCAACTAAAGCTAACAAATTCACATAGTACTTAATCTGGCAATGACAACACCAGTGGAATGTTTTCACACCAGTGCGGAAGTGTGTATTAGTGCTAATCCTACTTCTATTACCATATGGTCAATAGGATTATTTAGTTAAAATGTAAACTAACTAAATTGTAGGAACTCCTATATGCATATGATTGTTAAAATCAGCATCACTGTTGTCTTTAATACTAAATATTTTTAATGAACACCATTTCTCTGAGATATCATCATCCTTTTAGACTTTATGTTTGTACTTGTGTGCAAGAAATTTATGTATTGCATAAACTGGTTTGAGGGAAATGACATTGTTGTAGAAGAGACTTATGTGAATCATATGCCCTGGAAGCCCTATCAATTGTAATAAAAGCATTGGAGAAAATTTCCTTTGGTTAATAGAATTTTAGGCCATAATATTTTTCCTTTTTTGGCTTACCAGAGTTACTCCAAATCATATTCAATAATAATCTAACTTTGGAAGTACTATTAAACAGGAAACGCATAAATTTAGCCACATTGGATGGTTATTACAGGAAACAAGAGAAAAAGTAGATATCATCTATTATATGGGAAGAAATATCCCAAACTTAGAGCAGTAACAATTTAAGACTATCATACTTACAGAAGGAGGGGCCCTGTTCTGAACAAGATGTGGATTTAGCGTCAAACCAACGGCTCTACTCGATGGATCAACGAATAATATCCTAGCAATAATCTGGATAACATAAAAGGAGATTAAAAAATAAAAATGTAACTTTAAAACCCCCACATAATAACACAAACGACGGCATCAACTGAGAAGACATGAACAGTATCTCAAAATGTTTGAAGGTCTGTCAAGGTGCAGAAATTAATACAAATGTAAAAACAATACAATTAACAAATGTTATAAAACTTAGACCGATCATCGACTCTATCAAGTTACTGATTTTTATTACTAAAAAAAATCAGTAACCAATAATCTAATAAAACAGGTGACGTTATTAGTTTAAGGCTAATTGATTCAACAGTTGTTGAATTAATGAAAATAAACAAAGCATTTGAGTTCTTAAGCTATATATTTAAATTTGCACTCATATATTGAAAATCGATGATGGCTTAACCTATTATCATTAACAAGTAACATTTTGGTTCTTGCATGTTCTTCCATTTAAAAGCCAGTTTGACTACTAAAGAACTAATTCAATGATAGAAATGGTTCATTCACATGACACAGGCCAAAGGTATAATTCATGTTGACTCCAATAAAGGATGCAGCATGAAAAACCTTGCATTCAATAACTTGCTACATTGTACAGAAAGATTTTGCAGCAAAAGTATTAAGGTGCATCAAACAAATAACTATGATAGATAGTGGGATATGACTTCCAATGTTGAGTGAGGTGCAAGGTTTAAGTTGCTTTCAAAGGTGACATTAAAAGTACCTTCTGAGATTCAACATACTTATCCGTCCAGTTTGCTGCAGAATATGTATTTTGTAAATGAAACAGATCAACCTGCAATTAAAGGACTCGAGAATTAGTTTTGTGAGCATATTAGGTTTGCTACAAGAAATAATTTATTTAAACTATCTGATATACCCCAAAAACAGGTGTACAATTGAAAAAAGAATGGGCTGAAGTGGAATGGGCAAAGAGGAAACATTGAGTCGCATGTGAATAAAGGGAGAGGAAGAAATCGTTTGGGGAGAAAGAGAAGAAGGCTGTAACAAGGACAGCTCACATGTTGACTAGTGAAGACAGAAGATGGGATAAAGGTTGAGAAAGGCGAGAATGAAAAACTTAGAGTAAGGAATAAGGATTGTGGTGGGTGGGACAATTCTTTTCACAATAGCAGAGGGTTACCTCTGCTTGTAAGGAGCATGGTATTCTTATGTCCATATAGTCTCTAGTTTCTATAACTATCCTATATGAATTCCTAATAATAAAATTGCTGGGTGCACTTACGGTTCCAGTGAAGTATGTGAGAAATGATAACATAACACCGTTCTCAAGGATTGACTTCACACGAGCATTAACCATCATTCCTGGAACTAAGAGATCAATTGACATACCCTTAAGATCCTTTGTCTGTATCAAATGCACAAAGAAAATGACCAAATCAAAATGGAAAATGAGAACCAAAAAAGAAAGACACCAATTAGACAACATAATTAATACAAGTAAATCATACCACACTTTTGGACAATGTATCAGAGTCGGAACTCATGTAAACCACTTTACGAACTTTATCAATACTCTTAACCAAACCCTGCACAAGTTGCCCAATTCTAACTTCGCCAGCCAAACCTTCTGCAAGCATTTAAACAATAACAGAAAAGAAAACTATAAACTGCGTCCATGCAAGGCAAGATGAACCAACATGAATTCACAACAGTTCACTGATGTTAAGCTGTAGATCTACCTTTAGGTAAGAATCCCGTGAAAGAAGGCAAACCAAAATGAAGAATGTAACCATGATCTTCAATGCTTTTAACATATGCTACAAGGACCTGAATATACATATACATATACATAGTAAAGCAAATCATAAATTTCATCTCTCAATAAGTGCCATGGCACCCAAGGCCTCTGAAAATGGCATATGGATCATTAGCAATTCAAATTAAAATATGAAATGCATTGTAATAATCATTATTATCATAATATGAAATGCCTTGCGATTTTCATCTTTATTATAATATATGAAATGCATTGCAATTTTCATCTTTATTATAATATATGAAATGCATAGCAATTGTCATTATGAATCAAAATAAATAGCATAATAGAATGAATAAAATATTCTTAAAATTTGGGTTGACCCTACCACAACCCTTGCAAAACCAGCTTGTAAGGTGAGGAGTGTCCACCACTTATAAATGCATTTTCATATTAACTGAAGACCAGCATAGGATTTCTCAAGTGTCATTAAGAACATTTTAAAAATAAAGATTTTAATAGCCTTTTCCCTTAAGTACGTCATAATTAACGACAACAACCAAGTCTCTTATCCCACAAGGTGGAGGCGGCTACACAGATCAAACGACACCATAATCATCTATCATAAATCATATCTACAGCAAAACCATAGGCCTCTAAGTCTTTCTTAATAGTTTCTTTATAGTTTTTCTTGGCCCTCTGCTTCCAGTGATTGCGGTACAGCTCATTTGATCTACTCTCAATACTACAGATTGTGCAAGTCCCCTCCACACATGTCCAAACCACCCATGTTCAGAACTCTCTCTAATATTATCATTACTAATCCTATCATGTCTAGTATTTCTACTCATCCAACGCAACACTCTCATCTTTGAGACAGAGCATTTATTCTTGTATTGGCTTATTAGTACACAACACTCTATCTCATACAACATTGTAGGTCTTATAGTTTTATGATAAAAAAAATTCATTTAGCTTGAGTTGTACCTTTTAATCACATTAAACACTTGAGGCCCTCCTTCATGTCAATTATTATCACATAAAAGTAAATCATTATGACAACATCTTAAAATCATTGGAGGAAACTAAGTCCTACTCTAGATTTAAAAATAAAAGTAAAAGTTAATTACAAATAGTTTGATACATATAATAATGACATACCATGCCTTCCTGAACAACTTCTAAGTTGAAGTTCTTGTGCAACAACGAAAGACGCAAAGAAAGCCAAATTTTCCTGGTTCCTTTCTCTTTCTTGTCATCATCCAATCTAAGCACAATGCATGAAACTAGCTGCCCAACACAAAATACACCAGAAAGAAAACTTTCTCCAACCTGATGATAGAGAAAGAGAAACAAAGAGGTGAGCTAAAACATGCACAAATAAAAACAGAAAATGAATAACAATTGGAAAGTTGTGTTGGGACATTAACAAAGGCAATTCAACGAAAAATGTTTATTGCACACCTCAGTTTTTTTACCGAAAATAGGGTCCAATGCATCTGAAGCATTAACAATACCACGTAAACCCCCTGGTAAACTAATTACAAGGTCTTTATTATTTACTTCACCAACAACTCCCCACAGCTTCATTCCAGGAGCTATATTCTGGCATTCATGAAAGAGTAAAAACTTTAAGCGCAGACAAGGAACCACATGGTATGATGTCAATAATAAAAAAAAACATAAAAAAAATTAAAATGACCAGAAACACATTATAAAACTAGGTTTAAACATTCTGGGATGTAAATAAAACTGGGATAAAATATAAAACTATGAGTTTAACAGCTAATTTGATTTATCATGACAAAAATATACAAACTTGGCACTCAACCATGATAAAAAAATTCCTAGTTCTATGCACAGCTGTGATTTATAGTGACTCCATGTTTGAATTACACTATTATAATTCAGTATATTTACAGTGTATTTTTGGAATTCTTTATTATAAGAATTGGTATAAAAAATTTATCTTATTTACTATCTTATCACTTAAAAAATAATAGGACATGTTTACAACTTCTGATATACTATAGAACCAGCTATCATAAACATGTTGCTGTAGCAATCTAACATGTATATAATTAACAGTTCCTCCTTTAATTTTCTTTTAACTTTGAAACATTTATCTATTTAAAGAAAAAATAAATAATACACTCAACACATTTTGTCCAGGCATCACAATCTACTAATTGTAATATGAATCAATTTAAAATGTTTACTGCCAAACATTCGCGGCAAAAATGCTTCCTGTCAATTCTCCTTTGCAGTGAAAACTTTATTTATATATTAACTAATATGGGATTAATTGTCATACAATTTCAGTGTAAAGAGTTTTATTATGTCGATAAATCACAACTACTTGCATGTACAACTTTAAAATAGTTATAATTAAAGTCAAACACTTTTAATGATTAGATGGTTATAATTGACTGTCAGATGTTGTATATAAATTAAATCCTTAATGTACTTCACAATTTACAATTACTTTTACATTTATCCTATAAATATTTAAAAATTATTGTCCTCATAAGTCTAGTGTTCTTTACTAGGACTTAGTAAATTTCAACTTTATTACAAAGATGAAATCTAAATAAACCATTAATTACACCAAACAAAATCCATGTAAAAGGTAACCACTAAACAATGCAGTAAAATTCAAAATTAAACAAAATTAGTTAACAATCAACATTCATCCTCTATTTTACAAAATTGCTATATGTTACCTTGAGAGTAATTCTATTGACCCGCCGCGGCAATTTTCCGGTAATACCTTCCCCGGAGAGCGAGCCCCACTCACTCTCAAAATCATCACTCTTATCACTCTTACTAACCACATTCTTCCCTTTCTTTTTAGTCTTCCACACTTTCTTCGTCCGGTCCTCATCCCCAAACTTCTCATAATCATTACTACTTCGCTTCACAGAAAATTCTCCACCTAAACATAAATCCACATTGAAATAAAAAAAATTAGGCACAAAAATTAAACTAATTCAAATGAAAAAAAAAAAATAGGATTGAAATAAAATTAATAAAACGTTTGAAGGATTATTGATAACCTCGAGGAAAATCGGGAACTTCGTCTTCGAGTTGCAGAGCAACTGATTTAGACTTCACGACGGCGTCGTTTTGTTCCTTTTTTGGTTTGGATATTTTCTTAGAGGCTTTAGCGATTTTTGGCTTGTCGTTGTTCTTATTCTTCTTCTGCGGCTTTTCTGAATGCGGTGCCATGAGTTTGTTTCTTAGTTCTTCTTGTTTCTGGTAAGAAGAATGAAGTTAGTTTGCGTTTCGGTTGAGGCAGGTTGAAGAAGGAGCAGGGTTTACAAGGGTTTTAGGTTGAGAATGATGAAGGACGTTATGAACCAAATGAGTCCATACATAATATAATGGGCCAGATTGATTACAGGCTCATTGATGATACATATTGAAATATGTAAAACTATTATTTGCACCTTCAAATTTTACTTATACACAGTTTACAAGTCCTTTTTATATTTTAACTAAATAATCTAATTACAAAACTAACACACATTAAAGGTCTTTTTCGTCTTTTTCTTCCATCAAGTATCAACCTTAAGAGATTCAGTAACCAGAAAATTCACAGACCTTTTGATTTTTACTGAAATTTCTCAATATTGCATCAGTTTCATGCACTCAATTATAATACATGTTAAATTTAAATAATTATAAAAGAAACCACTTAAATATTTAAGTAGAGTTTAAAAATTAAGACAAAACAATAATTTTCATATGAAATAATTGAATGTAAAAGTATTCGAATTAAATTTTAATCTTTTAGTTTCTTTGTCTCTTTAATATATAATCAATTTAAAACAGTCTCAAAGTGCAAGCTAATGTCAATCAATCAATATTTTTTTCTAATCATTTGTCTTCTATTTATTTATATTATAATAATAATACTTTTGTATTCTTATTTTAATTTAATTGTATAAAACATTGATTCTATTGAATAATATTTTAAAATTAGTTTACTAAAACAAGACATGTGTATTGATGTAGATTTTGAACTAGTAAAATATTTTATTAAAGAAGAAGAAGAAGAAGAAGAAGAAGAAGAAGAAGAAGAATTGTCTAACTTTGATAATTCTCTATTGCAAATGCTTGAAGAAGTGTCTATAAAGGAGGAATGTCATCAATATATTGACATTGAAAGCAAAGAGAAAGATGATGGTCAAATTCAAAGTCTCTTTAAACAAGAGAGTGAGCTGAACGAAGCAATGTTAGTGTTTGAAGGTGATTATTCAAAGGTTCCTCAAAAGGATGCTTACAAGGAAATTATTGAGTCACTATTTTTTTGTGATGAAGAGAATGTCCATGACACTCAATTTGTTTTGAAGCCTTTGTAAATACAAATTAACATATTGTTTGCTACAAATTTCAATCAAAAGAAAGTAAATTTGGTCATGAATATCAATTTTAAAAGGTATAACTTTATCCCCATCTTTAGAATTTCTTACCTTTACTTTAAATGTGATAAGATGTTAATTGTTCAACATGGAAATGTGTTTCACCGACTTATCACATTTGGTGACTTTTTCAAATTTCCATTTGACTGGTGGATATGATGAGCTTGTGGTTTATTTGGATTATTTTTTTCATGTACGATATAACGGAGCTTAAATTCGTGGTCGAATTTCTTCAAGAAGGAGAGAATGATGAGGGCACAAAAAGCATAATCAAGATCAAAGAAGGCAAATGATGCTCTAATTAACTTGATAGTCACTTTATTTGAAGCAAGTACAACTCATGAAGAGTTGAAGCCCAAGATAGTCAATTGCTTAATCCAAATTGAAGAAATTAAGGAATAAAGGTTGCACCTATGTGTTATTAAATTATAATATTAGTTTTAATTAAAGTAGTAGACTGAATTACTAAGAAATTTTGATCTGATTGTAAAAACATGAGTTGAGCAAAATTTAGAGAACTTGTAAGGAGGTGCCACTATAAAAGGCAAACCCTTATTTTATTCAAAGTGATTTTTGAACATTATTTTTTGAGGCTTTGCTCCCTAGAGTCTTGAAAGAATTCACTTTGAACTTATCAAGGTTGTTAATCCTTATGGCATTCTTTTTGGCTTATCAATCCCTAGATTGTGGCGCCATTCTATTCTTGGTTCGTTTGTTGAATAATAACAAATTCTACCCATTTTCGTGTTCGATAACCTGCAATCATATCTCGAGTCCTACATACTTGTTTTCAGTGATTCAACTGCCTAACTTGCATTTTAGAATGTCATCGTTCACCTCGCTCTCCAGCAAGACGTGATTTTAGAATGTCAACATGAATATTTGAATTGAATACATTTAATAAGCAAAAAGATGGATTTTCTATGAAAATAAGAAAACATAAAACTTGACGCGTCTTTACCAAATGAGAATAATTCTGATTAGTAAATGAAACAATATGGTTTAAAGTTTCTCTAACGACCAAATGCCCAACAACTTACAAAATCAAAATCGTTTTAGAATCGACAAATTTATGAGTATTTAAGAATTCTTGAGATGCTAAAATTTGTCAATCTAAAAAATCTATGAAATTTTTAGTTAAAACACTCTTAAATAGATAGGTTAACTAGTCAAGTGGCAACTAAAAGATAAGATGTGTTATTTTTTAGTTTTGGTCATATATTAATCAATTAACAACAAGGACTTACATAATTGATCGAGTAAAAATATGATTGTCTGATACATGATCGCACATTAATTGGTTACCCAACTTAAACTAATTGATTAATCCGAATTGAACCGATCCGATCAAGAACGGATTGGGTTGTGTTAGGTTATACATAAATAGTAACTTGTTTTCTATTTTATGAGAGAAACACAAATAACAACAATAACAATTTAATTGAATGAAAATACATTCAATACTTGAATGTCTCAAAAACAATAAATTTTCAGTCACATCATTCAATTCTTAAAAAATCCACCAATCTCCCACACAAAAAATGCAACAATCTTCATATACATAAATAAATTCAACAAGCTTCAAATATATAGGTAAAGCCAATAGTAAATCAATAAAATATGCAAATTCATCAATTCTGAGCAACACCAAACTTCAAGCCCAACAAGTCCAAACACTTAACAAGTTCCTCAAATTATAGAAGGGAACAATTGGGAATCTACAAAAACAAATATCAATAATAAAATAGAGGAGATAAAGAAGGAGAAATAATAAATAAGTAAAATATGCATGAAATCAAACAATAACAAGTACCTTAAGATGTAGGAGTGATTGTGTTAATCTCAACAGTAGTCACCCCAACATCAATTGAAACTAATCTAGACAACTATAAAATTTTAAATACAATATACAATCTCATTAGCGTACCAAATAATTAAAAGAATAAAAAAAAATAAAGGAAAATCAATTTGAAAGTTAAAATAAAATATTCGTATCTGACTCAATCTTTTGTACTTAACCAACTCAACTGCTAAATCAATTTTCTTAGGAGATTTGATCCAATTTTGGGTACAAATCAAAGCTTCAACAAAAATGACATTTAATGAGCTGTTACACACACATATAATTCATATTTTGGATCGATGTCCAAGTATTAGTTGTCAAAGACACCATTTGTTTATTTGCAGACAACATACTTTTCAACTTTTCCTTCTCATCAAAATACAATTGCAAGCAATCTCTAGCAAAGGAAACACGGGGAGGAATTTTAAATCTAGGTTGAGCCTCACTCGTGAATTGCTTGAACCCTTCATTTTCAACATATTTAAAAGGGAGTTCATCAACAATTACCATATTTACATGTGCTATTCTAGTTCTCTCTTGATTAAATTCAACAAGTTTAAAACTAACAATATTAGAGTCATCATCATTTTCCTTTCCAAGAACAATTGTCTTATGTTTCTTATCAACTTGCCTATTTGGATTTTTCAAGCACTTATTTATATGTTTAAGCAAGTTAGTGGTTCCATGACTAGAACTATTTGCTACGTACACTTTCCCACAATACTTACATGTACTTGTATCATTTCCTTTATTAAAATGTAACCAAGCACTAGAAGAGGCTTTACTAGGTTTTCTTTTGGTTACCTCGTTGGCTTGAGTTGACGGCAATTGTGAGATGCCTAAATCTTGTGTTTGCCGTGATGAAGCTTTTTATTCTTGTGGAGCAAATTGATTAGGAGCTTCTTGTACTCATTCCATTTGTCTCAAATCAATACAATAATATAGTTATAAAATTTCAAATTGAACCTAAAACAAGAAAACAAAAGTCTAAAGCAATTAAAGCAAGCAAAAATAGAAAATTTCAAGAATAAAGTATAATAAGTATGAACAAACGATAATAGAAACAATAAAAAATCTAAAACAAAAATCTAAAAGTATTCATAAAAGCAAACAGTGATATTCAATTTTTTTTTAATTTAAAAGTATAAATAGATTATACCAAAATAAAGTACACAAAAAGATACTCTTTTCTAATGTTAAATCCATGTTATGGTGATTACGTAATGACTAACGACGAGTGTAAAACTAAAACTATTTAAACCATCCAATAAACCTAATCGTTTGCAGAAAAGAGGTTCAACTTTATACTATGTCAGATGTATGATGTTTGTGTTTGTATGATATTCGTTTGCAGAAATGTGTTAAAATTATTGTTGTTATATACAGTTAAACAGAGACTTCACCGATTAACATACTTCAATCACCAACTCCACATGGTTCAACTTATTTGGTTTTCCAGTTCACACCCTTTTCTCTTATAATAAAAATAGAAAGAAATAGAGATTAAAATAATTTGCATAAGACAAAATCATCAACTTGTACCACACTGTGTTGATTTTCTTTTTCTAGTTCCAAAAGAACAATCATACCCGTTTTTACAAATACTACCGACATAGGGTTTAGGGGGCAAAATATAATTACAATTTTATCATGGTGCAATGCACTCCAGCAAAATCCATCAATCCCCAAAACAAAGAAGCTCAGATTCACACATCATCAGAAAATTAAAAGATAAAATATAACATGTTCAATGATTTAATGTACTATTGCATGATTCCATGAACAATATATTACAAGTCCACAAATGCTACCATTAACATCCTACAACTATACTTAAATCTATAAAAATAGAAACCAAGAGCATTAATGAAAACAACAATCATAAAAAATAGAAACCAAAATCATTAATAAAAACAACAATCATAATAAATATAAACCAAGAACAAAAATGGAAAAAAGAAATAAAGTGGAGAAACAAAAATGGAAATAGAGAGATGAGACAAAAATGAAAACTCACTTTATTCGACTATTCCTGTGATCAGCGTCAGCGGTGGGATTGTGTGGTGGCTTCGATGAATGGGCTGTAAGAAGGTGGGAGCAGCTGGAGTCTAAAAGAAGAAGAAGAATTGTGGAATAACGTATGAAACCCTAGGGGGATGGGGTAGTTGGAACAGAAGAAGAAGAAGTGTGGAATAATGAAACCCTGTTGGGCTGCCAAATTTAAGAAAAACATAACTAGTCATCAGATCGGGTCTACGGGTACAAATTGTTGAACCCGTTACCTGAATCAAATATAAGCGGGTTTCAACGGGTTGGGTCGAGTCTAACCCAAATATAACCGGATACAGGTAAAAATCGGGTTGAGTTGGATTGGATGGTCAGGTTGGTGGGTCGACCCGCACCCATGCACCCCTACTTTGTTGTTAATGTTTTGTTTAATGCATCATTGTTGTCTGTGTTTATGATATTGTTGAAACACATTATTGTTACGAAAATTTAGCTGCACCATTATGCTTCAACGCTTAACTTAATCCCTTTAATATTTGAAAAATGTGACTCCACAAAACTAAATACTTCTCTAGTGGTTTACATGTAAAAACTTTATAAAAACTCCTAAAAATATTCTAGAAATTCCATTGGAGTTGCTCTAATTTTAGGTTTTGTTATTTAAGATAAATATGAGACTGAAATAGTATATGAGAATTTGCACACACAAAAAAAATGTAGTAAGAAAACCCATAAAATAGGTGTGATCTTTTTGGAAGTGTTTCAAAGTAAATAACATTATTATATCATTTTGGTATACGGAGTTTCTATCCCTTCTCTTTACTTCACTTGGTAGAGGTGTGACCAACACGTTCTATAATGGAGGTATGCAATATAGCCATTTATTGAATCTATATAAAAGATGTAAAAATACTCAATAACAATACTACTAATTGTCATTATGTTATTTCTTAGAATTTTTGTTATTAATATTCTTTTTTAGTGTTATTTTTTTTAAAGCATTATCTTTTATTCCTTTTATTTTCATTATTTTACTTAGTGTAACATATTGTAATTCATATTTTTACTTTGTCGAGGAAATGTCTTCTCCCTAAGAAAGAAGTGAATCAATTTCACCCGCTCATATGACTCATAATGAGGTGAGTGGACATGTGCCTATAAATTCAACTCAAGTAGAAGCTAACACACAAGCAAATGATAATGTCACAAGTCAAGAAAATGAAGTTCCAATTGTTGAGAGAAAGACGGAAAAAAAAAAAAAAAACATCAGTTATTTGAAATGATTTTGATGAAATTGAAGAAGTGGTAGAGAGATTGTTAAAAATTATGTTAGACTTAGTCAATTAGTTTCTCTGATCTCACCAAATGTATATAAATAGGTGAAAGATCTCTTAGTTAGTTAGAGATTTTGTATATATATTTTTTCTAACAGTTTCTTTAATCAAAGAAATGAGCAAGGCTCAACTTTCAGTTGTTCATCTCTTTCTCAATTTTCTTTTTCACATGGTATCAGAGCCTTTGAGGCTTTGAACCTTTCGTTTTTCCCTGCGCGATTCTCTCCATCTTTCTTCTTCAATTCTTCATGTTTTTTTTTCTTCTCTGTTACACCATGTCTTATGATTCCAACAACGATGAATATGTTTCTAGTGAGTGATCTTAGAGCGTTCGCAATGCCAAGAAATGCAATGTCAAGGGTTATTAAAGTAATATGCTTGATCCCTACTTTATGCATCCAACGAATTATTGATCCACAACATCATCATAGTGTTGCATCAATCCCAGGCCAAAGAATTGCATTTTTCTGCAAAATTAAGTTTCAATCATAGAAATAAAAGATTTGACAAGTGGAGTTGTCTCAAACTTGGTTCTCATGAGATATACCCATGTGAACCTACTTTTGTCGTCAATGACAGTGAGGAAAAACCTAAATCCAAGCATGGAGGGAATGGAAAAAGATCCCCAAGTATCAATATGGACAAGTCAAAACAGTTTTGAGGAAAAGTATGTCTATCTGGCAAAAGTCAGTGAGTTTGAATTTAAAGTCAACATCACTTCTTATACACTTAAATTTGGTGCAAAATTGAGTTTCAATCATAGAAATAAAAGATTTGACAAGTGGAGTTGTCTTAGACTTGGTTCTCATGAGATATACCCATGTGAACCTACTTTTGTCATCAATGACAATAAGGAAATACCTAAATCCAAGCATGGAGGGAATGGAAAAAAGGTCCCCAAATGTTCACATGAACTAAGTCAAAATAGTTTTGAGAAAAAGTATGGCTATTGGAAAGGAAGCTATTTTTTTGCTTTGCTTAAAAACATGTATCAATTGGAATAGAAGATTTATGAACTTTAATAAAATGAATTTTTTTTTTATTGATGTGCAACAACTTATCTCTTAAAAGATGTCCAAATCTCATGTGCCAAGTTGTACAAGTAACATTGCCTATGGTATGACTACCAATACTTAACAGGTTGGAACTATAATCTAGATTAGGGATTTTGGATGATTTTTGAAAGTCAATAAAGGGTGTTATATGGAAGGTAAGTTTGTACAACCCTTGAGATAACTCAGTTTCACCCATCTTCTTGGTACATAAGTGATATTAAAGGAAAAATTATGAATATACAAAACATCAGTTATAAAAATTTTTCCACAAAAGAAGATAGCCTCTGCAAAATGTGCAGTGATATTGGTGTCTTTTGTCAATTTAACAATGATGAATTTAATTTGTTTAATGCATGAGAACAAATATTTTATATAACAGACATGGTATGTTGCTCATGTATCAATGATCCAAAGTTGAGGTGTACGCAAAGGTGCAATGACACAAATATTACCTAAAGAAAGAACTGTTCTCTTAACCAAAGCGTTACATGTTGGCCCCTTTCATTTTTTTGTATTCCAAACTTGGAATGATTGACATCCATTCCTGCTTTATGGGGTGTTAAATTATAAGTTCTTTATATCTTTATATTTCAACTTATTTTAGCCTTAGATACAAGTTAGTTAGATTGTTAAAAATTATGTTAGACTTAGTCAATTAGTTTCTTTAATCTCACCTGATGTATATACATAGGTGAAAAATCTCTTAGTTAGTTAGTGATTTTGTACATCATTTTTGTAACAAATTCTTCAATCAAAGAAATGAGCAGGCTCAATTTTTCAGTTTTCATCTCTCTCTCAATTTATTTGTTCACAAGTAAGTTAATCCTTGGTGGTTCTTTGTTTCATATTAGATGTTGTGCTCACATATTGAATTTGTTAGTGTAAGACGACCTTAGAAAATTAAGGATATTGTTTTCAATATCAGTAAAAGTGTCAAATATGTTAAACATAATGATACAAGGCTAAGGGCATTTGATGTGGTTGAGCATAAATGCTTGAAAGAATAGAAACTTGTTATTGCTTGTCCAACAAGATGGAATTCAACCTTTAGTATTCTATCAACTGCTTTGAAATTTAAGATTGTCTTTACAGCCTATAGAGAAAGAGAGACTCGTTATGATGATACCCTTTCACTTGAAGAATGGAACAAAGTTGAGAATGTTCGTAAACTGCTAGAAACGTTTAATCTTGCTATTCATTTGATCTCATGTACTATATCAACTATTTATTTTTTGTACTTTATTAGATCACTTTATTATTCTTAAAAGTATTTGATATAATTACAATTTTAAATATAGGTTGTGGGTATCCAACTGCAAATTTGTATTTAGTATAAATTTGGAAGGTGAAACAAATATTTGATAAGGCAGATGAAGACGAAAATCTCTTTATGAGAGAAATGGTAGGTCAATGAAAATAAAGTTTGACAAATATTGGATCCTATGTGCAAATTTCATATGGTGCGTATATGTTTTTCCTTTATATATAAATCTAAAGATGTTGTTGATGAAAATATAAAAAAAGTCAGGAGTTTATTGGAAGAATTATATGATGAGTATGTAGCTCTATGTTTGGAAGAGTCTTTGTCTCATTTTCTTAATTTGGATAGTAATAATCAATTATCATCTCAAGAGAATGCTACAATTGTCACTAGATTTGACGAAGCTATGAACATTATGCATGAAAAGGAAGTTGTTCCTCCAATAAAATCAGAATTGCAAGATTATCTTGATGAATGTATTTACATTTCTAACACTATCTCCTTTTGTGCTTTGAACCAATGGAGGAACAACAACATGAAATGTAAGATCATATCTAAGATGGTTGCTGATATACTAGCTATTCCAATCTTAAATTGTGACATCTAAGTCCACATTCAGTGCTAGAGATAGAGTTATAGATGAATTTCACTCTAAATTAAAGGACAAATCCATTGAAGCTCTCATTTGTAGTGGAGATTGGTTCCGTCATAATTATCATGTGAAGAAAAAATAAAAAGTAAATGTCTCTTATTTGATATGATATTTTATTAATTAATATTTATTCATTTTTTTAGGATATTTGTTCATTTATTTATCTTTTCTAGTCCAATAATTAACATTTAAGATTTGATATCATTTTTGTTTTTTTCTTGGGTTCTGAATGTGTTTTGTTGGTTGATATATGTGTAAGTTGTTCAATTTTGGTTCTAGAACTGAAGAATTTGAGTTTGAAGAGTAAATGCCTCAATCTGGTGTAATGTTTTTTAAAGTGGAAGGCAATGTCTTTTTGTTTTCTGCTAATTATGAAGTTCATTTTATTTTATTTGAAATTTTTGGAAAATCATTTTGTAGATTGCAGACTTACAGTTTGCTAAATATGAGGTTCATTTTGTTTCTTTGTAATTTTTAGAAGGTTGTTGCAAACTAGCAACTACATGGTTATAATTTATTAACTTTGCTTTAGTTCATCATTTTATTAGCTTACATTGTGGTTTTAGATTTATTAGCTTTTCTTAAATTGGTAGAAATTAGTAACAAACATATAACATACCATTGCAAATTGCGGGACTACCAAACTAACATTAGGCTCAAAATAAACTAAATGATAAATAAAGGCCTAGTTAGCCTATTCAGAAATAGGAAAAATGGACCATTTAAAGGCCTTAATGTCTTTGAAAAAAAAATCTTAATGTGAAATAAACTTTTAAATATGTTTTAAAGTCAGACCAAACTAGATAAAAAGAAGTATGTGACAGATCATAGGTCAGACTCAGACCTAACAAATTCATCGTAGGCCAGACTATGATCTTTCAAAGTCTGACATATTCCTAGCTCTAATAAAGACTTATGCAAAGCGGTGCATCTCTAGCTAGAGCAACTAGTGATTGACAGATCATTAGTTATCTCTTTGGAGATTCATTTAGATTATTTGTCTTTCGTTCCTTGTTTATGTTTTATGTCTTGCTTACTATGACCTAAAACACTTGTATTGGATTATGTAAAATTTGATTTTGGCTTAGTTATTTTTAATGTGATATGTAATGGTGTTTACGTACTTTTAGCACTTATACGATACTGCTACATTATGAGCCCAGTCAAATTAGATTATATATTAGTTCATTAAGTAGTTAACACGTTTAATGAATGAAAATCAAATTGCTTATATGGTAGTTTAGTTAATAGACACACTAAACAAATCTAAATATTTACTTAGAACCATAAAATGAATGAACTTATTTTAACGACAGTAAAATAGATTTAATTAGTGTTTAGACATAAGAGAATCTTAATACTATTTTATTTATTTATATTTCAAAAAAGAACAAGAAATTAGTTTTGCACTTAAATGTTGTAGCACCGTGAAGTTTCAAAGGATGTATAGTTCAATTCTTTCATAAAATCATAACTCAATCACTTTTTTCTTTAACTTCTTTAAATCTTAGTTTCTTTACAACATGGTATTATTTGTCGTATTTTCAAATTACTAATTAAAATGAATGGTTGTGTGATATTTGGGATTTGCTAAACAATTTTTGTGTAAACGAACTCTATTTATCACTCTATTATTTATTATTGACTATATATAATTTGCACAACAGTTATTTACAAACACAGTTTTATTATTATTTAAACAACAATTTGTTAAAATCATCGTGAGACTATGGGAACAATTTGATTGATTTGTTTCACATTATTAGTTATATGTTATATGGAGATTAGTATAAAATTATCATAAATAATGAAGGATATTAAAAAAAAACCCACAAAATAAACATTATGTTATAAAAATAACGAAATTAAGAGCATGATATTCTAAAATGTAAAAAAATAATGTTTATTATAGATTAAAAAAGCAATTTTAATTCTATATTTCTAAAAATT
>JBBPBP010000001.1:26498866-26519463 GCA_037974735.1 Cicer chorassanicum
ATCATGGGATAAATATTTATTAATAAGAAATTTTTATAAAATCATGAGATAAATATTTGTAAATATGAAAAAATGTATGATAAATATTTTATAAGTGATACATAAAAAACATGAGACAAATATTTATAATTACATAAAAACAATCACAAGACAAATATTTTCTATTGATACATAAAAAAATACGAAATTGATAAATATTAAAAAATAATGAGACAAATATTTCGGTTGTGACATACAAAATACAAGACAAATATTTGTCACTAATACATATAAAAAAATGGTGGTGACATACAAAACATAAGACAAATATTTGTCGTCGATAAATATAAAAAATTACGAGATAAATATTTATCATTAATATATAAAATGAGATTTTTTGTTTTTGTTTAAAATTTAAATGAGACACTTCTCCAATGCCAAATACGCGTCATATGTGAGAGAACACGGATTTCTTGCTAGTTTTAATTAAAAAAAATTGGATGCTAACTTGGAGGGAAAAACAAACCTTTAAGTTTCAACGAGATAAGAGCTGACTCTATATAATCAAAAGAGAACTCATTTTAACAAACTAATTATCTTAATTATTTGTGAGTTTTTCACTATTATCAATGTAAAATAAAATAATATTTTGTAAGTTGTATTCATAGTAATTATTGAAGATAGTATAGAAAAAGTAATTAAAATTACATGAAAATGACATTGATTCTGAGATAATTTACTAAAGTGACATTCATCATTAGACGAATGAAGTATCTTATATCAAATATTTGTACAAGAGATGAAGTGTAATGGTTGTAGGGAACCTCTACACTAGTAATTTTGTTTTAAAAAACTTGGGTATGATATTTCCCCATTTGTAATTTTATAGGAGTAATAATGTAGTTGAATTTCATCTTCTATGTGTTGATTCAAACAGCTTGTAGTAAATGCACAATGATATTCAAGCAACATCAATATCTGTACGTACAACTTAATACTAATGTTTATTTCATTCATTTCTTATACACGAATGACGTTTAATTTGATTGTTGAAGTTAATTGCATGAGGTTTTGGTAGAATTGGTGGGATTCCGTGTTTATACGCAATGCACAAGATTCAAGCAATTTTCGTTGGATAAGATTTTTTAAACATGAAAAATTTGCATTTACCTCTTCTGAGGTTACCTTGAATAACATTAACACCCCTTCTAATTTTGATAAAATACACACCTATCGAAAACTTTAATTGTGTCATATAGTAAATGACATGAATAGACATAAGTGTGACAAAAAATGTTTAATGCAATTTTTTTTAGTGGGTATATGGAAGGTGAATGTTTTTTCAAAACTAAATGGGGTGTTAGTGTAGGGGAGGTATATGCAATTTTCCCTTTAAATATTTATACCTCCCTCGATATTGGTCAATCATCTAAATATTACGTTTTTTATTTTTTCAATTTTTTTTTGAATTGGATTGAAAGTTTATATAATATAGATCATGCATATAAATTTTTACCAAAATCTAAATTCATTTGATATGTTGTTGAGATAAATCAAAATTAACGTCTTATGTACTTTTATTGAACACCATTAATCTTCACTAATTTCAATAACATATTAAATGATTTTATATTTGTGAAAAATTTATATATATGACCTATATGATATAAACTTTGAATCCAAATAGAAAAAATTAAAAAAATAAAATAAAATTAAGAAAAATAAAAATGATTGACCAAGATTGAGAGATATTTAAATTGAGAGAATCTAAACTGACTTCGATCTCGCTATTACACACCTTAATATTAATGCATAGTCATTTATTTTTGGTGCACGAAAAACATTTATTTTTGGTACACACTTTAAATAGAATTGGGGAGATTCATTCCGTTTGTAGTTAATGCATAATATAAATTCAAGCAACTCCTATCTCAATAATACGAGCAATTTAATATTAATAAATGTATAATCATTCATCGTAGATGAAATAGTAAAGAAATTTGTAAATAATTGCGATGTCTTGAGGTTGAATGTATCTGATATAATAATATTGATATTTAGTAGTTGAGTTAAATATTACATACGTGTATAAAATGATTTAAATATAATAGACGGTGAAAGAAAAACAATGAATTACATAATATACGATAAGTGGCATCAAAGTATAGAATAGTTGAGGAACAGTTTTTTATTTTTTTTGAGTGCTAAAAAATAAATTGTTTGTATGTGATGACATAAAGATCAAAATTTTATAAGAGAAAATAAAATGAAGAAAATTTTAAATAATAAAACCTTTTTTTGTTTAAGTTTTAATCCGATATTTTTTGGAGTGGAAATTGTAAGCTTGAATTAAATAGCAAACTATGAAATTGGGATATAAATTTGTGACCGTTGTGTTAAGTTTTTGTTTGAATTTAAGGAAATTGAAATAGTTCTACATTGCTTGGAATTGTAAATGAAAAAGGAGTTTCAAGTTATATATATATATAGCTTTAATTTTTCATTACAATTTGCACCGGTTAAAAACATTTTAAATTTATATCTAACTCTTTCTTTCTCTCTTGTTTTAGAGTTTTGCGAGGTAATTAGTGTTGAGATAAAACTTCTCTCAAATGTTTCAATGATAACAAAATTATTTCAAAGATTATGATTATACTTATTATCTAACCTGTGCTCTTGAGTGTATCCAAGTTAGAAAACAAATTCCTCACCACCTTGATCAAAAGAAGTATATTTGACACAAATTAACATGTCCTCTAAACTAGAGGATAAACAAGTTAATGATGAAACTTTAACCTCTGTGACAGAGGATATACAATACTACAGAAAAGATGAATCTACGACAAATTCAAAGAGGATGAATCTTTATCTGAAGACAAATAGTAATAAAGCAAAAGGATAAACAAATCATGAAAAGAGGATCCATGCCAGAGGATAAACAATGAAAGGATGAACTTCTGGGTTCCATTCATCCTCTTACATAGGAAATGTCCAAATGTATCATAGTACAAAAAAGTGTTGTCCTTGACAAGAAAAACAAGACTCTACAGTTCTTGAAAAATGAAAAAGTTAAAAGTACAAGTCATGTCCTAATTTATGGAAAGTTCAATCCTCCTATCCGAGGACGGACTACAAACTCATCCTCTTAAGCTTATGTATTACAAGGACAATTGAATGACACTTTTGTAAATCAAATTCATGACCATGCACAATTAAACAAGTATCCAACATTCACTTGGTACTTTTCCTCATGAATGAAGCTTCATCATCTCTATAAAAGGAAGAGAACTCTTCATCATTCTACACAACAACCACTCATACAAAAGAGAAACACTCAAAGCTAAGAAGAGCAATCTCATCATCTCTTTGAACTTTCTACAGTCTTTAACTATATCTTTGAAAGTATCCTCTTAGAAAGTGTTGTAAAGAGAAAATCATACTCTTATCACAATTCACTAAAACTGTATATTCTAAGTTCATATAAACTTGGTACTATGTGTAAATCAAGAAGAAAGATAGTGTAAGTCTGGTGAGTCTGAAGAACAAACACAGAGAAAAAGAGTCCCATTAGAGGGCAAGTTATCTTGAACATTAGTGAAACTCACAAGTTTGTGAAGAACTGGACGTAACCCATTTTGGGTGAACCAGTATAAATTTGTGTGTGACCTTTTTACATGTTTTATTATTTCAGTTACATACGTTCATCCCCATAAATTTTGCTTTTCATCATCTCGTAGAGGATACAGTTTTAAATAGCTCATAAGAAAGTTTAAAAACTACAATATCTCTATTCAACCCCCCTTCTAGTGATATTTTAGCTACTTCAGTTAGATATTTTCTTGGGAGAGTGTCATTGTATTCGAAGTGTGGGGTATTTGAGAGAACTTTATGTGTTGTAGTAGTTTTCATATATTGTTATTCTTTGGTCATTGTTTTTTCTCCACTTTGGAGTTTGCACATTATTTTCTTATGTTTTGGTTGTTATTTTAATTTCTCTGTTTTTTTATTTATTTTCCCAACATATGATATCAATAGCTTTTGGTTCAGTCTAGGGAAGAAAAATTCTTAGTATGCTCTGTAGTTGTAGTTTTGTTTGATATTCCCATAAGAACAAAATTTAGTTTTGTGGGAAATTAAGTTCTTAGTATGCTATGTGGTTGCAGCATTGTCTGATCTTTCACATAAGAAAATAATTTTGATATTGTAGAAGCACTATTTAGGCAAGGTTTTGACTAAGGAAAGACTTGGTTATTAAGTGGTCATTTGTGGCTCACATTTCTTTCTTGGGAATCTACGTGTGGCACGATTTACAGTTTTTATACTACTTGTTTGTTAAGTGTTGTTAAATTTGACATAGAGAAATTTGATGGAAAATTAATTTTGGCTTGTGGAAAATACAAGTCAAAGATATGTTGATACAATTAGGATTATATAAGCCGTGAAAGGATTTTTTTTGAAATGGACAACAAAAAATGGGAGGAATTAGATTTGAGAGCCGTAACTGCAATTCGTTTGTTTGGCTAAGAATATTCTTGCGAATGTGCAAGACAAGTCGACAATTAAAGAGCTTTGGGAGAAACATGAAGGGATATATCAAGGAAAATGCATCTCAAATCGATTGTTGTTGAAGGAGCAATTTCTTAATTTACGCAAGAATGAAAATATGAAAGTATATGATCAATGGTATTAAAAGCCATTGCAGTGAAGATGAATATAAGGTGTTAAGACTCATATGGTCTCTTCTATCTTCCTATGGGCATATCAAACCTATTTTGATATATGGAAAGAAAACTTTGAGCTATGAATAAGTTGCCAACAAAATTATTTCTGAAGAAAGAAGGTTGAAAATTGAGGAAAACACTTTATTAAAATCAGTGTTGGTTGTTAGGGGCAGGCCTTATGGGAAGAAAATTCATGTAGCTATTTTGAAATGTGAAAAGCCTGGGCATATGAAGAATAATTGTCTTGGTAGAGAAATGTCAGAAAAGAGTTCTGAGTCGAACGCTAGCAATGTCTCCCTCATGATGAGATATGATGATCTTGTTTAAAAATGAGAAGTGTATCCTTAAGACATTTTCGCACTACCATGGAGAAAGATAAATTATTGCTAGTGGCTTAACACATGGGCATTGATTGGCATTGATGCAAGGTATGCTGTTAAAATTATGTCGATTGCTAAAGAACTTTATGAGAAAGCCAACATGGAGGTTGCACCATATTTTTCAGCATGGTTTCGACATGGAGAAGAAATTCTTGAAGTGGTTTAGCTTCAACTGGAGTATAATTTTTATGGTGGAGTATGATAGCTCTTTGAACTATGATATTAGTATAAACTATGAAAGTTGAAGATGCATCCATTTCAATCAAGGTGGAGATTGTTAAGTTTTGGTTGAAATTGAGGAAATTGAAATAGTCCGACATTGTTTGAAATTGTAAAGGAAGAGGGAGCTCAAAGCTATATATATGACTCTCGTTTTTCATTACAATTCGCTCCACTCAGAAACACTGTAAGTTTATATCTAATTCTTTATTTCTCTCTTGTTTTTGAGTTTTGTGAGATAGTTAGATATTACGATAGTGTGTTTATATTAGGGGTGTGGGGGTATTTGAGAGAACTCTACGTGTTGTAATAATTTTCACATAATGTTATTCTCTAGTCGTGGTTTTTTCATCGGTTTGGAGTTTTTGTGTTATTTTCTTGTGTTTTGATTTTTATTTAAATTTCTTTGTTTGTTTATTTTCCCAACACATCAAACAATTTAGGACATCAAATTTATGAATGGACAAAAGTCTTCTTCAAATTAAACTGCATAAAGTTTGACTGCTCCCTTTGTCAGATAGCTTTGTTAAGTATAGATGTGCAACGTTAAGTGACACAATGAATTGTCCATGTGTAAGCCATATTACAGAGAGTATTTTGACGTTCAACGACTATAATAATCAACAATCCTATTTATCTTTTTCCACAAAGTGCTCTGAAATTTACAACTGTAGGCAAAATGTACCATGAAATTTACAACCCACAGTAAAATTAATGCTTTTGATCAATATCCATATCAATCAATATATTTTATGTACATATACCCTCTGGTTGTGGGATTGAGACCGATGATTCCTCCTTGTTATGTATCCTATAAAATATTCATTAATTATAGGCGTCATATTTCATACTTAGAATAAATAATAAAATTAACAAATGAAATTATACCATAAATTTAGTCTTGATCTTGACATTGTTTTGCTCTTCAATAAGGCCAAATTGTGACACGTGAATCTCTCTGCTTGTATTTCTATTGCATGTGCACTTGTATCTTCTGGGACCATTGATGAACTTTTTTATTGTCTTGTTTATTTAAATTTTGTGATCGGAGTGCCACCGAAATTCATCTTTTAGATTTACGAATTAGGAAATACAGATTTAAGGGAAGAAAGGATAGAGATATAAAGACGAAATAAATTGTATTTTCGGATTTTTAGATTTAGGGATTTCAAATTTTGGAGAAGAAAATAAATAGAGATGTCAAAATGTTTCATGTGACATGGTTTAGACGTTGACACCACAATGTCAATACAAGTGAGATTTTTGCTAAACATATTTGAATAGATCTGCAGTTGTTCATGCCCCACCACCACCACACCCCTTCTAATTAGCGTGGTTTCAATTGCGTGTTTTAATATTGATGGGATTGTTGGTCGTATTCATACCACAATACTCTTATAGCCCATATCTCTAGTTTTGGGGAATGAAAATATTGTGACGAGTTATATCTATGCTTTCGTTGAGTGAAAAACATCCCAATACTCAGCCTAGGGATAATGTCTTTGTGCTTACCATGAAGAAGTGGTGAAGGACAAATGAAGGATCTTGAGTCAGAATCAATGCTCATATTTCTCCTTTTTTTACACATCCCACAACCCTTTTTCCCTTATCTTAGAAGAAAACTAAGTGTTAATTCCAAGTGTACATAAATTTTTAGTTTTTATAAGTATGTACCCTTGTGAACTCCTGGCTCAAAGTCTTGTACTCTATAATTGTTCCATGCTTAATAGTTTGCAAATGTACTAATGAATTTATTTTTTCAACCATCTTGTCTTTAATTTATACTTAGTTGTCTTGCCACATATGCTTAACCATGTATGATAGAGCTCAATAGATATGTCGTCGGACGCGGCTAGTGTTCGATTGTACTTTCATCTTTGCACTTTACTCTGTCGTGGATAATCTTTGTCCGTCTTGAATAAGGATAGTCATTAGTGTCTCAACATGATGTGACTCGAAATTTATTTCCTTATTCCCCATCTTTCCTTTATTTCAATATTTCAAAAGAGCAAATCTAAAAGTTTCTACAATGACTTTTTAGACTCAAAATAGATGCATAATACACATATACTCAAAAGATACATTAAAAAAGGTCCGTTGATTAAGAGGGCCTACCAAAAAATGTGAGTGATACTTGAATCAACTAACAACTTGCTACTCAACTGCTTGTGAATTTGAAAACAATAAACAACATGAAAGGATAAATCACAAAGACTCAGTAAAGAGACAACAATCACCACCAACTAGAAGGGAAACACAATTAGGCACGAATAATAATTTTTCAATTTTGTGGCAATTATGCTAAACAATACTACATTAAGTATATATAATTCCCAATAAAGTATACATACAATAAAATCAATAAACTTATAAATTTAACTGTTCAAGTTGAAGTATTTAAAGTCCAATTCATTAAAGAGGTGAAATCAAAATGAGCAATCTTAAAAGGTTAGTAGAAAATCTAACATGTAAAACCATAAATTTTTAAGAATTGAGAGATAGTTTCATCTCATTGGTAGCTCTCTCCTCTTAAGGGTGGCATTTCCCTTAGGGATGGCTCCATCTAATGAATAGTTCTCTCATTTTAATCTCGCAATACATCACATCACATCAATTAAGGAGCTTACATCTCGTTGATAGCTCTCTCCTCCTAATGATGACATCTCATAGGGGCGGCTCCATCTAATAGGTAAATCTCTTGAAATTATAACAACGATTTCCGCAACACATATTTCAAAATTATTTCTCATCTTGTCGTAACTCATGGAAAACATATTCAACTGTACATTGATTCATTATTTAAACACATTATAGCTCATAAATAAATCAAACTATAAACATATTATATACCAAATAACATAAACCTAAGTATTTGATGACAAAGAAAGATTTCAAAGGTCGTGTTTTCCCATTTCTTAATAAATATTTTAAGATAGACAACGAGTAAAATAACAATTTATAGAATAATAAAAATATGCGACGATGATCGCCATCTACTCACAACTTTATAGTGTCTACTAAGTTTGCTCTCCAACAATTCCCAAATAAGTAGATAGAACCTTAGCGGACATATCTAAGCATCAAAAGTATTTTATAGACTTTAGAAAATTGCTCTAAAGCTTTATTAACAATAGGTAACCATAAAAAGTCTTTAAAATCTACTATAAGGATCGAAATAATTTTTTTAAATAAAACTACATATACCTAAAAATGGAATCATAAACTTGAAGTTGTATTTACCTTAAAGAGTCTCAATAAGCAATTTTCAAAGACCGGATACTCTTTTCCTTCCTTAAATCACTAACCCTAATCCCAAAATCTTATATAGAAATATGAGAAAACTTTACATTTGAAAATATTAAATTTCTATCATAGATCATGGATTTATAAGTGCTGTTTTTATGATTTGAAGTGATAAGAACAACAAGAAAAAATAAAATAGAAAGGGATGCAAAAATGTAGGAGCTGTGAGGAAAAGATTATTTATGAAAAGAATATCTTGTGGTAAAAAAAATTAAATTATTTATCAAAAGAATATCTTGTGGTAAAACAAAAATATTTAACATGATGGAAGATAAGCCATAAAGAATCCAAAAGCAAAAGTAAAGAGATAAAGGAAAGGAAAAACACACAAGGATTTTTATACTAGTTCATAACAACTTTTGCTACATCTAATCTTCCCATTATAGAGAGATTTGTCATATTACAGTTAGGGACTTAATCCATTCAAGTATTATTAATTCAATCTCTACGGGCTTTAAGTATTCTCTAAGTTTCTCCAAGCTAAGAATTGTTTGCTAACCTCTTAAGGATATATTGTAATGCCTCAACAGGCAACTAGAAATAGAATTTCTGGATTTCTCAAGAATACTGGCAGACTTTGCTTATTCAGTTTGTATCGCAATGCCTCAATAGAAAATTGGAAATACAATATATGGATTCCTCAATAATACTAGCAGGCTTTACCTTTTGAGTTTGTATTATAATGCCTCAACAAACAACTAGAATTATTGTTTCTAGATTCCTCAATAATACTGACATACCTTGCCTCTCGAGTTTGTATTGTAAAGCCTTAACAGGCAATCAAAAGTACAACCTTTGGATTCCTCAAGAATACTAATAGACCTTGCCTCTTGAGATTACTACTCTAAAATGAAATATAAGCAAAAATGATAACTAAAAAGTTGATGTATTTGGTCTTAGTTTTTAACCAAATACATCAACTTTCCAACTACTATTTTTGTTTATATTATAATGTATGAGCAGGAAACCAGAAGTACAATATCTGGATTGCTAAAAAATACTGTCAGACATTGCTTCTTGAGTTGAATTTGTATAATACCTCTCTAGATTCTATGTATTGTTCTAACTGCCTCTCGAAACTACCACTAGATACCTAATAGTCTTCTCAACAATCCTAGCAAGGCCTCTTGCACTATTGAGGAATCAAGTGTTTACCTATCTTTAACAAAAGAGATAGCCATTACTAGGCCGATTTACATTCGATCATACAAGTTTGTGTCTAACATGACACAAAGTTTCTGCGATGATTCTAACTCTCATTGAGAGCATATTGCAATTTCATTCATATATCAATTCAAGCATCATAATTCATTCTGAACTATTGTGACTATATTTGATTGATTTGTAGACATATCTAATTACTCTCGTAAGAGAGGATACTACAATTGACTCTCATGTTCAAGGACTTTTATTGATATGTTATTTCAAATATGAACATGTCTTTTTCTTTCTATGTATTGATATTTTAGACTTGTCATTTGATTTTTATGTTATGAACAAAGTCTTAGATCTTTTTCACTCATTCTTCTCACACTTGATGGAATCGCAAAAATTTGAACCAAGTTCTTTATATAATCTTGAGAATATGTCTATTGAGAAAAAGAGCTGTTGGAGATGATCATAGCCTGCTAAAATTGTAGAAGTAGTTGTTTGACTTTACACCTTTTTGGTGTGCATGCTTTTAGACTACATTATACTTATTTCCATAGATCTTGACATCTGCCTTAATTCCTATATTGTTGATTCATATCATCGAGACACAAAGGAAGTGGAAATTATTCACCAAAGGAAGCTTGTTACTATTGAAGCTTAGTGGATTCTCCTTAGATGATCTTTACGTTATTCCGAAGGAAACTATTATTTGTAGATCATTGTAGTAGAGGCAACTTGAGCTTCCTTAATCTATGCAGATCTTCAAAATCAGAAGAATGTTGACCAAAGCAATGTCTTGCTTGTTGTCTTTTCATCAAACAATTGATCGCTTAATTTGTCTTCAGGCGCTTGATCAATTATGATTCTTTTGGTCATTTCTTTAGACAATTACTAATCAGAGGTTTGGACTATAGCCATTTGTTCTAAAATTGTATGTGATTTTATCTTCTTGTTCAGAGGATAAGTTTCACATAGTAATGCAAACTAATGTCTTTAGCCAAGAACTTCATAGATATTTGATCAGCATAACTTTTTTCTTAGTTATGACTTGTTCTTTCATTTATCACTAACTTTCTTTGAACGTAAACATTTATCAATTATGTCATAACTCCTGATGATACTTATGTTAGATAGTAAATAACATACATTTTTCATATGTCTTAAACAATCTACAAACATAAAGTAACCCAATTAGAGCATAATAGTTCTCTTGCTAATAGGAATTTGTATTTGAACCAATCTGATTCTTAAAAAACCATATGTTTTTTTTTTCCAAGTTAAGAATAATACACCTATACCTTGGCTTTATGTGAGTAACATTGCTAGTCGTTGTTTCATCGGAACCTACATCTAGTCTTGGAAATAGTTTAAGAATGAAGTTTACCACGGCCTTCCATGTTCCGCTGATAAACAAATTTTCTATGATTCCTGGGCCCGAGAATGTTTCCCATTGTCTTAGCCTGAGAGTTCGATTTCCAAGTTGGATCTCTACAAGTATCCCCAACAGACAAGGAGAAGACATAAGTTGAATTCTAAGCACCATGAGTAACACCAAGGCTATTGACTTATTGAGCCTTAAGAACAACAAGGATGAACTTGTAGCTTTACTATGTAAGCTTCACTTCATATCTTTCATTACTATTATTGTTTCTTCTATAATTCTCTTTCTTTCTATATCGCCTCATAGCTTCACTACTTTAACTTATACTTAATAAGTTTTTTGAATTTATGCAGAATCTTGCAACATGGCTCTTCTAGTAAAACTTCTTGATTCTTTCAGCTATTAGTTGCCACCAGCTCAACCTCTACCCACTTGATGAAATAATCCACTACTACAATAAAGAACTTTACTTGCCCAGGGGCAAGAGGAAAAGATGCAAGGATGTCCACTCCCCCACTGCCAAAATGACTAGGGTGACATGACCAAGTGTAATGCTTGATGTATTGCTTAGTGTAAGTTCAATTTTTTTGGCATTTATCACACTTATTGACGTATAACAAACAATCATCTTTCATTGTTGGCTAGAAGTACCCTACTCTTACTACCTTCGCTCCTATATCTTGTTCGCCTATGTGTGTCCCGAAAGCACCTTCATGAACTTCTTCCACCAAATAAATCTGCTTGGTTTCTTGTTAAGCACTTGAAGAGAAGGCTAGATAATCCTCTTTTGTCGAGCTTATTCTTTTTCCAACAATATCTTTTTGCTCAAATAACTTAAAATTTCACCCATCCATGACTAGAACTCTTCTTTAACAAAAAATATGGTCGTCTCATCTATGCTTGGTTGAGCTAGTGTTTCTTGGTCGTCTCATCTATGCTTGGTTGAGCTAGTGTTTCTTGGTCGTCTCATCTATTCATGGTGTTGACCAACCTTGCTAATAAATCAGCCCTTGTGTTATCCTTTCTAGGAACATGTGTTAAATTAAATGAATCCAACTTTGCAATTAATTGAGCAACTTTTTCCAAGTGTTTTGCTAGTTGGGGATCCTTTGTTTGATAATTCCTATGACTTGTCCTGCAACCAGCTACAAATTAGTTCTTATAACTTCTAATCCTTCACCCCCAACTCAATCTCGAACTTGATGCCTGCAACTAAAGCTCAATACTAATCTTGGTCGTTGCTATCTTTGAAATTAAACCTTAGAGATTGTTCCAACAGTACACACTATTAGGTCCTTTTAAAGTTATGTTCGTTTTGCATGTATCCATATTTATTTCAACTCCCTTCTTAGTTAGCATGAAACCTAAGAATTTCCCCGACTGGACACCAAACGAGCAGTTTTCTATATTAAGCTTCAGTTGATACTTGCGTAACAATTTGAACACCTTGTCCAAGTTATCTACATAACCTTCCTCCTTATCCTACTTAACAACCATATCATCCACATACACCTCGATTTTCTTCCCAATCTCTTCTTTCAAATTTTTATTTATTAAGCGTTGATAGATGGCTCCTACATTCTTTAAACCGAAAGGCATGGCCTTGTAACAATAGTAAGCCCCTTATGTGTATAAAAAAATATGAAATAACTTAATAAGTTTGAAATTCTTAAAATCATGTTTATATATTCATGGACAACTTTAGAATATTGATTGAAAATATTTTTCTTAAGAAATTCAAAAGATTAATATGTCACGCAAATTTTTGAGTACTATACTTTTAAATTTTATTTTCTGAAGGAAAATTATACATAAAAAATGGGAGATTGTAAGTGCAAAGTGTGTTTAACAATAGTCTTCTGATTGATATTTCGATGATAACAAAAATAATAAAACAATTATCTCCTAAATGTGTTTGCTAGTGTGCAGATTAAGTTAGAAGATAAAATTTATATAAGTGACTATCTATTTTTGTTTTGTTTTTGGTCATCACTATTTTGTTTTAGTCCCTGCTAAATTGGTTTTTATTGAAACCGATTCCTGCAATTTTTTATATTTCTAATAATCGATGGACTAAAATAAAATATTATAAATATTGCAGGGACTCGTTCCAATAAAAACAAATTTTACAGTGATTAAAACAAAATATCAAAGACCAAAATAAACAAAAATATATTTATAAGGAAAAAATATTAACAAAAAAATTATACGGACTAAAACAACAACAAAAAATGCATAATTGTACGGACTAGTCATATATTTAAGGCAAAATTAGTTATGTTTAGTAATAGAGTAAGTCATAATATATTAGAAAGTCCTCGAAAATGTTATAAATTTAATCTTCATATGATCGTAACAAATTATTCACTAAAGTAATGTTAACGAGAGCTTTGCAAAAAGCATATGATAATTTATGCTTTAAATCAAAGTAAAAGAATGGAAATCAACCAACGCGTGTTCTTCTGATCATTAAGCAAAAGTACGCTAACTATGATTATCTGTCTCGAACAAAAGTCAACCATAAGTCAAGACTTTTGTTGATCCTCTGTTCAAGATTCAAAGAAGTAAAATGTATGATATTTAAGTTATGTAATCCTCATACAATATAAACCTCTAAAAATGTCAATTCTCTGATAAAAGTCAGATCCTGTGAAGAAGTAAATGACTCTAGAACATCTGTATGAAGAAATGATTCATATGGTAAAGTTATCATCTGAAGAAGTCAATGCCCCTGAGTCAACAAATCAACGTAGAAGTCGGAAAGAAATATTATTCGTCTGAAGAAAAAATTCCTCTAAGAAAGAATTTTGATCCTCTGATGAATAGTACATGTGAAGTGGCACCAAAACATGAATCCTCAAGATAACAATGTTGCACATCCTCTATTCAGTACAATACAACTGTCTTAATAGTACATCAACATCCTGGAGTAGTACTATGAATAGTACATGTCCTTCAACGACTCAATGTCCTATTACAAAATGACAAATATGTCCAACAACTCTATTCCCAACATATATATTCTTCAGTATTTAAAAAGAAACCTTTCGAACTGAAGATGATGATGATCTTCAGCATCTATGAATAAAAGAGATTATCCGAAAATGAGTTTACAGTGAGGATAACAAAATGGTAATCATGTGATCGTTGAAAATAATACAAAGTATAATATTTTCATAAATAACTCATGTATCAAAAGAAAAAGACAATGTTTAAACAAGATTATAAAAAGTCTTGAACACATCAAAAGAAAGATTGAATGCAAAATCCTTTAATGATGATTATTAGAAATATATGTAAATCAATCAAGTAATTTTGTGCACTTGAATTGATATATGACTGAATTGTATTATCTTCTCAATGAGACTATGAGTCCCTAGAAGATTATGTGTGAGTTCAGACGCATAATTGAATTGATGTACTCAAGCACAATATCGGCAACAACTTTAACTCAAAAGATGTGATTGAAGATGTGTACAAATACTTGTAATCCTCAACGGCAATTTGCCAGAATGTTAAGAATACTAAAAAGATTTCAAAATTGCTACCCGCACCCCTCACATTACTACCCACACCCCTCTTTTTTTTAAAAAAAAATACTCAAAATGCCCTTTTATATTTATAACATTTTTTAACTACATTTTTCCATTCATCACCATTCTTAACATCTCATAACTCACATATCACAAAATCACCATACCTCACCAACCCTAACTCAAAATCATTCAAAACTCACATCACTCACTCATAACTTACACCCCATTAGTTTCCTCTTCACATTGTAGTTAAAGTGACCCAAGAAGGTATGTTTGTTGTTCTGTTTTTGAGTTTGAGTTTTTTGTCTAAATCTGGGGATTAAACGTTAATTGAATTCACGTAAACGTACGTGATTTAAGATTACGTAATTAATTGAGTTTGAATATTAAAACAGCTACGTTAACTTAGTTCATGTATATTTACGTGAATTGAGTTCACGTATGTTTACTAGAATTCAATTCACGTAAACGTATGTGAATTCAGCTCACGTAAACGTACGTGAACTGAGATCACGTAAACATACGTGAACTCAGTTCACGTAAATGTACGTGAACTGAGTTAACGTAGTTGTATTTGCATAATCCTGAATTTTTTGTGTTCCTTTTTGTATGCAGATAAATGGACCAATGGGGAGACAACAGTGACGAAATGTATGAAGGTTGGAACCTGATTTTGAGGATATGGATGATGGTTTGGAACGTGATTTCGACGAAATGTATGATGATTTTTATGCAATGAATGATGGTGTTGAACCTGAAATTGAAGATGTTATGAACAACGGAGGTGAACCTGTTATGGTTGATTTGATTGATGTGTTTAGCGCCGACATAATGCTTGATATGCGAGATGATTTATTGAAATGGGCTAGAAATGTTGGAAGGAAAAATGGAATTGTCGTTGTCTTTTTTAGATCTGAAACTGCGACAGCACAACCAAGAACAAAGACAAAATTAATTCTTGGTTGTGAAAGAAGCGGTAAATATAGACTTTGGAAGAATCCTAAACCTACGAGGAGTACTTGGATTAGAAAATGTGAATGCCCATTTAGATTGAGAGAAACACCATCAAGTGTTGGTGAGGGATAGTATTTGCATGTAATATGTGGTGTCCATAATCACGAATTGGCCAAAAAACTAGCTGGTCATGCTTTCTTAGGCCGATTGTCTCAGGAAGAGAAAGTTGTACTTGGTGATATGACGAAGAACATGATCAAACCAAGAAACATATTGATGACACTAAAGGATCATAATGTTAAAAGTTTGACGACAATAAAACAAGTTTACAATGCACGTGAAGCATATCGTTCATCACTTAGAGGTAATAGAACATAAATGCAACATCTTTTGATATTAATGGAACACGACAAATATGTCTATCGATATAGGAAGGTAGAGAGTTCAAGTGAGTTGAGGGACATATTTTGGGCTCATCCAGACGCTATCACTCTTGTAAATAATTTTAACATAATATTGATTATGGATAACACATACAAGACATAAAGGTATTGAATGTCATTACTTGAAATTATTGGTGTTACATCTATTGAAATGACATCTTGTGTGCTGATAATTTTACGTGGGCACTAAAGTCTGAGCGTGCTGATAATTTTACGTGGGCACTACAAATGTTGAAAGAACAAATTACAGATGGTGAAGTTGAAGTAATCGCTACTGATAGAGACTTTGCTTTAATGAACGCAGTTCAATATGTTTTTCCCAAAAGCAGACAATTTATTATGTTTGTTTCATGTATGCAAAAATGTCAAAGCGAAGTGTAAGATGACTGTTTTTCCAAAAAAGAAGTAGGTGCAAATAATGGAGGCATGGGAGGCTCTTGTTTACAGTTATGATGAGGCTCAATACTACATGAATTTGGCTATCTTTGAAGGAATTTGTAGTAGCTCTTCTATCTTTAATGATTATGTACATGATCAATGGTTAATTCCTCACAAGGAAAGATTTGTTGAGGAATGGATAAATAGAGTTATGCACTTTGGGAACACCACAACACAAAGGGGGCGCACTGGAGTTTGAAAAGAATATTACAAGATAACATTGGTGATATATGTGTTTGGAAAACCATCAATAGCATGATCATATTACAACACAGTTAGATAATAACATCATTTGAAAAGAGCATAATTCAAAAGGTCCATCGACATAGTAAAAGATTGTATGCCAATTTGAATGGTGTTGTGTCCAAAAATGCAATAGATCACATTGCAGCAGAGTTTGATTGCGTGAAGTATGTAGGTATAGATAAGTCTGAATGTCATTGCACAATTAGGAGAACACATGGTCTACCTTGTGCATGTGAAATAGCTAGGTATAGTATGATCCTCCGTTCCATTCCATTAGACGCTATTCATGTTTGGTGGACTGAATTAACTTTTCATGAATAAACTAACTGTGTATGCACTCTTATCGCTGAACAGTGTGCAACCGACCAAAAACAAAAGAAATGTCCTCGCAGCCATCTGCCAATGCTGGTCACGACAACGCTGATGGTATACCTCAAGTAACCAACTATATCGAACTCTGGTTGTCCGTATGACATTAAATTCAGCATAAGCAACAACGTGACTAACTCCAAGAAGCTCAGCCAATATATCTGCACCGTCATCCTTGTTAAATACATTAACACTGAAGAATGCACCGGTGATGGGTATATGCAGCAGAGAGGACACATCGTTCAAATTAACCGCCATCTCCCCTATTGGAAGATGGAAGCTACTGGTGTCACGATGCCACCTCTCTATGAATGCAGAAATGGTCCCTTTGTCGATCATTTCGTAGCTGCATTTTAGCAACGAATATAATTCTGAGCTTTTAACCAGTTGCTCAACCTCTTCATGTTCAATCACAACTTCTTTTAATTTTTTACCGTTTCTAAACACCCTTAATTCCCCGCGATCTTGAAATTAATTAAGCGAAAAAATATAAGTTAAAACACATTACGACAACAACTATTAAAAAAATTTAATTTAATTTGATTGAGAAAATTACCACGCCATCCCAGAGTCGCCACATGATCGCCGAATGTCCTAAAGACAGAACTGTCGACCGGACCACCAGGATATCCATTATCATGTGGAGGTTCATCTATGTTATCTGGATGGGCTTCGGGTTGGGCTTCTACTTGGGCTTCTTCCTGTTGAATCTGTTGTGCTTCTTGCCACTGTAGTCGTCGTCGTTGGGCCCGTGCAGAAGCAGTTGGCCTAACACGACGATCCTCCTCATTAGAAGTACCCTCATTAATTATAACACGATCATCTCTATCAGTAAACATAGTGCGTACCATATTTGCATAACCAAAATCATAATAAAAATCAAAGTAAAATAGAGGATGTTGGTAGCAAAATTGAAAAGATTTCTAGTGGTATATCCTAGAGAGGTAGAATAAGAATACTCAAAGCATGAAGAGACAAAGTAAATAATACTTGGTTGCTATTGGATTAAACCATCGACTATATTGAAGCAAAATATCTCTGTAAGAGGAGGACTAGATGTAGGTTAGCAATAGTTTGTTGTGAACTAGTATAAAACAGGCTTAATTGTAGTTTTAGTCCCTCTATTTTTACTGATTCACGAAATTGGTCCCCCTATTTTAAAGTCGACAGTTTTGATTCCTCCTTGTAATTTTTTAACTAAAAATTGATGACATGAGATATTTTAAATAATGTGACATATGATACGATGATATTAAATGATTAACACCTATGAAATTGGAATAAAGCGCCATAAAAACTTAGATTTTAACTTCAAAAGTTTTTCATATTTTTAATTTAATTAGTGACATATGAATAATTAATGCATCTAAGTGGTTCTATATCATAGAACTGTATATCACATCATTAAAAATATGTCAAATCGTCATTTTTTAGTTCAACTGAGAGAGAGATCAAAACTGTAGACTTTTAAAATAAGAGGATCAATTCTGTGAATTGATAATAATAAAGAGACTAAAATTGCTATTAAGCCTATAAAATATTTGTATTCCCTTCTTCATGAATCAACTTCAATTAATATTTAAACTATTTTATAATCAAAGTTAGATGTTTTAATAAAAAATATATTGTCAATTTATCAAAAGAGTAATTTTTTAAAATGATAAAAACAATTCAAATTATTCGTTTCTTAAATTTTCTAGCACCTTCGTATCCAAACATCCTAAAACTACAATCACCAATTTTATTACTATCTTTAAGATTCTGTCTCTGAGGTCCATCTTCAAATTTCAAATTAATGGCAATAATTGAATTGGCCTGATTAATAATGCAACCAGCAGTGTAGCATGAGTGTCCCCATTGGATAGGTTTATTATACCTTTATCAGAAATTTCCCAATCGCGCTTTTTGTATGGGAACGGATATTTTCCCAAACCAAACAGAGTAAAACAACAAACCACAATTCCAAGAGTTCTACCGAACGACCAGAAAAGGCATAATTGCAAATAGGAGAAGATGAGGACATGACACCCACAGCACTGCATTGCCTCCCTTAAAAGCTCCTTCTCTGTATTGTATTGTATCCTAAGTTCCCACAACCCACCACAAATATATATGTTATATATACACACACGTTCTAATAAATTAGTTACTCCGTCTCTAACTGTCAGAATATTTTGAGAAATTCATTTTTTTTTTTAAATTTCTTTGAATTTTTAATTATAATTATTATATTTTTAATAATATATTTCTAATTAATTTATATTTTTTCTGTAACTAGCTATAAATATTACAATAATAATATTAACTGATTCTTTCTCTTATAAGATAAAATTGTGAAAATAATATCAATTGTCAACAAATTTAATATTACTATCAATTTTTTTTAATTTTTATGATTTGATCGTTGTGGTCCTGTATATAAATACATAGGTAGTATAAGATTAAATAAGTTTTTTTGCTCGTATATAAAAAATATCTTCAACTTTTAGTCATCAAAAGTTTTTTCATCATTAAAAAGTTATCTTCAATTTTTAGTCACCAAAAGTTTGTCTTCATTTTTTATCTATGATTTTAAATCAATTCATCTGTATTATTTAAATTTTTTTAATGATATTTTATGTAGATAACTTTAGAACATCGTAGGAATTGTTTCTACAAAAATTTTAAATTTTTATATGTGAATGTTTATGAATATTGTGAACATAATGGTAGAAAAATATTCCAAAATTCATAAAATGCACATAAGTTGAATTAAAAGTAGAGACAAAAATTAAGATGAAAATTTTTTATAGATCAAAAGTTGTATTTTTTTTTTATAGAAAATAAAAACAAAATATTAAATTTGATAAGTAACAAGAATAATCTTCACTACTTAAAGGTGAAGACAACATGAAACTGTTTTTTAAATAATGTTCTAAATAGAGGATTTTCTTTTTACCTAAATCCTCTTTTAAAAAAATCGAATATACGACGGGAATGCGACCATATTAAACAAATTTTTTTTACTTCATGCAAGAGGTCGGATACGGATGCGATAATGTATACTTAATATATTTTTATTTATTCAAAACAATACATAGTCGCATCCTTGAACTATCTATATACTTTTTAGTTATAAAACTTATGTTTTATAAATAGGACTCAGATGATACTCTAATGTGGATAACTTGAAGACGTAATACAAATATCATATTCTTCTCACTTTCTATCCTTCATCTCTATTACTCTATATCTTTGCTTTCATTTTGATTAATTTTATAACATATTTATCATTTTATGGGCTATTTTTAATTTTTATATCTACTTTTTTATAAGAATTTTTATTAATGAAGATAATTATGAAGGATAATCCACCTCGTTTGATTTAAGTAGATATTTGGTTTGTATGTTTAAAAAATAAAACTAAAATAATTTTTATAGTATTTTATATTTTTGTTATAATATTTTTAAAAAAGAATTTTATAAATAAAGCTTCA
>JBBPBP010000001.1:26519635-26534005 GCA_037974735.1 Cicer chorassanicum
TATGATGTTAAAATCTTTAATAATGAATATCTAAATTATTAAATGTCAAAATTACTTTTTTTAAATTGATAATAAATAAAATTAAAAAATTTATATTATTTTTAAAGAGATTTTTATAAAAACTATTTTTAAAAATATAAAATAAAAATCAGTTTTTTAGAATCCTAAATAATAGAGAACACACGTATACTAATTAGTAAAAGAAGAAGATGGACAAACATAGCTTTATATATACATTTTTGCCTTGGTATAATTTTTACAGCTTACATGTTTATTTAATTAATTAGTCAAAAAAGAGTATTTAATTAAAAAATGTGCACAGAACGTGACATGTAAAGGTTCTTCCAATATGCGTAATATATGTGCTTCACAATTTTAGAAAATAATAAATATAAAATTAAGAAAACAATATTGTTGACAATGGTAATGTTATTGATTCCTCTGTGCAATGACAGTTCCACATCAAAGTCCAATCAAAAGGTGATAAAGATTAAAGAAGCTTATGGACCATCACTTGGGAACAATTGGTGAAAAGTTGTTAGCTAAACGTGCTACCATCAGTGAAGTGCTTTTTGTAGAGCAGAGTGTGAAGATTCTTTGAAAAGCATATAATAATAATAATAATAATAATAATAATAATAATAATAATAATAATAATAATAATAATAATAATAATAATAATAATAATAATAATAATAATAATAATAATAATAATAATAATAATAATAATAATAATAATGTAAAAGTTTGAAAGTCGTGGTTTTATATTTTTCATTTATTTTTTCAATTTTTTTTATGGTTTTTCCAGATAATATGTGGGCTACTTAATATCATCATTTTGAGCAATTTTCCGGATGATATGTGGGCTACTAAAAAGTTTTTATTTTGAGGAAATCCTTTCAAAAGTTGACTTTTACTTTTTGTCTGAATTATTAATTGATTTAATAGTTCGCATGTCAGCTAAGAGGAATGGAGAAACAGTTACTTGCTCAGATCACCCAATGAAAAATATTTGATGCACACAAATTAAAAAAACTTAAAATTAAAGTAAAGGGCATTTTTAAAAAATTGATTAAGAAAATAATTGACAGAAGAAGAAATATGTTCCAATTTATTTTTATTGAGAACTAATAATGGTTTTTTTTTTATTAAAAATTAATCTGTCCTATATATTTTTTGTGAAGGATTAAAATTTCTTTCATTTGAAAAGGTAAAAGAAAAAATGATTATTAATGTAACTAATTTATTTATGTCTCTTGATATTTGTTTGTTTGTGGGTGTTTAAACATGTTTCATTTGAAGTTGTACTCATGTAATACTTACCCTAAAGAAATGAAATAGTAATTAAAATTAGCTCAGATGAAAACTTGGCAATTTTTAATAGCAAAGTATTAGTTGGGTGAAACTACAACAATCATATATACAATCTTTTATAAATAAACATTAATGATTATCTAATAATTTAAATGATATTGTTTCAATAAAAATAAGAAAAACAACATGTATCGTATATTGAATCGATATCAATTAGATCATCATTTTATTTATGAATACAAATGTCATGAACTAAAACTTTTGAAGAATATCATTAACTAGTATTAAATTTTTTCATATTTTTAAGTATTAATCTACTATGTAAATTTTTATCGCTAATTTTTTTAAAAAACAGTTACTTTATTTTATTTTGTAATTTTTGTTAAATTTTATGGCTACAAACCTATTTGAATCATAACACTTTCACCCCAAAATACCACTTTATTGTCAATTATATTAAAAGTTGAGTGTAAGTTTAACAAATCTTACTAATAGTGTAGATTTTATAAAATAAAAAACTAATGTGTATAGAGATTTAAAAAAAATAAAGAATTTAGAGTTTTACCTTTATTCCTCCTTGCAACTTTCACCATCCAACCAACCAACCAAAACCGTCACTAACTTAGCTAAGAAATTAAATCTTGCTTAAAAACCCTCAAGGTGACCAAGTTCTAATCTTACTAAGTAAGCAAAGATTTAAAAGATTCCCTTGTGAAAGTGGATGAGATCACTAATATCTCACCATAATAAAATAATTCAATCCAAAAAGCTCTAAAAAAGCATGACCATCTCCGATTCTTTTCCTAATCTTTGTAAGTTCCTTTTACATCCCCTTTTCATATGTTTTCTTTAATATTCTAAATTATCATTTTAATTATAGACTCAATCAAAATAAATTAATTATCGAACATTTAAATTTTTATTAATTTTGTCATCCACGTTATAATAATCAAAAGTATTCTAATTATATCTTTCATAAATTTTTAGGATAAATTTAATAACAAATTTAGATTTTTGATAGAGTAAAAAACAAAATAATAACGGCTACACTTTTGAAAACAAAATGATTTAAACCTTCTAATGTCACATCATAATCTATCTAGCAGTTAATTAGGGATCAAAGCCTTTTCCATCGTGCACTACACGCTCTTATCATGCGTGTGCTTAAACCACAAATATCAACACAACAACAACAGCAAACTATGTTGTTCCTTTGAAGTGTGTTCTGTTCTTTCCAAGCATTTTCCTTTGTTGTAGCATCATAGCATTCATTCATTCATTCATTTCCTTTGTTTCAAAGATGGGTAGGCTTGCACCATTATCAGAAGAACCTATGAATGAAGAAAATGAAAGAAGCAATAATAACTCAAAGAAAGGTCTTCAGTTATGGATTAACTGGAACTGGATCAAGACTCATTTTTCTCTTGTTTTCAACAAAAAATCTAACATCAAGATCCTCCTTAGTGTTCTTGGTTGTCCTCTTTTTCCTGTTCCTATTCACCCCAAACTACCCCTCAATGAGGCAAGCCTTTTTTTTTCTTCACTTCTTCTATTCACTTTTCTTATGATTTTTATTTGTGTGTTTCTTATTGGCAAATTTTAGTAAATTTTTGTCATATATCAAGTATGCGGAGTGAAATTTTTATTAATAATGGTGATTGCTACTGACATATGTTTTTTCATACGCATTAGCCACGAGACCAAATGATTAAGAGACTCAAGAATTTACCATTTGTGTCAAACTCTTTTTGGCAAGTTTTAGTATATTAGTTGTTATGTTACTGTTTCTCTTTCACCAAAATTTTAGTCTTAAAACTCCTTCAACTTTTAACAAAGAAGAATAAAGTGCTAGTATTATGATTTTTCTTTAGAAATGTTCAGTAAGATGAAATATGAATAAAGTGTTTTTTATTTTATTTTTTAATCAGGATAAAAAATTGCTTTGTTCATCAATTGTGATTGAAATAATGTTCTTTCTTGATTGAAAATGGTTACTTACTGGCTTGAAAAAGTTAGCTGAAAATGTTCGAATTTAGGGGTATGTATATTTTGATCATTTTCTTCATAATTCATATGAAACCCCTTCAATATTTATGTTTAGGCAAAATTACACCTATGGTCTTTAAAATTTGACCCATTTTTCAAATAGTTTCATTTAAGTTTCTTTTTTTTACCAAATTGGTCCTTTATGTTACATTCTGTTTTCATGGTTGCCCTTTTTAAGAAGTTTGGTTAAATATGTAAAAACTTGATCTTTATTTTGTTGTCACAATCTGTTGTTACAGGATTCATCGTCGGCGCAGTATATTATACAACAGTTCACAGCTGCAACAGGGTGCAGAAAGTTGGAAGGAACAGTGAAGAATGTGTTTGCTACTGGGAAAGTGACAATGGTTGTGGTGGATGAGCTTGGATCAATTGGTGGTGGAAGTGTTAATGGATCTTCAGAAAAAGGGTGTTTTGTAATGTGGCAAATGGTTCCTGATAAATGGCAGATAGAGATTGTTGTTGCTGGCCAAAAGGTTCTTGCTGGTAGTAATGGCACTATCGCTTGGCGCCATACACCTTGGCTCGGCGTGCACGCGGCTAAAGGTGGTGTTCGCCCTCTTCGCCGTGCACTTCAGGTGAGTTCGTTTGTCAAATTTGATTTTGAATGCGATCGATTTTGTAAAGTGGTTTATGTTTAGATATATTCGTGCAAGAGTTAGTTGAATGATAAATATGAAGTTAAAAATCAATCGTTGATGCAAAAGCTTCAAATTCTTACTTCAAGTTAGAATCAATTTTGAAAGCAAATTTAATTCGACTGGGATACATCTAAACCTATTAAAATCAATTATACGTCTCTAGAATGTGTTATGAACCTTTGACAAAAAAAGAGAATGTGTTATGAACATGTGATGGTGTTTAGAATATTAACATTATTATCATTATTATGATTTGGGAAGAAAAATATTGGCAAAGTGGTTAATCAAACATCTTTAACTTATTTAAACAATCATAAATGTCAGTTAACTACTGCTATTGGTCAAATTTAATAAATTCAGAACTTCAACACATGCATATGCTGCAGGCCAATGAATTAGATCATTAATTCCCTACTAAATTTATTCATTTATTAAATCTAACCACATTCCTAAGTTTCCTTTTTTTTTTTGTTTACATTAATTGTAATGAAGTTTGAAACCTATGATTTGATGAGCATCTAAAACAGCATAACTACCTAGTCTCAATCAACTATGCGACAGTAATTTTGTTTCTATTACCTTTAAAAAACAACATTAATTGTGTTTGTACAATGTAGGGACTAGACCCTTTAGCAGTATCAGCTGTATTCAGTGCAGCACAACACATGGGAGAGAAACAAATCAATGGCACGGATTGTTTCGTACTAAAACTCTCGGCCGATCAGAAGGACCTGATCGACCGAAGCGACAACACGGCGGAGATGATAAAGCATGCTATATTTGGTTACTTCAGTCAAAGAAGTGGACTTTTAGTGTTCTTAGAGGACTCTTACTTGACAAGGATTCAATCACCAGGGTCTCATCCAACTTATTGGGAAACAACAATGTCGACAAAAATCGAAGATTATAGAGATGTGGATGGTGTTATGATTTCACATGGTGGTTCAACAACTGTGATGATAACAAGGTTTGGTGATAATCTTAAGGATGGACCTGCCATTACTAGGTTAGAAGAGACATGGAGTATTGATGATGTTGCATTTAATGTTCAAGGGTTGTCTATTGATTGCTTTTTACCCCCTCAAGAACTTAACAAAGATTGTCCACAACAACATCTTGATTGGAAATCATCCTTGCATCGATGATGTTATGTTCTATGAAACATTGACACAGATACCAGACGCGACAATGATACGTTAGTACTGGTAAAAATTTAAGAAAGTGGTAGTAGTAATTGAACGTAATCTCATGTGTCAGGTGCTAAACATTGACATGTGTTAGACACATAGTTAATTTGAGGTGTCATTATATAGTGTATATTACATCAAAATTTGTAATGGTTGTGTTTCTTTCTTTATTAGGTTTAAATCTGGATATGAAGATGTATCAACGTTTTAAACTCTTGCGAAGAGTTTGTTGTCTATTTGTGTTTCACACAACTCGATGGATTAGAGGTTGTGTAGAAGGATACCTGATTTATATAAAAAAAACTAATTGTTACTTAACATGTATAATGATGAATGGTTTTGTAATTGTATTAGAGTTCTAACCCACATATTTTGGGCATAGTAGATGTGGACGCAGTCATTGATAGTTAGTATGAGATTTGATTTTGAGTTTGTTACCCTTAATTTTAATGTGTAATTTTTGTATTTTGGTGTTGAATTATGAGACTTTTTAGTCAATTTTAATGGTATTTTGTGAGTTAAATGCCAGAAATATTTTTTGAGACCATTTAAAATAATTTGGCAAGAAATAATTTATTTATTTTACGAATAATTTATTACCTTTGTTAAAAATATCTATAGTTGCTATAAATTTTACCTGTCAATTGAGTTGCAATGATAATAGATATTTTTATCAAAATAGTTGGGGTGTGTGTGAGAATTTTTAAAATTTATTAATTTGGTTTAATTAATATATATATATATATATATATATATATATATATATAGTATTACGTTTGTAAGTAATATATATATATGCCAAAAATTAAAAAAAAAAATTAGAAACCTTTTTTTTCATGTGTATAGTTGACGCAGGTTTAACAAAATTTTATAACATATTATTGGATCTTTATATAAAAAATAAAATAAAAAATTATTTTTTTGACGAAGCATAAAGTAAAAACTTTACATACTTCTCTTTTGGGCCGACTCTGAATTCCTCATCGCTAAAACCACTAGATGTTGCATGCAATGTCACTAAGTTTTTTTTGGGTTATTGATACCACCTTTGTTGATTAGAAAATTACAATAAGTGTGGAGATCATTTTAATCGATGAAAACAACAATTTTTTAAGCCGAATCTTTTTGGTACTTTCTCATACTCTAGGTGTATGAAGAGAAAGCCGCTTTATATATGTGAGTGACTAATTGGGTTCAATATAAATCAATAGCAGCGATTACAGTCCAATAGCTTTTTCAGCCCTCTACTTTGTTCAAAATTGTTTCTTTAGTTGAATTAAGTTATTAGTCCTCCTAGTCTTTACAATTGAAACCGTGACTATATTGATGTGACTTCGATTAGTTGAGTTTTAAAGTACACATATGTTTTCTCTTATTTTTATCAAAGTGACATCTATCATTCATTGTCTTAGCCGTAAAGACGAAGAGAGATGTTAACTTTTACTTTGAAAGATTGTCATCAATCGTCGGTAGAATTTTAAGTGTTGGTTCACAGTAGGCCACCTATGAAGGTCATCTATCATAAGAGGAGTGTTAACAACACACTATGTTGTTTTTAAGTTTCGAAAAATTGTTTTTTTAAATAATTTTCAGCCACTGAAGATATTATTGAGTTGAGTCGCAGACTAGGTCGCTCTCTTTGAAAAAATTTGCTGCGCTATCCAAATTGTACAAGGCGGATTATCATCCACGAAGTCCCCAGAATAAAACAACTCATACAAATTGTACAAAAATCGAAGAGATTACAGTACAAAAACCGCTCTAAAAGGATAGTGGTATTATGACCACTCAAAATCGAATGGACAAAAAGAAAGGGGATAAATGGCTCGGAAGTGCATCGAGCAGAAGAGGTAGAAAAGAGAAAGTTATATAGTGATGGAAGGAAATGCACATATGTTAACTATCCAATGTGTGACTTTAGTATTTATAGACTTGATAACTACTTAATATATGAGAGCTTTCTAATGTGGGACTTCAATAAATTTTAAGTTCACACACTAACATATTGTCTATGTTCTAACAATCCCCCACTTGAATTAAAAAAATGTTTCTGAAGTAACGTCAAATGTTTATATAAGATTGTGCATAAGTAGACGTGTCTTCCGACTTGAACCTTTACATAGTAAGTAAGATTCAGATTCAACAAGAGTGACTCGTAGTATTGAACTCTATCTTTGACATCAAACTCACACACAACCTTTTCAGGGTGTACTCTCAAAAGTTTGTGCATTAATGGTCCTGCATGTCTATTCCAGTATAGTGAACGCTCTAGGAATTATGCATCAAAATTCCATATGAAGCGGTCCCACTTCCACATTCACATATGTGAGTCTATCAAGAGTACTCCTGTAGCTAGGTACTCCACACAGAGTACTACTATAGCTAGGTACTCCACACAGAGTATACATCTCATTAAGAGTTTCTATTATCTCATCCTATCATCGCTTCAGGAATCATACTTCTCTAATTTATAATAACATATTCATCTCATATCACTACACAACTTTTTATTACTCATTGAACCTAATTCTTGGGATCTTTAGTCTTTTAGATCGAGTTACCATCATGACTAACTCATTGATCTATAGACATTAGTCTCATTCTTTTGAATGTATTTAGGACTTTTTCTCTAGTTAACCCTTTCGTCAAAGGATCTGTTAAATTTTCATCAGTGCATAAATGATCCACTATAACAGCTCCTTTAGAAAGTAAATTTCTAACTGTGTTGTGCTTACGACATATTTTTTATCTTCTATCGTTGTAATAACGATTCTCAATCTTTGCAATAGCCACGATACTATCGCAGTAAATCAACAACATTGATTTTTCCCATAAAGGGATCTCAGCTAGCAATCATTTCAACCAGCTCGCTTCTTCGCTAGCGGTAGCTAATGCTATTATTTCAGACTCCATAGTGGACTGAGCCAATATCATTTGTTTCTTTGATTTCAAAGATACAACTCCACCAGCTATGCTAAATATATAGCCATTGATTGCTTTGGAGCCATCTGATAAAGTGTTCCGATCAGCATCACTGTATCCTTCAAGGACAACATAAAATCTTAGATAATGTAATTTCAAACGCATGGTCCTTTTAAGGTATCTCATGACTCTCGATAACGTGACAATGCTTCGTACTAGGTCTACTTGTAAACCTGCACAATAGTCCCATGATATAGGCAATGTTGGGTCTAGTACTGTCAGTGACATAATTGAGGTTGCCAATAATGCTCGCATATTCAGTTTGTCTAACACCTTCACCAATGTTTTTGAAAAGTTTCACACTTGGAACATATGGTGTGCAAGTAGATTTACATTCAAAGTATTTGTATTTCTTTAAGATCTTTTCAACATAGTGAGAATGATCCAAAGAAATTATCTTTTCTGACCTAGTAATATTGATTCGAAGAATTACACTCGCTTCTTCGAGGTCTTTTATATCAAATTTGTTACACAACAATGATTTCACAGTATTTACAACATGAATGTTTGAACCAAATATGAGTAAGTTGTCTACATAGAGACATGTGATAGTGCAAATGTCATTTTCATATTTGTAATAAATACATTTGTTACTTTCATTCACTTTACACCCATTCGATATAATCAAGCTATCAAACTTTTCATGCCATTGCTTAGTAGCTTGTTTAAGACCATATAGAGATTTATCTAACTTACAGAACTTGTTTTCTTGTCCATGAATCACAAAACCTACAGGTTGTTCCAAACAGATTTCTTTTTCCAAGTCATCATTTAAAAAAACAGTTTAGACATCCATTTGGTGCACCACCAAGTTATGAATAACAACAATTGAAATGAGTACCCTAATGAATGTAATTCTAGTGATTGGTGAAAAAGTGTCGAAGAAATCTATATTTTCTTTGTCTAAAATATTTGGCTACAATGTGAGCCTTGTATTTATTAACATTTCAATTGAGTTTTAGTTTCTTTTTCAATATCTCTTTACAACCTATCGGTTTTCAACCAGGAGATAAGTCTACTAAATGTCAAATCTTGTTAGACTCTAGACAATCAATCTCATCGTTTATAGCTTCTTGCCATAAATCAGCATCTAAAGATGACAAAGCTTCTTGAAGATTTTTAGGATCGTTTTCTAAGTTATAGGTCGCATACTCGGGTCAATAATCTTTAGCAACTATGGCTCTCTTACTTTTTCGAGGTTCTATCTCACCTTGTTTGTTGATTTCAGTGCTCCTGATCACAAGAACGTGGCTTGTTTCGCTGCCCCCACAATTTCTCGATTTGAAAAGGAATATATTTTCATAGAAGTCAACATCATTTGACTCTAGGATCACTTTAGCATTTAGGTCATAAAATCTATACGCTTTGTTGTTTACTACATACCCAATGAATACACATTCATAAGCTCTACTGGTGAGTTTAACTTGCTTGGGATCGGGGATCCTGACATAAGCCAAAACACCCCAAGTTTGAAAATAAGACAAGTTTGGTTGTCTTTTCTTCAAAATCTATGAAGGAGATGTTTTGTTTTTAGATATAGGAACTCTATTGAAAACATAGCAAATAGTCAATAAAATTTCCCCCATCAATGAGATGTAGACATAATAGCAACAACTAGTTCGGTAAGAGTTGTACTCTTTCTTCCAATTTTACCATTCATTTCAAGCAAATATGGTGTAGTTGTTTCATGTATAATTCCATGCAATTTATAAAAATCATTAAACAAACTAGAATCATATTTGTTCCTCTATCATTATGAAACCTCTTAATCTTTCTACTAAATTGATTTTCAATTTCAGTTACAAAGATCCTAAACATGTCAAGTGTTCCACTGTTATTTTTCATTAGATATGCAAAAGTATCGTCCGAACAATCTTCAATAAAAGTGATAAAATAATATTTTTCATTTCTTGTTAAAGTCCCATCAAGTTCATATATATCAGAGTGTATTAAATCTAAATACTCAGCTTCTCTAACTACTGATTTACTACAAGAATCGCATTTTTCAAACTCATTTAAAGAAAACTTTGGAATTAAAAAGTTACTTAAATTTGGAATCACACGTTTGTTCACATGACAGAGTCTAACATGCCATATATTAAAATAACACAATATGTAATGAGACAATTTATTTATTTCAACATTTAATTTAAACATGCAACCAGTGGCGTACCATTTTCCAACAAAAATATCATTTTAGAAATAGTGTACAAATTTGCCTCTATAAACTGAGTAAATTCTGGCTCATTCATATGAAAAACAAAAACAAGATTCTCTCTTATCATTAGAGGCGAGTTATCAGACTCTCTAGACAAAATTCATGTGTTTTCTGTCAGAGAGAAATCATTCTAAGTAGGGGTAGTTTGTCAATAAGAACATCAATTTAAAATTGTTCATGGGATTGAGCCTCCACGAATCTGTCATCGGTTGAGATAGCGGCTCACAACATACTTTTTAGCCTCAGCTTTCTTGGTATCATATTTCTTCTTCAGAGCATCCCAAACATCTTTGGTATTATTGCTAGAATTGTAGTAATCATATAAATGATCAGCAAGTCCATTAAGAATATAATTCTTTCTTGATCCTCTCATTGGGTTAATTATGTAGTTTTCTTATCATTTTCTGTTTGTTCAATTGTTTATATGACAAATCAAATGTCGTCTTTTAGAACATTGGCAACCTTTTTCGTAGTTAAGAAGAATAACATCTTTTGTTGCCATCGTTTGAAGTGACACCCCTCAAACCGAAACGATTTATTGAAATTAGAAGCAGCGAAACTAGATCGCATAAAAACCGCTCTGAAAAAACAATAGTATTAGGACTACTCAAAAATCAAAGGGACTATAGCACAAAAACTGCTCTTAAAAGAAAATGGTATTATGACCACTCAAAATTGAACGAATGGACTACGACATAAAGAGAATGGAAAGTGCATCGAGCAAAAGAGGGAGAAAAAAGAAGTTGAGAATTGTATCAAACTTTGGTGTGTTTTTCACAAGAGTTTAACACTCTTTATATAGTGATGGAAGTAAACCCACATATGTTAACTATCCAATGTAAGACTTTAGTATTTATAGAGTTGAAAACTACTCAATATATGAGAGCTTTCCAATGTGGGACTTCAACAAATTTTAAATTCACACACTAACATATTCTCTATATTCTAATACACTCTCTAACACACACATTAACACACTCCTTTTTTATTGATTGAAATTCATATGGATCTATCCAAATTGTGTTAGTCCTAGTTAAAATTGTTAGGACTCATATAAATTTTAACCAATAAAAGAGAATGTGTTGAAGAGTATATTGGTAATTCAATTTATGCGACACTTGATGCTAATAAATTCGATTGAGTTCATGTTCATTCCCCTTATGTTCGACAATGTCCTTCAACCATGTTCATAGTGAACATACTATTTTCAAAGGACATCAAAGTGTGAACATACTCTTTTTAAAAGACATCAAAGTTTAACACAACATATACGCTTTGGTAATTCCTTTTATTTGTTTTAAAGGAATGATAATGACCAGAGTTTTAACTAGAATTGGTGGGGGTGCACATTGCCTATATAATAGAGCAACTCAAAAGCAACCAGTGGGGGTGCACATTGCCTATATAATAGTGCAACTCAAAAGCAACACATGAGAAAGATTCAAGAGAAAAATATTGTAGTGGACTCTCCCTCTCACGAAATAAATTTAATATGATGGGACCCAATGGGTCACATATCAAAATGTTTTCAATTTGTACTTCATACTTAGGGTTTAGGGTTTAATTTACTTTATGAGACTGTTTGAGATAGTTTAAAGAAACAACTTATAAATGTCTATAAATTGATTTCTGCTTATTTTTCATGAGCTTTGCACGATAGCTTATAAAAACAGCTTATATTTAAGTACTTATACGATAAGTGTTTATATAATAAACACTTAATTAATTTGGTTATCAAAGCAGTCCGTAAGGTCAAGGTTGGGTTTAAGATCCTCTCTATTTAATGGACACTTCCATTTGAAGAGAGATAGACACATAATAAAATAAAGTGTGCATTAAATGAAGAGGATTTTAATCCGTCAAGATTGAGCTAATGATTTTGGATTCTTACATCCCATTAAAACTCTCACCTCTTTGAATATGACTATAGTACTTAGAGATTAGTGAAATTAAGTCATGCTCAAAATAAGTAACTGGAGGCCTAATTTAGTCAAGGTTGGCTTATATGGTAGTGGAATTTGATGTTACATTAAAAGTATGATGATGAATACATCTTTTGATATGACTTTAGTACTTCAAAATAATTTAGACATATGACAATATGTTATGAGAGAAGATGAAACACAAAGCTACTGAATATACCTCAATTTTAGATAATGAATTGATTGATTTACAAGTGATCATCTCTATTTATATATGAATAGGTGAAATGATAGAGGTTGTAACAACCAAAAACAGTTTTAAAAAATTAAAGATAATTAACTAACTAACAATAACTAACAAGTGTTAGATCACTAAGCCTAATTACTGACTGATGCATACAAGACTGGCAGACTAACAAGCTACTTGGCAGGCCGACTAGAAAGCTTATGAAGCAGATTGGTAAGATGAAGCAAGTTGATAAATGAAGCAGTCAAGTTGGCTGGTAGGCAGACAAGTTGGCTTGTATGCAGACTAAAACTGATTATTCTTACAATACCAATAACAATCTAGTAAGGTTAGGAAATTGTCACAAATTAGGGTTTGATGTCTTTTGCTTTGATTTTTCTCAATATAATAATAGTTACAACATTTACATCTAATAATTACAAATTAAGGAGATCAAATCAAATCTTAATTTGTCTAACTTATTTTAAGAAAGCTGATAAATATAATTACAAATCTATTATATATATTTAAAACAAACTCCATGCCACCTCATAGTAATTCTTCCACGTGTACAAACATATTCCACCTCAGCAAAAATGCTGATGTGTACGCTCCCGTTAGAGAGTTCTCTTGTGCATTGTGTTTCACCTCATTTTTTCTCTACTTAGTTTCTAAATAATTTTCCTCTATTTTAATCCTTCTAATCCCTAATTTTTTTTAAACGTTTTCTCCTTCATCTTAATATCCTCCAACAGTTTCTTTAAATTTTTTTAAACGCTTTCTCCTTCACCTAAATATCCTCCAACAATATCTTCTTTTCGATTCTAATGTATTCACTTCGTCGCTAAGATCCTCCAACTGTCTCTGCTTCCTCATCCTCTTCAACGTCCCTCTGCGGTCAAAAAAATGGTAACGTCCAAAAGAGAGAAAAAAATTTAATTACTTATTAAATTTAATGGAAAAAAATCACATAAGTTCTCATAAATATTGTCATAAATGTTCTTTATCTAATTCTTTGTATTATCTCAAATTGGTAACAATAATAAATCGGTATAAATCAGTCAAGGCCAATGCTCGGTCCAAAGAAAGTGGCAACGTCCCTCCACGGTAACTCTTTAAAATCGTGAAATCTTATCTAGATTATTATCAAATTGTATAGATAAAACAAACCTCAAATCTATTTTGTTGTCACCTTATTATGCATTTTTTTATAATTTATTTTATAACATTATTATGCATTTATAATTCTTTCAATTTATGTCAATCAATTATATGAGTAATATTTTACGTTATCAATCATCCTTTCACGTTCATACACAATTACGTCTGTCTGCGGCAACTCTTGAAATCATGAAATCTTACCTAGATTATTATTAATCTGTATACGTAATGTTTAACAATTTTTATAAACATTGATGTTATATCTAAATATGTCACAACTATTATTATATTATACTTATAAAACTTAAATTAATCGAACAATATTGATTGTCAACAATATATATGGTTTCTTAACTACAATTCAATATCTCATAATAAATTTCAATATTGTAGTATTTAAGTCAATGAGTCATAAAGATATATTTATATAAAAAAAGTAGACAAATAACAATATATATGGTTTCTTAACAAAATTTCAATATCTCATAATTGAATTGTAGTTATGTTGATATTTTATTTATTCACAAAATTTATTAGATATTTTTATTAAAAATATTGAAAATGAAAAAATTATTTGTAAAATTATACAAATAAAATATCAACATAACTACAATTCAATTACACAAACAATTAGTTACAACTTTTAAATACCTAAAACTATATTTAAAGTATA
>JBBPBP010000001.1:26534015-26562316 GCA_037974735.1 Cicer chorassanicum
ATAAAATATCAACATAACTACAATTCAATTACACAAATAATTAGTTAAAACTTTTAAATACCTAAAATTATATTTAAAGTATATGTAAATCTTTAATAAAATAATTTTCAAACTCTTGATGAAATATATCCAATAAAATTTTTTCTTTACAACAACTTCCCATGCTCACAATTAAAACATCATACTAATAAAATAAATAAATTTAGACTACGCTACAATATAATTTAACATTAACATTCTTTAAAATAAAAAATATTAAATATTAAATCATATTTTTAACTTTTTACATCTTATTTTTTGGTTTGTATTTTACATTTTATTTCATCAAATAAATACAAGTACCATTATATGTTGAAAAACAAATTGACAATCAAAGTACATGGAGAAAAACAATCATCCAATATTATAAGTTATCATGCGAATTTTACAAAAAGTTTTAAAAAATTAAATTAGATGATTGTGATAAACATGATTTTTCATCATTTTAATTTTCCTAATCATATTCAATTATTACAAATCAATAGAGTAATATTATAAGATAACTATATTTATAATACATAAAATATTACTTATAAATCTTATGAAATTAATTAATTAATGTCCGCGCAACGCGCGGACCATAATCTAGTTAATATTATTTCTTGATTCACATCCCCCCTCAAATTGATGCGGCTGGTCAAGGAGCATCAATTTGCTAACTAGAAACTGATGGCGCGGGTGAGGAACAACTTTGGTAAGAATGTCGGAAACTTGAAACTGAGTATTTATGTGAAGGATGGATATAACGTGATTATCATAGGCCTCACGGATAGAGTGACAATCTATTTCAATATGTTTGGTGCGCTCATGAAAAACAGGATTTGCAACAATTTGAATAACACTTGTATTGTCAGCATAGAAAGGCGTCAGCTCTGTTTGGGGAAATCCAAGTTCAGCCAAAAGACTGAGAATCCAAATTATCTCAGAACAAGCAGTAGACATGGCATGATACTCTGATTTAGTAGATGATTTAGAGACTCTTGTTTGTTTCTTACTTTTCCATGATATCAATGAATAACCAAGAAACATGCACCAACCGGTGACAGATCGCCGAGTGTCGGGACACCCAGCCCAATCAGCATCACTATAGGCAATCAATTTAGGAACTATACCAATGGGAAAGAAGAGACCTCATGGAGAGGTACCTAACGAATTATGCGACGAACTGCTGCCAAATGAAGGTGGTGAGGAGAGTGCATGAACTGACTTGTTGAACAACAAATGATATGCTAGGTCGGGTAATAGTCAAATAATTAAGACTACCCATAAGTTGCCAATACAATAAAGGATCTGTTAATAGGTCGCCCTCATCTCGATGATATTTCACATTAACCTCAAAAGGAGTATCTACCAGATTAGCTGATTGGAGGCTTGCCATAGAAATAAGGTATGTCGCATACTTATGTTGATGAAGAAATATATCCTTGGAGGTAGAATGAACCTCAAGGCCAAGGAAATAATGCAAGTTTCCAAGATCTTTCATATGAAATGCAGTATGCAATTGATTTTTAAGTTCATAGATAGATGTTTTAGCAGATCCAATAATGACCATATCATCAACATAAAGTAGGAGTAGAACAATGCTTGTAGATGTACAATGAATAAATAAAGAGGAGTCATACTGACTTTGAGTGAAAGATAACCCTAGTAGAGTGGAACGAAATTTCTCATATCATGTTCTAGGTGCTTGTATCAAACCATATAAAGAGCGTTTGAGATTGCACACACCTATGAGGAGTCATACAAATATCTTCAGTGAGATCACCGTGAAGAAATGTGTTCTTCACATCCATTTGATGAAGAGTCCACCCATTAGAAGCACCTATAGAGAGTACTGTGCGAACAATTGTCATTTTGGCTACCGGTGCAAATGTCTCATCATAATCAATTCCATATTCTTGTTTGTTTCCTAAGGCAACCAATCGAGTCTTGTACCGATTGAGGGATCCATCATAATTCAATTTAATAGAATACAACCATTTGCAGCCTATGGGTTTGATATAAGGAGGATAAGAGACAATATCCCATGTGAAATTCTCTTGAAGAGCCTGAAGTTCCTCATTCATTGCTTTTATCCAGCGCACATCTTTAACAGCCTGTGAGTAACAAGTAGGAATAGATATGCTAGAGAGAGATGCAGGCAAAAAAGTATGTGGGGAATTATACATCTCTGGTGAATATCTATCTGGTGCACGAGACGCTCCAATAGAACGTCGTGGTGCAACCACTATAGGATCAACTGGCGGATCAATGTTGAGAAAGGGGGTTCTAACCTATTGTTGTGTTTACTAACATACACATTTCCTAGTTTAAAATATTCTATAGATTGAGGCATAATAGAAAAGGTTGGACAAATAGCAATATCATTTATTGCAGGAGAAAAACAATGAAACATAAATTGATTATAAAAAAATGTCACATTTCTAGAAATGCGAAAGCGCTGGTTAAAAACATCATAACACACAAAGACCTTATGAAAGTGACTATATCCCATAAATGCGCATTGAGCAGACTGTGTTCCAAGCTTATGTCTTTCAAATAGAGGTAGATGAACAAAACACATACATCCAAAAGTATGTAAATCACTATAGTCAGGTTGAATTTTAAAAAGAAGAAAAAAAGGAAAGTCAATATCAATAATCGTAGATGGAAGACGATTAGTGAGGAAAACGGCTGTGGAAAGAGCCTCCACCCAATATCCAGATGGTACAAAAGCTTGAAGAAGTAAGGTGCGCGTTACATTAAGCAAATGGCGATTCTTACGTTCTGCCATTCCATTTTGTTGGGGGGTATTTGGACAAGATCGTTGAGACAGGCTTGTTGAGACAAAATCTCAATTTAATGTTTTGATGAAAACAAACAAAAAGTTAATTAAGAATGTTAATTGTGATTCTAAATGTAATGTTAATTTAACTTGTGCTTTTGAGTGTATTAATTCAAAGATAGGAATCAAGCAAAGCAAAGAAATCAGATTCAAACTGAACAGACAAAGAAACAACAAAATCTGGAAAACGGAGAATGTTCTCCAGTTTTAAGAATGATCGTCACAGCCTCTTGACCAATCAATATCCACTATTTCAACAAAGCTTTTGCCTCTGATTTTTATACTAGTTCATCAGTATATGGCAAGGAATAAGTAGAAATCATTATAGTCAAAGAAGGCATTCGAATCACAAAGAGAGAAGATCACAAACTAGCAAGACCAAACAAATTTGAACTTGATTGTCAACATTCTTGACAGCATTCTGATCATTCTGCAACATGCTAACATTAATTTCCAGCATGATAACATCATTCTCCAACATGTTAAACATCAATCTCCAGAATGATCATCAGTCTCCAGAATGTTCAGATTAGTCTCCAGAATTTTCAACATCATTCTTCAAGTTGTTTTGGCAGAATCAATCTCCGTTTCTGCAGAATTTCAGCATTGATCTCCTTACATCTGCAGAGGTTTATAATCATTCACCAAACTGTTTTGGACAGAATCAAGACTCCAGATAGAAGCTGTAACATCAATAATTACATTTGAAGCTTCAAAGATTAATCTTTGTTTCTGCAGAATCAATTCTCTTATTTCTGGAGAAGTTGTTCATTACTTTCCAAACTGTTTTGGATTAAATCAAGTGTCCAGATCAAAGCTCAATTATCATCAAGTATTTTCTAAGCTTAATGGGTCATTAAAAGCGCAGAAAATCTGTTAGAAATTTAGCAAACCAGCCCAGTCAAACAAGGCCCAAAACTGTCACATGAATGGATTATTTTTCAATAGATAGGTTGCTTTTGTCAGAAGAAAACAGAGCACTACCAATAGCTTTTTCTGACCAGAATTAAATGCTCTAAACACCTATAAAAGGAAGGCCAAGCTCAAGGAAAAATTAGAGCTTCAAGTACTAAGAAAATTCATCAATCACATACACTTACATACTTGAATTCTCTCACTCACATACATTGAATCAATTCTTATTTTTCCCATTCGATTCTTAGAATCATTTTCATGTATTTCTCTTCCAAAGAATCAGATATCAAACAAGAGTTGAGACATCTCAGATTCTAACAAAACAATCTCATCATTATTGTAAAACTCAAACTATAAGGGTTTAGTATAGTTTGGGTAGATTGTAAGAAATCCTATCAAGGTTGATAGGTGACCTGATTGAACTCCTTTCTAGGTGGAAAGGTTTTAATGTTGTAACAGATCAAGGTTGATCTGAGCTAGGTGCTGTAAAACCAATAAGGTTCTTTATTTTGAACACTTAGTGTAAAATCTCACAGTTGTGAGGACTGGACGTAACCCGAGTTGGGTGAACCAGGATATATCCTTGTGTGGTATCTCCTCCCTTATCTATTTACTTTCAGTCTGATTGATTATCAAGTTAAATACATAAACTAAATTACTGATTTTAACTAACCAAGAACGTTCTCCGTTTTTCTAGTTAAAACCAAGAACGTTCTCCGTTTTCTGTTTTCACAACCAAGATCAATCTTGAGTTATTTTATTAAGTTTTTTCAGGAATTTTTAAATAGGAACATTTACAATTCAAACCCCCCTTCCTTGTAAATCGACATTGCTACTTCAATTGGCATCAGAGCTCGGTCTCTAAAGTTGAACACCTAACAAGTGTTAGAGAAAAAGATCTAGAAGAAAAATGTCAAAAGTTATGTACATTGCTGAAGGAGGGTCATCATATAGACCACCTTACTTTGATGGCACATACTACTATTTTTGTAAAAGCAAAATGCAGCTGTTCTTGAAATCTCAAGATACAGGAATGTGGCGCATCATTACAGATGGAGATTTCATACCAAGAGTTGATCAAAATGATTCAAACTTTACTGCGAAGAAAGAAGCAGACTGGACAGTTGAAGATAAAACCAAGGTACTCCTAAACTCTAAAGCTCAATTATTCTTATCGTGTGCTTTGAGCAGGCTAGAAAGTGAAAGAGTTGATGAATGCACAACTGCTAAAGATGTATGGGATACACTACAAATTCATCATGAAGGAACAAGCCATGTCAAAGAAACAAGAATAGACATTGGCATAAGAAAGTTTGAACTCTTTGAAATGAATGAAGGAGAAACCATTGATGAGATGTACTCAAGATTCGCAACCATTGTAAATGAAATGCGCTCCTTAGGGAAGCATACTCAATACAAGATATAGTCAGAAAGATCATGAGATGTCTTCCAATAATATGGAGACCAATGGTGACAGCCATAAGCCAGGCCAAGAATCTTGACGTACTCGGACTAGAGGAACTGATTGGAACATTACGAGCACATGAAGTGCTGATACAAAAAAACAGACCAATCAAAAAGGGCAAAGTAATAGCTTTGAAAACATCTCAAGAAAGTCCAGATGAGGACTTAGAAGAAATCGAACAAGAAGATGTTGATGAAGAAATAGTTCGTCTTACAAAAGAGATACAGAGAATGTTGAGAAGAAGGGATCATATCAAAAAGGGATTTTCAAATCAAAAGAAAAACTTCAAAATAGAGGTAGACAAAAGTCAAATCACATGTTTTGGATGCAAAAAACAAGGACATTATAAAACTAAATGTCCCTTGAACAAAAGAGTACAAAAGAAGTTTCTTTTCAGGAAAAAATCCATGATGGTGACCTGGGATGGTTCTGATGAATCAGAAACAGAGGAACCTGAAGAAGTCAACTTATGTTTGATGGGAGATACTGAAGACAAAGAGGTAATAAATTCTGAACCATGTCTTTTATGTGAACAAATTGAAAAAGATTTTGATAGCTTACTTAATGATTCAAATCTGCTTGTTAAAAAATGTAGCCTTTTAAAGGATCAAGTTTTAAAAGAAAAAAAGAGAAAGCTCAGGTAATGATTGATGAACTAAAAAACATCATTCAGAACATGCAAGAATCTCATTTTAAGGAAAATAATGAATCTGAAAATCAAGAACGTTCTGCAACGAAAAATGGAGAACATTCTCCTTAAAAATGAAAATGAACTTCTTAGAAATGACTTGTCAAATTTTATTAAAGCTACTGAAACCTTTCAAAAAATCATGGGATCTCAAGTGGGAATATTTGATAAAGCTGGTATTGGTTTTGATAAAACTCAAAACACGAAAATATATGAAAACTTTTTTGTTTCGGAAAGAAAAGAGGATAAATGCAAAACCAAATGCTCATACTGTGAGAAACTTGGACATCTGGAATTTGCTTGCTACTTTAAGAAAAGAGATGAAAAGATTAAAAGCAAAAGGTTTTTTAAAAGGGAAGATGGCTCTGCAAATAAAGTTGAACCAATTTTGAAAAATCTGCAGAAAGGAGAATGTTCTTCAGGTTGTTCTCAAAACGGAGAACGTTTTGGAACAAAAGCAGAACTTTCTCTAGAAAGTCTGAAAAAAGGAGAACGATCTGGAATTTCTTCAAAATCAAGATTAAAATCCTTTAAAACCCAGATTTCGAAATCAATTCCAAGATCAACAATTAAATGCACCTACTGTCTCAAAATTGGTCATCAAGAATCAACTTGCTATTTTAAAAAGAGATCAAGTGTTAAAAAATCTTCTAAAACAAGATATACTAACCATCAAGGACCCAAACAAATATATGTACCAAAATCATTACTAACTTGTGATGTAGGAACACCATCCAACAATCAAGAAAGAACATTGATACATGGACAAGGCATGTTCAATACACAAGAATTGAAAAGTATGACGCCTCCTCTCATTACAAAAATTTGGGGTATCTATAACCTTTGGAAACATTAAAGCAATGGATGATGAAGAAGAAGAACATTCTGGACAGCAATACCAGAGCATTCTGCAGAAAAGCAGAACATTCTCCAAAAGTGCAGAACTTTCTCCATAACGTTCTTGACAGTTTATATGCAACATCCAATCAAATCTAATGTTTCCTATTATGATGATATGGTTGAAAAAACATCAACAAAATCTAAATGAGTTTGAACCATTTGCTTTTGGCACTCCTATACCTACCTCACTTCTTACCCTTCCTCCAAAACATCACCTCATGATCAAATTATTGGAAGAACAAATTGGGAGGGATTTATTACTGATACCAAAACTGCTGCTGGAGGTATAACTACAGTAGTTGACATGCCTCTGAACAATCATCCAAGAATCGTGTCTATTGTGGAGGATATGGCAAAAAAAAAAGGGATTATGTGCATCAAGTGCTTGACTATGATGAGACTGTTGTTATGCCTAGTCTAATTAATGTGCATCTACATCTTGATGAACCTGAAAGAACTAACAACACTTAAAGAACTCATCTTTGAACAAGATCACTAAAGGAGGTACACTTAATCCCAATTCTTATGATATTAGCATCATGATAAGAATGAATATTTTTTAATGATATTATGTGATTGATTTGGTGCTCTTTAAATTAAGAATGCATACTATTTTTTTATGCAAGTATGACTTTAAAGTTTAAATTGATTACATCACTCTTTGTCATTACTTGTACATGAATATGTCTAATTTCTATCATTCTTCAACATATTTTAAATATATATCCTTGTTTAGGATTTAGTTTTTGAAGGAGTTCAACAAGAGAATATACTTTGGTCTTCATGAAAATGATTTGTGTCTCTTATTTCTTTAAAACTCAAAACTAATCCAAAAAGACTATGGCATGAAGTCAAAAATTGATATTTGAGCATTTGGAGGCATATTAATATATGTCTTTGCAAATGAGTCTTTTGTTGCTCACTTCTTTTGTGAAAATTTGATCTCAAATGTTTAAATTTATTTTAAGCATGATAGCAACAATCAAAAAGCCTCATACTTACTTACTAAATAAAAGTAAGTTTGGACATGTGCCTTATTGTCAATTTGTGTGGTTGGAAAAATGTTGTGACAAAACATTTTTTTTATGTGAACAAATCTCTTTGATCATTTCAAAAAATTTGTTTTGAAAAACACACTTTATTAGCATAAGAATGTTTGGTAAAGAGAGAAATTATATTTGACATGTTGTCACATTCATCTTATTTTTGCTTCCCTATATGCGCTCTCTCTCACATGTTCACATTCATCTTATCTTACTTGTGTTTTGGAATTTTGAAGGATATCGATTTTAAAATATTCAGGGGGAGTCTTTAGATAACGTTATTTTTCTTAAAATTGGAGTCTACTCATTGTTTTCTATGTGTAGTATACATTTCCTTTGTATTCCCAAACCTTTTTGTGTTGACAAAGGGGGAGAATTAACTTTAGATTTTATTTTTAGATTTTATGTTGGTTCAAAAATATGAAGCATATTCTGAGGGGGAGCTTTTAAGCTCTCTATGATTAAAATTAGAATCAAAATTAAAATCTAAATTAACATGTTTGTCATCATCAAATAGGGGGAGATTGTTAAGGTAAAATCTCAATTTAATGTTTCGATGAAAACAAACAAAAAGTTAATTAAGAATGTTAATTATGATTCTAAATGTTATGTTCATTTAACTTGTGCTTCTGAGTGTATTAATTCAAAGATAGGAGTCAAGCAAAGCAAAGAAATCAGATTCAAACTGAACAGACAAAGAAACAACAAAATCTGGAAAACGGAGAATGTTCTCCAGTTTCAAGAATGATCGTAATAGCCTCTTGACCAATCAATCTCCATTATTTCAACAAAGCTTTTGCCTCTGAATTTTATACTAGTTCATCAATACATGGCAAGGAACAAGTAGAAATCATTATAGTCAAAGAAGGCATTCGAATCACAAAGAGAGAATATCACAAACTAGCAAGACCAAACAGATTTGAACTTGACTGTCAACATTCTTGACAGCATTCTGATCATTCTCCAGCATGTTAACATTAATTTACAGCATGCTAACATCATTCTCCAACATGTTAAACATCAATCTCCAGAATGATTATCAGTCTACAAAATGTTCAGATCAATCTCTAGAATTTTCAACACTTCTGCAGAGGTTTATAATCATTCACCAAACTGTTTTGGCCAGAATCAATACTCCTGATCGAAGTTGTAACGTCAATAATTACATATGAAACTTCAAAGATCAATCTCCGTTTCTGCAGAATCGATTCTCTTATTTCTGCAGAAGTTGTTCATTACTTTCCAAACTGTTTTGGATCAAATCAAGTGTCCAGATCAAAGCCCAATTATCATCAAGTATTTTCGAAGCTTAATTGGTCATTAAAAGCACAGAAAATCTGTTTGAAATTGAGCAAAACAGCTCAGTCAAGCAAGGGCCAAAACTATCACATGAATGGATTATTTTTCAACAGATAGGTTGCTTTTGTCAGAAGAAAACAAAGCACTACCAACTGCTTTTTCTGACAAGAATTAAATGCTCTAAACACCTATGAAAGGAAGGTCAAGCTCAAGGAAAAATCAGAGGTTCAAGTACTAAGAAAATTCATCAATCACATACACTTACATACTTGAATTCTCTCACTCACATACATTGAATCAATTCTTATTTTTCCCATTCGATTCTTAGAATCATTTTCGTGTATTTATCTTCCAAAGAATCAAATATCAAACAAGAGTTGAGACATCTCAGATTCTAACAAAACAATCTCATCATTATTGTAAAACTCAAACTATAAGAGTTTAGTATAGTTTGGGTAGATTGTAAGAAATCCTATCAAGGTTGATAGGTGACCTGATTGACCTCCTTTTTGGGTGGAAAGGTTTTAACATTGTAACATATCAAGGTTGATCTGAGCTAGGTGCTATAAACCAATAAAGTTCTTTGTTTTGAACACTTAGTGGAAAATCTCACAGTTGTGAGGACTGGACGTAGCCCGAGTTGGGTGAACCAGGATATATCCTTGTGTGGTATCTCTTCCTTTATCTATTTACTTTCAATCTGATTGATTATCAAGTTAAATATATTAACTGAATTACTGATTTTAACTAACCAAGAACGTTCTCCGTTTTTCTGGTTAAAACCAAGAACGTTCTCCGTTTTCACAACCAAGATCAATCTTGAGTTATTTTCTTAAGTTTTTTTAGGAATTTTTAAATAGGAACATTTACAATTTAAACTCCCATTCCTTGTAAATCGACATTGCTACTTCAAGGATACCTTTTTGTTGAAGATACTTTTGAAACTCATGAGACATATACTTACCACCAGAGTCGGAGCGAAATTTTTTAACACTTGCTTGAAATTGAGTTTCAGCATATGTTAGAAATTTCTTAAACATAGAAAACACTTCAGATTTAGACCGAAGAAAATATATCTAAGTAAAACGACTGTAATCATCAATAAATATGACAAAATATTTATAGTGAGCATGAGAAGTTACAGGAGACATTCCCCATACATCATTATGAATAATCTCAAAAGAAGTGGAAGTACGATGAGCACCAGACGGAACAGGAAGTGTTTTACTTTTAGCCAATTTGCAAACAGAACATGGCACAGAGGCATTAGAAACAACATTTTAATTTCCCAACAAACTAGTTTTAATTCCTCATAAAATTCAAAACATTATTACAAGTAAGAGATAAATGATTTGAAGTGGAAACAATCTTCCCACTTTAGGCCCCTTTGTGATTACCTTCCCCGACACCTGCTCCTGCACAAGAAAACCATCACAAGAAAAATTAACATTACAATTGTTGTCCACCAATTGTCCAACACACAATAAATTGGAAGCAAGTCCAAGTGATACGAGCACATCCCAAAAATCAGAGTTGATATCACCAACATTAGTTATAAAAATGGTATTACCATCAGCAATTTGAATTTTTTGATTATCATGATAAGAATGTAAATTGTGCAAGCATTTAGAAGAACCCTTCATGTGATTGGATGCACCATAGTCAAGAAACCATGGATTGGAAACATTAGAATACTTACCTTGAATTCCCAAGGCTGAACTAGCAGAAACTACCATTTGTTGAATCATTTTAGGCTGTAGAGCACCACCATTAGAGGCACTAGAAATGGAATGACCAACTACAGAACTCGTAGTGGCATGGAATGCATGCATGGAATGTTGTGTTAGTCGTGGAGGGTGCGTGGGTCAATCACAGAGAATATGACTTTGTTGCTTGCAATAATTACAAAACTTCTTATTGCAATTACGAGCGACATTTCCAAACTGTTTGCACAAGAAACATTGGAGTTGTCACATATCACGACCTTTACCTCGGCTCTGAGCAACATATGCAACAGGTTCGGAAGTGACAATATCATGAGATATGGTTCCTTGAGTAAGGAAACGTTGTTCCTCTATGAGAAGTTCACCAACACATATATCCAAAGAAGGAATAGGATTTCTGTTCAGCAACGCATCTCTAACAACCTCAAATTCTGGACGAAGTTTCATGAGAAAATGATCCCGCTTACTAGTGTTGTGGACAGCTTGGACATCCGCAAGAGAAGTCTTGGGAACCGTGGCAAATAGAATAGCAAAGTGTTTTTTGAATATTCTTGAATTGACAAATTACCTTGTTTGTAGTTGGCTATCTCTGGCTCCAATTAAAAATGTTTGGCTGTAATGTCTTGGTTGTAGATACACTTCAAATAGTTCCACATTTCTTAAGCAGTTGAAAAAGAGCGCATATTTTTGATCATATGAGGATCAATAGTATTGAGAATCCAAGAAATAATCTGAACATCTTTGATATCCCACACATCTAAGGCGGCTTTCTCAGTTGGTGCCTTAGAAACCCCATCAAGGTGACTACATAATCCCTTTCCTTTAACATACATTTGAATTGAAATTCCCGAGCAACGTAATTCTTGCTGGTAAAACAGACACAAAAGTTGTCTCTTTCTTTTTCAAAAGCCATGAGTTTGCATGTGCACAAAAAAATCACCCGACAGAATCATGTTCATAAACAAAAAATTACCCTTTTCATGATCAGGCACGAGAATGACGACAACCACGATCAAGCAAGCAAGCAGCAGCAAGAAGCAATAACGATCAAGAATGACCCAGCAACGCGATCAACAAAACCAGAATCACGATCGAGCAGCAGCAAGAAACAACCTATAACTCAACCCAGAAGCACAATCTCAACACCGAAAAATTGTGGAAGATAATCAGGAATCGCGAAGATGAAACCAATAGTCGAACAAGCAACCGCATGCAGCTATGGTTGAGAGTTCGCAACATAATCACGAAACAAGCAAGGACCAAGAACGGAGTGAATGATTTCAAGAGCGGCCCGGTAAGGTGTCGCTAAATAAAGCCAAGATTAACTAAGAGCGAACCTGCTTTGATACCAGTTCACAAATTTGGGTTTGATATTTCTCAGTATAAATAATAGTTACAACATTTACATCTAATAATCACAAATTAATGAGATCAAATCAAATCCTGATTTATCTAACTTATTAATATAATTACAAATTAATATTATTTTTTGATTCTCAGAAATTGTCCTGTGTACATTAAAAAAGGTGCCATTTCTTATACATGAACTTCAAATTCCTTTTTTTTCTATCAAAATTAAAAATTCTTTTGAAAACTAAAACAGTGTACTTGAAATTTGATCCACAATATTTGAGTGGTTGAGATATGACTGAACCAAAATGTTCAACATCTGTAGTGTTGCTTTTGAGACCGAAATTTGGCCAGCAGCGGAATGTGGAATGCAGAAGAGATATGGTTAGTTTATCGTGTATGCATTTTCTCAACATTTCACTCAAGTTAGATTGTGTTTACCAAATAACATGTATATATATAAAACCTTGGGAGTTAGATTACAGAAATTTGATTATCATTATTATCATCATTATGAAATTACATTATTGATAATGAAGGATAATACTATAGTAGTTGTTGCCGCACTCTAAAGGATTCAAAGGAAAGAAGAAGTATATATATATATATTCTATTACAGTTTTGTTGCAGCATACATAGGACTAACTAATTAATGATTACATGGCACAAGATCACTGATTGCTCATTCCTCTTCCCTTCATGACATATCTCCTTAAACCTGGTATATGGACATTGGTGATATAATCTGTCCAATCTATACCCTTTACATCAAAGTCAAACTCCCTTTTTTCTTCTTCAGACATTATTTCCATCAATCTTTGTGTATTACTGTTGTCAAACCTGCATCACAGTTATTTGTTTTAGAATCAGTTATTCATTCCTTAAATGATGTTTTAGTTTTTAATTTCTTCCTAGAGAAAAAGGGTTTGACAACAAAAGACCAATATTTAGGCCCACATTAGAAAAAAAATATTTACTATTAGATTTTCAAAAAAACAAAAAGGTCACACATGTTAGAAAAAAGACTCACACAATAGTATTTATAAAGCAAAAAAGTCACACTTGACGAAAAAAATGATTCAATCTCTCTTAAAATTTACTCTCTTAGACTAACTCTGATTTTTATCTATTGATTCTTACAAATCTGAGTCACTAGTGATATCTTAGTTAAAGGCGTCACAATTAAAGCACTATCTTTAGGTCCGCCAAAAAAAATTATTAACAGATAGTTATTATAAAATAAAAAGGTCACACATGTTAAAAAAAAAAAGACATATGCTAGTATTTTTGAAGCAAAGAGCCACCCTTCTATAAAAAAGGGATCTCTCAAAATTTACTTTAGACCTCATTCACCCTTAGCCTGCCTTGGACTTTTAATAGTTTAAGAGTGTGAAGCAAAAAGGCGACACATATTAGATAAAAGACGCACACCAATATTTATAAAGCGAAAAGACCAAAGGTGCTGGTAAAAAGAATAAATCTCTCTGAAAATTTACTTTAGACCTCACTCACTTTTAAAGCGGCCCTAACTTTTATTAGTTGAAGAGTGTGAAGTTAAATGAGTATCTAACCTTCCACCATAAAATGTATATGGTTCATAAATTTTGGCCAAGTACTTCGCTTGCTCCACTGATTTTCTGCAGATGTTTTCAAGTTTTTGAGACATCTTCCCCTTTGAGGAGGCCATTGAAGTTAGGCCACTTTTGTTAATAGCATCTCTCCATAGGTGACCAGAGAATTCTTCTGAGGAGCTAAACAACTTCATAATTGGAACTTGAATTGGCCTACCCTTTGAATCAATGCATGGTGAAGAGCTGTAATGTTCATAGAGAAGCCTTGTAAGGTCTTGGAAGGCTAAAGGGTTGACCACTGATGAAGCAATTTGGTACACATTGATATCTGCCTTTTGTGTCATTCCATGCTTTGCCATTGCTGCTAAGGTTGCATTAACAACCATGTCAGCTGGAACCTATGAGAGCAAGTAAAATCTTGTTAGTGTGAGAATTATTGACTTAGGTCCTGTTTGTATAAACAGCTTATTTAAGCATTTATTATATAACAAAAATAACTTCAAACTTTTTTATATAAATTGTTTTCATAAGCTATTCTACAAAGCTAATGGACTTGTCGGAAGTTGTTTCCATAAACTTTCTCAAACAATCTCAAAAGTACTTATGTCAAAAAATAAGCTCAAACAAGCCAATCTTAACCGGCCTTTAGTCAATAGAGTTTATGAATTGTTTGCTTCTCTTTTACTTTTTAGATAATGGCTTAAGTGAAACAAACTAATTAAGTACCACTTACCACATCAAGGACTCCATTTGGATCAACCAAGAAACCTGTTAGCTGTCCTTTACCATAGCAAAGAACTACTGGATCCATCATCCTAGTGGTTACATGAAGAAGAAAAAATGTTAGTTGAACCACACATATATGGCCCATTTACTTTTCTAGCATTTCTTAGTTTCCATTTTCACTTATTAAATAACCATTAGACTAGGTAATGGAAGTTTTTAAATTACATTTTAAAAATAGATTGAATATTTTTTAAAATTAAATTTCAAAACATTAATTTCAGTATTTTTTAAAATGCATTCTTTCTAGTTAGTTTAAAAAGGAAATTCCATAATCAAATATCATTCTAGCCACTTAAAAATGTTGTTAGAAAGTAAACAGGCCATAGTGACTTACCTATTTCCTTCCATCCACCCAGGAAATGGTTCACTTAAAGTGCTTTCAATAACACTTGGTCTAATTATAACAACTGGAATATCATCCCTCAATTTGTCAATCATCATTTCTCCCATTGCCTTTGTAAACACATAAGTATCTTGCCATCCATATCTTTTAGCCCTATATAAAATAAAATCAAATTAAAATTACATCATGAATTTTAAGAATATTGAGATTAATATTAATAATATGAGTCATGTTAAACGTATTAAGGTGACTCAAAAAATAAATACCTCTCTAGACCCATCTCCCTCATCTTTTGAGCTAGTAAATTTTCTTCAATGTTGTTACCCTTGTTCTTTAAAACCATATTTATTTCATTTTCAATGTCCAATGTAGGAAGATATTTTGGTGGAACTCCAGATATAAGTTTCTCTCTTGCTATGCAATCACCAATGCTAAATGGTCTTTCCATTATTCTACCTTGCCTTTGTCCATTCACATAAGCTACACATTACAAGCAAAGATGTATTTTCTCATTTTTTTGGTAAAGAATGTAATGTCATTCCTACTTAGCACATGGACTTGAGTATTTTTAATCCATTTTCATTTATTATTTACTATGGATGAAATATAAGTAAAAATTGTATATGAAAAGTTGCTAATTTAGATCAGATACATCAACATTTTAGATGTCATTTTTGCTTATATTTCATTCAAGATGGAATGCATTTTTTTACCTGTTGAAACATGTAGAAAGAGCTTAAGCTTCTTGCACTTTTTCGCAATCGCCATAAGGCGACTTGGCCCTCGTGTGTTTATGTTGATTGCTGTATCATATCTGCTAAATAAAAACTAGTCAAAATGATTAAACTATGTAATAATAACTCAAAAAGAAAAGACATGAGAAACTTTTGGTAGAGTTTAAGGGCTAACCTTTCATCAAAAGTTGTATTAGCAGCAGAATTTACAATAACATCAACCTCATCTGCAATAACATCAGATAAATCTTCATCTAGACCAAGATTTGTTTCACAAATATCTCCTACAATAGGAACTAGCTTGCTCAACATAAAGGCTTGGTATGATTTTCCATGGATTTGTCTAAGGCATCTGAAAAGTTCTGTATTTATGATCTAAAAACACACACAAATGAAATTTGTATGAGATAAATAAGAAAGTAATTGAAGCCATGATGAACTTCGACATATATACAACATTAAAATACATAAAAAATATTCATAACTAAAAAATATTCATAACTAAAAAATTAAAAATACTTCTTTTTGTAATCTCTCCATTGCAACTTGCTTATTCTTTGCCTTGATCAAGATATACATTTTTCCCACATCAGGTTCTGTCCTTAGAATCTTCTCAATAAGAACTGTATTAACAATAAATAGATGTCATTATATACCATAGTTAAAAGCATTTAAAGAACTAAGGGAAATCCTGCTCAATCAGCCAAAGTAGGGATTAGTCCTATAGCCGGTCCAAAGGGCCGTAGCTGTAGGAATACCCTAATTACATAGAGTAACAAACTAACTGGTTGGACTCAAGTGGTTAATGAACTTTCGAGTTACAAACTAACTGGTTGGACTAAAGTGGTTAATGAGCTTATGGGAAAGGTGAATTGTTCAGGAGAATTTGTGTTTGAACTCCAATTGAAATAATCCTTAGTCGGGTTTTACTTATCTCTCGACCGAACACTAAATTACGAGAGTCATTTCCCCTCAAAACCTATGAAACACAGATACTGACATAAACACCAAACACGACACTAACACGTTGACATTGGTAATAATTTGAGCAGACAAATTAATTGAATGTAATCAAAGTGTCTGATATGTCGAACATTGGGATACGTCTTTGATCAAAGATGTCGGTGCTAAAGAGCTCCAAACTGGACTGTTAAAGACAAAACAATTTATGAAATAGTCTTTGAATAGATTACCTTTTGCTAGAAAGCCAGTTGCACCAGTAATAAAAAACTTCTTCCCCCTTAAGAATTTGACAATGCCAATTCCATCATCTTCAAGTCCTATCAATGTAGCAGATGTAGGTCCACCATAAGGAACCAAATCCTTAACCACAATATCAGCCTGACTTTTACCATTTTGTGACAAGACCAAGCTTCCAGCATCCATTAAAGTTGTTGTTGCACCATGTTCTGCACTAACCAATGATGATGTTGATCTTTTTCCACCACCTTGACAAAACACAACATTTGTTGTTGTCTTTTTCTTTGTAGGGTACCAATAATCATTGTTTTCAGGAATTCCAATGAGTTTAGTAAGTAAACTTGAGGAATGACTTAAGGACAACACCCCCATGACTTTAGTGTCAATGGAAAAAATGTTGAAAAGAGAATAATAATAATAACAAAGCAAAGGTCAAAAGAAATTATGGTATAAGGTGGTGATTGATGAAGTTAAAATTAGTTGACTTGTAATGTTGCTAATTTTCTTAATCAACAATAAAGAAATTTTTTTAAACAAGTGAACAAACTTATAACTATATATTTATATAATAAGAGAAGTGTTTGGTTAGTTTGGTACAAAGAGAATGTGTATGAATTGTAAAAGAAAAGGTTAGGGTGGATTTAAGGATGAATGAGATAGGTGTTAGGTACTTATAATTTTATTTTTTTTAATTATGAAATGTGAGAGGATTTTTCGTAACAAGCTCTCTTTATGCCTCATCTAAAGCTGAATTTTTGGGAGCTCTCTTTTTTTCCACTTGTTTGATTTGATTATTCATATTTTGGTTACTGTTATTTTTTGTATGTTGTATTAATGTATTCTTTGGAAGAAAATTTAGTGGAAGAAAGGGGTGTGTGACAATTGTTGTTGTTGTTGGATTTAGTCGCCATTGATGAAGGCTAGTCCAACTAGATTGTATCAATGATTATTTATATGTGATTTGTATAAGGGGTAAAAATAGTTTAGGTGATAGAACTAAAAAAAATTAAATTGAAGATATAAGTGAATTGTAGATGAACTACATTTTTGTAGTTGCTTAAATAATTTTTTTTTTTGCTGAAACTTGCTTAAATAATAAGTATGTCACATACGCATGTGACATTAAGTTAACCTAAATATGGCTAGTTGAGTTGTTTCAGAAGGAATCTAGCAGGAAAAAAATACACAATAGTTTGGGGGAAAAATTAATCAAGGGACGAGATAAGGAATAAGTGTGATAAGGGTGGAAGACTAATTTACCAAAAGTCAAAATTCAGTTAGCGGTCGTCTAATTATATTTTCAACAATTACATTATCACGAATTTTAATCGTTGAATAAAAATGGAACAATTTATATTTTAAAATTGATTTTATAACAATAAAATATGAGTTATGAATCTTTGTTGAATAGTTGAAAATTCTTATTTACATCGTGTTTCTTTAAAAAATTCCTTGTTGTTTTGACTAAATAAAACTTCAATTATTTGATGGATATTACCTATGATTAAATACTACTCTAAAATAAAATATAAATAAAAAAGTATATAAAAAAATTAATATATTTGATTTTAACTTTTAATCAAGCACATCAATTTATTTAATATCACTTGTACTAATATGTTATTTCGGATAAGTAAGAATTATAGAAAATTCTTTTAACTTTATTTTTTAAGAAATAAAGTATTCCATGGGGATTGGACCGTTGTTTTTAAAAACAATGTTTGACACACAAATCCTTAAAATTGAAATCTTTATTAATTACTATTTATTAGCCAACATAACAATGAACAAGGTACATGTTAAAGATTTAGTCAGAAAAAGGTACATATTAAAGATCGATAATCTTACAATAAGATAGAAAAAAAAACGATTACTCAAAAAAATAGTTTGGTGATAGAACTAAAAAATAAATTTGAAGATACAAGTCAATTGTAGATTATATGTTCCTACATTTTTTTTTGACACAATATTACTGCATTTTTTAGTTGCTTAAATAATATGTCATATTTTAATCAAAAATAATAATAAGTATGTCATATTCGCCTGTATGACATTAAGTAAACCTAAATTTGGCTATTCGGTTGTTTCAGGAAGTATCTTGCAGGAAAAAACTAATAGTTTGGAAAAAAACAATCGATGATATAAGTCATAAGTGTGTGATAAAGAGTGTAAGACTAATCATATGGATCAAAAGTTAAAATTGAGCAAATGTTAGACAGTAAATTTTAATACTTCTAACACGTGATTTTGATGATTAATTTAAAATTATAATTAGATTCTTAAAGGTTTTAAGTTGAAAGATTTAATGAGCACAAATTTAAATTTAACAATCAAGATTAAGTAACATTAATTTCAACAGAAAATAGACAAAGTAAATAACAAATAATTGTAAAAATGAAGATTATTATTAAGTAAGAGTTTTATACATCATTATTTGAATAGCTAAAAATACTTAGAATCATGTGAAGTATGTTTGTATCTATTTAGACTTTATGAAATCGAAAAATATAAACCATTTTTTTAGAGGATGCAATCTCTATTTATAGAAAAATTTGATAACTATCTAACACTCTACATGCAAGACACATGACTTATGTGTTTCTCACTTTGGACATCTCTTAATTAATTTCATACTTCTTAGATAACTTGTCATATTCAAGTTTGTGCCTTCAATAACCCTTTTCAAAAATAACTACCATATGCTCCATTATTGGACTTTAGTATAAATTAAACTAGTTGATTCAATCGATGTATTTCTTTTTTCTCTTTTTTTTTAAACTAGGCTAAATACCACATGATTTAGTCCTTTATCTTTTTTTTTTTCTTTCCGATTTGGTCCTTTATATTTTTAAATAATTTCAACGTTACCCTTTAAGTGGTGTTCCGTTAAGAAAAAGTTAAAAAAATCTCTCATCTAGATCATTGTATATGTTCATCAAACTTCTAGAAATGATTGTCACTGATATGAAGTGATTTATATGGAGTATAAATACTCATAGCTTCAGTTTTAACGAATCAATCCTATTATCAAACTTATAACAAACTTTGAATATTTTTCTGAAATATTTTCAAAACATAAAGGATAACTTTTTTCTAAACATAGAGGATGAACTTTTTTAACTTTTTTTTAACGAAACCCCACTTAAAGGGTAACGCTGAAACTATTTAAAAACATAAAAGACCAAATCGGGGAGAAAAAAAAAATAAAAGACTAAATCGTTAACTGAAATTAAGTTAAGGGACCACATGTGGTATTTAGCCTTTAAACTAAGGTATTAAAAGAGAATAATTAAGAAAAAATGAAGAATGTGTTAAACAAGTTTTATTGGTTTACTTTCTAAAACATATTTTGAAAATAAATTTACCAAATAAAATGAAAAATTTACCAAACAAATTTTTAAGATTCTAATCTCTAAAATAATTTTTAAAACTAGAATTACCAACCAGATTTTTTTATAAATTAAAAATAGTCTTAAAAAATTGATTTACAAAAGATTTTTTAAAAACTAAAAACCAAAGTCAAATCAAACAGTCTAACTTTTGTTTGTTTTCTACTTTATAGTTGGTAATTGAGTGTAAGTATTGTTAGTATTGTGGCTACATTTTCAACAAGCGTTTGTAGTCCAACGGTTAGGATAATTGCCTTTCAAGCAATAGACCCGGGTTCTACTCCCGGCAAACGCATTGTTATTATTTATAGTTATTTGCAACACCAAAGGTTACTCTGATTTTGTTAGTCCAAAGGTTACTCTGATTTTGTGAATGACACCCTGTTAAATCTACAATAAATATTTTTTTTAATATATGTTTTATGTTAAAAAAATATATTTTTGTTATTGTTTTATAAAAATAAACTTAATATCATAAATTTATTAATATATATAATATATAAAATACAAATCATTTGTAGGTACTCAATGAACTCTAAGATCGCCTTTACTTTTGATTAATGCATCATCCTTTTTCTATAAATTTTTGTAACAAAAAAAAAAATATAATAGTTGAAAGTAGTGGTTATGAGACGTGGCAACAAACAGTTGTCAAAATAATAATCAACAATCGAAGGTAGGTGGATTGGTAAGCATAGTTGTATGTGATGGTTGGAGTGGTGGTTGACAGGGACTGAAGTGGTACTAATGGTGGTCGATGGTCTCTTTTGACGAAGTTTCAACGTTAAAACAAAAAACGCAAATTATAAAACTCGTGGTTTTAGAATTTAAGCAAAAAGTGCTTTAAAATAAAATAAAAAATCAATTTAATCTATTTTAAGATTGTTTTCAAAACCAAAAACTTAAAAACAACGTCCCCTTAATTTTTGTCAAACTCCAACAGAATTTGTGACAATTTTTTTAAATAGAGATAGAGCTAGTTTAGTTAATGTTACATCAAATAAAACAAAAAAACTCAATAAAAAAACACACTACTATTATTCTTACCTATTATGTGATGAAGAGAAGTACTATCAAAAAGATAGATGAGAAAGTAAATCTCTTTTAAAAAAGATTGAAGAATTTGCGACATTAGAATCATGTTTTTAATCCATACAAATACAAAATATTTGTATGTTCTTACTGTATACAATATTTGTATCATTTTCTAGATAAATAAAAGGCTAAATACCACTCGTAGTCCCTTAATTTAATTTCAGTTAGCGATTTAGTCATTTATTTTTTTTCCCGATTTTATCCTTTATGTTTTTAAATAATTTTAGCGTTACCCTTTAAGTGAGGTTACGTTAAGAAAAAGTTAAAAAAATCTCTCATCCGTTTGCAGAAAAAGTTACCTTTTATGTTTTGGAAATATTTCAGAAAAATGTTCAAAGTTTGTTCTAAGTTTGGTAGTAGGATTGATTCGTTAAAACTGAAGCTATGAAATATTTATACTCCAAAAACATCACTTCAAATCAGTGACAATCGTTTCTAGAGTTTTGATGAACATATGCAGTGATATGAATTTATTAACTTTTTCTTAACGGAACTCCGCTTAAAGGGTAACGCTGAAATTATTTAAAAACATAAAGGACCAAATCGAGACAAAAAAAATATAAAACTAAATCGTTAACAGAAATTAAGTTAAATGGTCATCGGTGGTATTTAGCGTAAATAAAAAGAATCTATAAAAACATCACGACAGAGGAGTGACATCTCAGTTAGATTGACACCTCATACCCAATTATAGCACATTCTTGAAAAAAAATATTATCCCTTATAATTATTTTTTATTAAAATACCCTTAATTATTATACTTCTTTTTTGTAAAGAGCAATATATTATATTGAGAACATTAATTAATCATCTCTTAAAGGATAATTTAAAAGAACATTATAAATTAACTACTTTTTAGTTAATAAGATGTTATATTTAAGTACTCAAGATAGTACAAGGTAAATCTCAGGCTTTTCCTTTTCGATAAAATAAAGTAAAAAAAAAAAAAAATCATGTAATGTAACTATGTAAGTGTGACAATTCCTATTGAAGTTGAACCATAAAACAATACAGGAAGAAAGTAGGTCAACTTTCATTTCACCTTGCTATACTTAATATTTATCATGGGCACAGATATTATATTGAATGTATCTTTATACGGGAGAGTTGGTCACTATCTCTATAATCTAAAGGGATTGTCATACATTCTTAGTGTACATGTGTATGAAAAACATTTTTTTTATAAAAAAAAAAAATCAAACATTTTTAGTGATACGACAGTTATGATTGAGTTACACCAACAGTGTAAAGTAAAAGAGTTATGATTGAGTGACACCAACAGTGTAAAGTAAAAGAGTTTTACCTTGACAATATATATAAATTAAACCAGCAGTTTTACATCGTGGCCTGTTTCCAAGTTCCAACACCACTTAATATTGCAAAACCTAGGAAAAAAAATTTAGAGAAGAATAGCTAATCACCATGCAAGCACCTACTGCAATTGCATTGAAAACCAAAACCTCGAAACAATAGTTCTCGCCGAGCATCGCAGTTCAAACTCGCATCAATATAGCAGATTCTCAATTCTTCACCTGAGATTTACCAAAGAGAATAGTATTTGATCAATGATAGTTTTAGGAAGAATTTCAAATCAGCAACTTGCTACAATACAAATCCACTATCTCATAATGTTTCCTTCTGGTAAAAATATAAAAAAAAAAAAAAAAAAAAAAAAAAAAAAAAAAAAAGAATGAAAAGAAAAAAGATGCTTTATATGCTTATAACAAAACAAGATCATGAACTTATACACTTGCTTTTTCCTAATTAAGTTCTACTTCTACTACATTTTATTTAAGCAAAATTGCACTGGGGTCCTTTAACTTGCTGTGCGTTTGTAACAATTTTGTTCATAAAATAATCACTTTTAAAAAAAATAATAACTTTTGAAAGTGTGTCTGATTTTACAACTTCTTAACAACAACAAAATAAAAAATTAAATGCTCAACTTTCTGGATGAGTTAACCTACAAAATTACTACAATTTAAGACAAACCTTCATCAATGTCACGGAGGGCCTTCAATTTTGCCTCTGCACTATCTATCCATATAATGTGCGCATTAGGATCTGCAATACAAATAAAATAGATTGTTCTTAGGATCTGCAATATCATAGAGTGTGCATTAGGATCTGCCCAAAAATGGTGTTGATGACATAAAATAGCGAAAAGTAAAAGAAAATTGTACTCACCACAATCATGATTGTAGAAGGAAGGAAGTATATAGACAGCATTTCCAACAGCAGCTTCAGCTTCTACAGATGCAAATGCTGAAGAAAGAAGATCTTCATATGATCCACCAGCCAGCTCGATGCGAAATGCGTTGATTCGAATTCGTGCCAAAACACTAATGTACCATTGCTTGGTTAAAACTTGAAATGCCAAGATAAGTAGTCATGTGAATATACAATATCTGTATTCGATTTATATCTGTGTTCGATTTATGCATGTATGCATGTGTGTGTTGTTTGTGTATCTATTTCATACAAAATGTTCCTAAAATAAGGATACAAGCAATTTGTTCATCCAAAACAAGTGTCTTTGTGAAGGCATTCCTTAGCAAGGTGAACCCCTCTTCCATCTGAAAAATGATGCTATGCATAAACAGATTGCAGCAGCAAAATACAGATACCATAACAAAACTTAATCAAACTTCAATTTGAGCATTAATAATTGTTTCCTGCTCTTCCGTGGACAACTTATATGAAATGCAGTGATTTTTACAGAAGAAAGCTTTCCTTTGAAAACTAACAGGTACGAAGCACGGACACCTCTCGGATAAGGTGTGTCACCAAGCCTGACACTCGAACGACATGTGTCCAAAAAACTCAGACAAAAACATTGTCCACAAGTCTAGTTTTCATTGTTTATAGAAGAAACCTGTCAACTAACTATTGTCATTATCAATTATCATCACAAACTTCTAAAATCTCACCTCAAAAATCATCTCGGGTGTCAAAGTGGCAGGTTGAAGAATGTCAAGACTGTCACTTTTGGCAACTCCTGATATGATCATGCAAGCCAACCGCTTTACCAAAAAGGGATATTTCAAACCACGGTTCCTTTCAAAAGAGGTCAGGTAATTATCACTGATGTAATTTCGGTGCAATAAAATACTAAATGATAAGATAAGGTAGTAAGTGTTAACAAATGCCAAATGATTCAGCAATTTATCATTAATTAGGGTGATAACCAGACCAGATATTGCCTATTATATTTTTTGGGACCAATTAAAATTTTAGAAGTGAAATTGTTAATGAAAAGTGGAAAGTTAGATAATTTTTAGATATGTTCTGGATAGTGTATACTACATCAAGTTTCAAACCACCAAAACAGGGAACAAAAACATAAAAACACTAATAAGAGATGAAAATGTAAATGAAAATATAGCTCGTTCAATCAGTTAATCTTTTTTCTCCACTATACTGTCTGCATCAGACTTACACACTGGTAACAGAAAAGTGAACATTGAAGAATCATATATATATATAGTTTTTTGGTTAAAGAATAATAGTGCATAGAACATATTAGGCTTCTTACAAAAAAGAGTAAAATTAGTCACATGAAAACTGAGGAAATGAGAAGATGTATATATCTTTATTCATGAGAGAGGTTTAAAGATTTGTTGACGCAATTGAAGATGGAAATCTTTTGATACTAGAGAATAACTCTCATACCGGCAATAGTCATCAAAATCCGTCCAATTTGCTTTCATCTCAACATCATAATATTCCTACACAATATCAAAATCCCAAAATAAGTACATATATGCAGAGAAGCAAGAATACATGTTTGTTTACTGCATAATTCCTACATTACATTTTACATACATAGCTTAAAAGTTGGATTGAAATTGAAAACACATGACAGAACTACAAGTATAAAATAGATGACAATCCCAGCTCCACAAGTAAGATATCAAATGGCACATTGATATCAGTGCTGTCAATCGTGAATCGCGGAAAACGGCGATTTCTTCAAATTCCGTTATGCTGCAGTGCTATAGCGACTATTTGACAATATTTTGTACTGATAGCATATTACAGAACAATATCGTTTCGTTCAAATTCCGCTATGATGTAGCACTATAGCTGCTATTTGACAACACTAAATGATATCAAAAATAGTGTGGATAGTTACATTGACCTCACATAATGTTATTTGTGATTTCAATGGTACCCTTCATGTTTGGAAAACTAACCTACTAGTCTTGCTATGTTATGTTGCAGTGTCTAAGATCAAAGTGACACAAGTAACATCTTTGAGGGACTAAAGTGTATATTTATTCTAGATAACAAGAGTCAAAGATCAGATGAAAGCATGATTAGAATTCGAATAACAATACTTCTGCTTTGTTTACACAAACTCCATATATCACGTTCATGACTGAAACCACAAAATTAGCAGCACAAAGTAGTAGACTTGTAGTACACACAAGTTCAACTCAAAGCTTGTATAATACACTATGCCATTATTCTGCAAACTCATTCTTATAATGCACTAGTTAGCAGATTGCACATTATTCACATTGTTCTCTTTTTTAATTCTTTTAACAACAGCACATCAACTATTAATCAGAGCGTAGAAATCTGACGTAGCTTTGGCACATGACACTCCCTTCCAACTTAAAAAGTTTCTCACTATCAACCTTCACTTATACAAAAGAATATGTATAGTTTATAAATAGTTTTCTTTATGAAGAAGTAGGAGAACCTATTATTTAAAAAATAATAATCAGTTATTACACAATTTTTTAATATTTCATTTTGATTCAATTGTCATTTTCTTAAACATGTCTGCCGTAGTCACTTTAATCCCTGAATATATCAAAATTGCAAAAATGTTCCTAAGTGTCTCCTCTATTAGTATTTAATGGATCAAATTGATTAAAAGAAGATACATTGTAGGACTAAACTAACTAACTAACAAAGACACACGATGTTATTGTAGTCTTAGCATAATTAGGGACTATATGACAGCCTTTCACACACTCAAGGACAAAAATGAGTTTGTAATCATTTCATTTGTCAAAAGTTAATTTTTGACCAAAATGCACAACATTTTTTTGTCTCGTTACCCTCAAAATACACTTTTGCTAGTTTCAGTATCAGTTACACCTCTGTTTTTCAAGTTACACCTAAATAAGTGAGGTGAAACTAATAGATGCACGTAACCTATTTGCTCAACTGAAGCAAAAGTTAAAAAATAATTATAATCATAATTACTTAATTAGAGAAGGAAAAAGGGACCTTAGAGCGTTGGTGGCAATGGTGAGAACAAAAAGGGGAGCGTTGAGGGAGTGTGGAGAGGCAGGAGTAGCAGACTGGGTGAAGGGCGGAAGGTGAAGGGTGGCAGACGGCGGGTTGGGCGGTGTGGATGAGATAGCCGGATGGGATTGGGCGAGTTGCGAAGACGGCGCGACCCACTGAGTCAGTGAGGGAGACTCGGATAGGAGGTGGTGATGGTGATGAGGTGGAGAATGAGAATGAGAAGATGTGAAGGGGTTTAGTGAAGAAAAAGCGTGAAGAAGCCAAGCGGAGTGGAACTGCCATTTTCTCTTCTATTTTTCTTCATCCCATTATTTCTCGGTTTAACACTTAATTGTAGTTACCCATAAACCCACGCATATTTAACCAACAGAGCTAGTGCGCAAATGATATGAAATTGTCGTATGTAAATAAAATAAAATAAGAATAACTATTTTGCATTAATAGTCAAATGTAATTTATTTTTTTACTTAAATATGTGATTTAATTATTAATTAGGCTAAATACCACCCATGGTCACTTACTTAAATTTCATTTAGTTCTTTATTTTTTTTTTCCGATTTGTTGCTTTATGTTTTTAAATAATTTCAGTGTTACCCTTTAAGTGGGATTTCGTTAAGAAAAAGTTAAAAAAAAATCACTCCTCCATGTTTAGAAAAAATATTCACAGTTTGTTCTAAGTTTAATAGTATGATTGATTCGTTAAAACTAAAGCTATGGGTATTTATACTCCATAGAAATCACTTTAGATCAGTGACAATCGTTCCTAGAGGTTTGATAAACACATGCAATGATCTAGATGATGGATTTTTTAACTTTTTCTTAACGGAACCCCACTTAAAGGGTAACGCTGAAATTATTTAAAAACATAAAGGAACAAATCGAAAAAAAAAAAAGAAGATAAATGACCAAATCGTTAACCGAAATTAAGTTAAGGGACCACGGGTGGTATTTAGCCTATTAATTAAAATTATATTTTTGAATTACAATTATTGGTGTTTATTTACAATCTTCATATTTGCATTAATTTTAATATAAAAATTATCAAGTTTGTATTTAGAGATTTTCATCAAATTAGTGGGGTTTATTTATTTATTTATTTATTTATTAAAATGAGTCTTTATTTATGCTATAAACAATATACTTATTTTTATTGTGTTTTTATCTTTGATTTTCTCTTCTAATTAATTCAAAGTTATTGTTATATTTAAAAGAGGTTTTCAATTAAGTTAGTCATTCGATGAACAATTATTTTAAGGGACGAGATTCATAAAAAGAAATATAATATAGTTCTATTGTCGTACATATGTCATTTGTTGATGTTGTTGCGAAATATCAACTTTAAATTTTTAAAATACATTGCATTTTTAGTTAATAATTTTTTATCAAACATTTTTAGTTATAAAACACTTACAAGTATAATTATCTCGTGCATCACACAGGTATAAGGTCAAGTGAAAATCTGTTTCTTTTTATAATATGCTAAAATTTACTATTGTTTTTAATGGACCCGATTTGTTACAGTTTTTTTAAATGATTTTCATAACATTTTATTTTTTGTTATAATTTTAAAAAAATTAAAATAAAGCTTCAAATCATAATTTGGTTAAAATATTTTGTTATAAATTATTGTTTTAAGTATTTTATCTATTTGTTATAATTTTTTTAAATAAA
>JBBPBP010000001.1:26562582-26583302 GCA_037974735.1 Cicer chorassanicum
TCTTTTTAAATCTATAACAAACAGGTCCAATACTATGTTATAACTTGTAAGCATCAAGTAAGAAAAATATCACAAATAATACTTACAAAAAACTTCAATAGTCCAAATCAACATTAATTAAGAGTATTAAAAGTATAATAAAATATATGTTATAATATTTAGGTTAAATAATTATTTAGTCTCTATAAATTTTGAAATTTTGTTTTTAGTCCATGTAAAAAAATTATATTTTTTTAGTCCTTATAGATTTGTTATGCAAGTATATCTCTCTTGGAACATCAACATATATCTTGAATGATTTTTTACTACACATGTTTACAACACTATAAAAAGTTATTTCACGAGCTCAAAAATTTATTTATAGGTCCATATTTTAAGGACTTTTATCTTGAACATACGACATTTAAAATTTTCAAATTGAATTCATCCCAAATTAAAAAATATTAACTTTGTGCGGATGAACTTTTAATAATGTTTGTAAATATCATTCAAAAATTTAAAAGTTGAACGATGCTTCGTTCTGTCAAGGATTAAAACAACTTGTAAAATAATTTTGTAGGAACTAAAAAAGTGATTCTTTTAGAGAGCCTAAAATTGAAAATTTTATAGGGATTAAAAACTTATATATATATATATATATATATATATATATATATATATATAGTAGATAAAGTGATTATTAATTGGTCCAAGTTATAGTAGATAAAGTGTATCTTTTTGTACTTAAAAATGATATTCATTCATTCAAATTAAAAATTCACATTGATAAAAAACAATACAGATTCACTAAAACCAAAAAGGAATTTGCGAACAACTCACAACATCCATGTTAAGAGCATAAAACGAAAAAATACGTACAAATTTGACAAAAATAGAGTGGCCTGAATTTCAATGCCTTCGGATCTGCAACATTGACGACGCTGAAGTCATTGATTGAATATGTCTAGTCTGAATCAAAGTTAATTTGTCAATCTAAACAAAGTGAACACCGCAATGAAACGGAAAAATCAAACGTTGCACTTAATTGGGGAGATAACAAAAAAAAAAGATATATATAAAAATAATTTATTTAGATAAAAGGACATAGAAAAAATAACGTAAAGGGATGATTTTAGACCAAAAAATTATCCTAAATCACTCCTCTTCTACATTGATCAGATGATGAAGAAGAAGAACAGTAGGTTAATTGCGGCTATTAGATTTTAGTGAGAAAAAAAGGATAAAGTGTACTTATTGTAGGTATTTTTTAGAAAAAACAAGTTACACATATTGCAAACTAACGCATGACGTTGATTTTAAACGGTTTTTTTTCTCGATATATCCTCTTTTAAAAGAAAAAAAATTCAAAATACATCCATTTGAAATTAATATACGAAAATATCTTCTTTTTTTTTACGAGGTCGCAAGGTAGGGATACCACCATGTGAAACATGAATTTTTTTTTTCCTCCTTCAAAATATCGCAGAATAAGGATGCAACAATGCATTTTTTTTAACAAATGAAAAATATATTAAATCAATACATAAAATATAATAAAAAAAAATTAATTTATATTAATAAAGTCCAATAAAATATATTAAATGGAAAAAAAAATACATCAAATTTTAATTAACCATGCTCGCCTAAATGTCTCTTAGTTCCATATCTAAGTGGTCGCCCTACTCATCTAACTCTTTGAACAACTTGAGGTTGTTCTGATTGATCCCCATTTTGATCATTATTCTCATCGTCGTTCCCAATTATTGAAGGTGTATGCAATTCAAATCCTTGATAATTTGTGTGTCGATTAGAGCTACTACCACCTGCCTCCATATAATTTTGAGTCTCAGGATTATACATGGAATCAAAAACAGCATAAGTCGACTCATTGTACAATGAGTTACAAACAAATTATAGAAAATTTCACATTATGTCGAGTAACCATGGATTTGTATTTCAGGTATTGACGGAACGTAATATTGAGTCGGCATAATATGGAATGTATGGTTCGGTATGTAGATGAGACGATGATGAAGATGATTATGCGGTCTGGTGCATGGTTTGTTCCTGTGGGGTTGATTGAGGGGTTAAGTGGACATTAGGGGTTGAGTGGACATGAAGATATGTTGGCGGATGCAAACGTGGATCATATAGATATTTTTCGGTAGAAATAAATAATTTGGTGTAGATATTGTTCGACATAAATAAATAGTTTGGTGTGTTCAATTCATATATTTTGTGTTGTGGTGTAAAACATCTTCTACGAGTTGGCCTTGCAATACGTATGTGTTGTAATTTCTTCTTTTTAAACTCAATCCTAATTATCATCAATGTCACGACTCATGTTAGGTTTTCATGTCCTTTGGTGGCGTGATATTTGTTGATGGAAGCCGAACTGAAGTGTGAGTCTATCTATATGATGTTTTTCAACAATATGATAACAATGCATATAGGTACGTGCAATGTCAATCTCTTCTTCGAGAACATCGTGTTGGAACTTGAGGTACGGTCTCCAATAAAACTGATGTGTAAAATATATGCTAAAGTAAATATAAGAAATATAAAAAAAAATATATAATTACAAAATGCAAATAAGTGTGAATGAATGTATTACTTCCTCAACCATCTTGTGATAAATTGCTTTTTGGTGTGAATGAAATCAGATTCGAAAATATATGTTATTAATTGTTTAAGTCCAAATTGTTTGTTTAAGTGCAGAGCTTCAAAACGCAAAAAAAAAAGTAAATTATGGGTGGTTGGTAAATTGAATGTGTCTCATACATGTGCAAATTCCACATTGTCACAAGGTCATAAGAAACTTGACTCTGACATGATATGTACAAGTGTAATGCAACTTTTGAGAGTGGACCCTTCAATCAAAGTGAAGGTTATTATCAAGCAGATTCAAGCATTGCACAACTACACAATAAGTTATTGAAAGACATGGATAACAAAAAGTAAGGTTATCAAAAAAAATTATGGCAATTAAGAGAAGTCTTACAATCAACTCCCACAATTGTTGTTGGTTATGCGAACATTTGCTCCAGGAACCAAAATAGAGATGAAACAATTTCAGCTTATCATGAGAACAGTTTGATAGTTGGGATAAGGATATTTCATCAACTATTTTGAACTTTTGTTCCATGCATATTTGCTTTTAATTATGAAAACCAGTTATACAAGTTGATGAGACATGGTTGTACGACAAGTACAAATGGACTCTATTGATAGAAGTTGCATCAGATGAGAACAACAATATAATTCTCATTGTTTATGCTCTTGTGGAAGGTGAGATGGAAGATGGTTGAAATTTTATTTTGAGAAATTTGAGAAAATATATCACTCCACGTGCCATCTTGATTTCAGATAGACATGAATCCATTAAAAATGTTTATAATAATTCAAATAAAAGAGTGACAAAATCATACATCAAAGCATGTATTTTGCATCGACATATTTCACAAAAATTTGTGAGGGTTTAAGGACACTGAGGAAAAAAGTTGTTTCTATAGGTAATAATTTCATTCTTATTTTTTTAATTAATGTAATTTTCAATTATTATTTTCTACAAAATTTGACACATTTTTTCTTGTGTAAACATGTCACTCAATTAATTAATGAGCTACATACAAATCAATGAGCGTACAAACATATACTACTGCAAAATCAGATTATAAAATGGTTAGACAACATACCACTAGAAAATTAGATTAAAGTTTAATAAAGATAGACATTGGGGTCACATCACAATGTTGAATCAATCAATGAAATGTTAAAAGACACGTGCAACCTTCTAATCATTGGTCCAAGCAACTTACAAGGGGACACTATTTCCTACAATGGAAAAACTACATGCAGCAATTTCAGCTTCTGATTAGGTATACACAGAAAAATGCATGAATTTTATGAAACCACAAATACATAAGTCCAATAGTCATAAAGTCGATGGTTTTGATCGGAGCAACCATACTTTCAAGGTTCACGAGAGGATAAATCCAAGAGAACCAATTGATCATTTTAGTGTGAATCTTCCTAACAAGTGGTACCACTATGAGAAATATCAAGCTATACACATGTCTTGTTCATGTTTCAGATGGTCTAATCCCTGTCATGCTTCTGTTGAAGTAAAAACCTTTTCAATATATTTTTAATGACAACAAACCTTATGAAATAAATGTTAAGTTCTATAAATGGTGATCTACTGATGTTTGCATTTGAGTTTTTGTTGAAAGAACAGAAGTAGTCAAGCTTGAAGACACTCACATAAACAAGTGTGATGTATCAACTCAATAATGAAAGAATTGAGGAGTCTAATTCATTAAATATGATTATCCTCAAGTCGAGGATGATCATCGCAATATGTTGCATCTCAATCACACATAAAATATCTTAGAAGAAGTCAAGAAAAAACTATGGGTCAAAATGTGTCTATATGAAAATTAAAGGATGAAGAATCCAGATCTGATGATTAATATTTTTCACAATCTTATATATAAGGATAAACCCGAGGATGGAAATTCATCAAAATCTCATGTTTTGAGGATGAGTCTTTTTCATAATTTCATATCGGATGATAAATATTTTTCAAAATTTTCATCTCACAAATATTGAAAAAGTAATTTTCATAAAAGTACTAAAGGACAAAAGTTGACAAGTTGTTCACACTATTCAAGGTTTACCAGAAGTAAACATAGAAGTAACATCATGTAAGACCCTTAATTTTAAACTCTAAATTATGCAATTTTAGTATTTCTTTGTGTTGAATTGCTGAGGCATTTAGCCCAATTTTAATTCATTTTGTGAATTAAGTACCAAAAGCTTATTTTGTTAGAGTTTGAAATATGTTTAATATATGTGTGTATATATATATATATATATTTTTTTTTTTGAGACCCGATTAAAATTATTTATCGAAGAATAATTTATTTATGTTACAAATAATTTAATATCGGACAATTTTGCTTAAAATATCTCTGGTTGCTGAAAATTTTATCTGTCAATTGAGTTGCGACGAGAGTAAATATTTTTATCAAAATAGTTTGAGATGTGAGTGAAGTGATGTATATATATATATGTGTGTGTGTGTGTGTGTGTGTGTGTGTGTGTGTGTGTGTGTGAGAGAAGGCTACAAACAGAGAAGAAAAACATTTCCTCCCTGCCTTGCGTACTCCTTCTTCTATCTTTCTTGCTTCGCGACCAAGTTTTAGTGGTTTTCAAAACCACACAAACCACCACTTCTTACCTAGATCTAAGCCTCCATCCGAGAAGTGAGAGGAGGGAAAGTTACTCCTCTCCACATTGCGGTGCTGGTGAGCTAGCTTTCGAAGTGACGACACGAGCGAAAGTTTTTGCCGTATTTAGTTTTGGTAGCGGAAATGGTTGAAAAAACGATAACTAAGGTAAGGGCTCCTTCCAAATTTCTAGTTTGCATATAGGGACTCCATATGTGTGATTGATGTATGTTTAAGGTGAGGTTGCGTGAAAAATCATTTTCTACGCGAAGATATGTATTTTGAGTGAAAATTCGGTTTGTTACGTGTTATGAATTTATGATTAAATTTGAAGTATTTATGTGAGAATTGTTGAAATTAAATTTGAGGGGGATTATGTGTGAATTGGAATTAAATTTGAGGTGGTTTATGTGTGAATTGTTGAAGTAAATTTGAGGTTGTTCAATGTGTGAAATTGTGGAGATTGAGTTTGAGGTGTTTATGTATTCATAACTGTTAATATGTACGTTATTAATTTTATTGAGGAAAAAATATTTTGTGTATGCTCTGTGATAAGTTTGAAAAATCATTAGTGTTAAATGAGTATTAAAAATGGGGAATCTTTTAATAGCTGCATTTACTTAACGATTGTGGTGAAAAGAGTCAGAATATGCTCATGCATTTCATAGCATGTGGTGACCATGATGGGCCACAGTGGTAGTGGTGACCGCGATGGGCCACGATGTTAAGTGATGACCGTGATGGGGCACGAAGTTAAGTGGTGACTGTGATGGGCCACAAGATGGTTCCATGTGATTAGTTGGTCCATCTTATCCTTACGAGGATTTAACTGATGTGTAAGGCCTATGATAGGCTACACTCTAGTAAATCGTGCTAGTCTGTGAGCGATTGCACCTCCGTAATTAGTACTAAGGCCTGTGATAGGCGGTATAATTATGATTTACGCCCCTCGAGGAGGGTTTTGTTTTAGAAATTCGATGTAATTATGTGTTCATAATTGATGTTATGAATGTTTGATGTGTGATTGAGGTGTGAATTTGTGGAGATTAATTGGGTGTAATTATGTATTGATATTATGAATGTTCGATGTGTTATTGATTGGAATTTCTATTGTAAGTGTTAAATGTTTTCGAGCCATTTTTAAAACTGAAAATTTGCATTTTTCGCAGTTGTATTCGGCTACGACCATTGTGTATTCAAATACGAAAATGCGTTTTTTGCTACTGTCCTATCTCGTAGTCGACTACATCATGTCTCGTAGTCGAATACAGATGTGTTGTTTTAGCTACCGACTTAGCACTCGTAGTCGGCTACGACAGTGCTGTATTCAAATACGACAGTGCAGTTTTGTTCAAAACTTCATTTTCAACATTGTTTATGCATTTTTGACATATGAAAACCCTTTCAAGGGTATGCTAAGATGAAAGGTCCTTTTGTGCATTTAAAATTTAAATGCTAAGTATTATTTGTTAATTTCGGTTGGTGACCCTTTACATTATTGTGGACCGGGCTTACGCCCAGGTTATTAGAATTTTGAGTCGTGCTGGAATTGCAACAACGTCGAAGGCGTGACATAGCGATGAGTTTGGATTTGTGATCGAAAGTAGAGGGGCTTGATGCCACTCGTGGATTCTCAGTACCCAGTCACCCTCAGTTAGATTAATGATCAGCTTAGGATTTTATTTAAGAATTTTATATATTCTCCCTTTCTTATTTCATTGTTGTTGTCGCAATGGAACTTATGTATTTGCAACAAACTATTTTGGGTCGTTGTACATTGTGATGTAATTATTTATGACTTTTGTCGTTTGTGTTACGACATGGTATTTTTATTAGTTTTGTTTTCAAGAAAAATTACACTCGCGCTGTTAAAAATCGGGGTGTTACATTATGGTATCATAGCCTTGGTTTAAATTTCTTTGTGGCTGTGATTTGGGTGGCCTAAGCTAATCGAGAGTCAAGGTTAGGGGTATCAAGTAATTGGAGTCCACGTGTACTTTGTGTTTTGTTGTCTTGGGTCAAGCATGATATGCTTAAGTAGTTTATTGTTTCTTATACGAAATAGCGTGCCTTGTAGCACTTTAGTTGGAAGAGTAGTTAAAACATATAACATTAATCGACTTTGGTCGATGAGTGTCTCTGAATTCCTTAAACGCATCGGTCTAGGAAAGACAGGGTTGAAGCGAATCATGGTGGCATGGGATTTATGAAGTGGTTCCAAGGATACAGAGGCTATGTTATTGGTGATAACTCGAAGATGTTACTGGTGTGAGACTGATAGGGGATTTCAAGTAAAGATCTAAGTGGAGAAATTTTTTTTAAGAAAAGTATTAGATGTTTTCCTGGTAGATTTTAGGACGAGTCTGGATGATGTTTGATAACTGTCAAAGAGATGTGAACACCATGGAATTGTTGAGAAGACGAGGCTTCCATTTGGAATAGCATTTGGTGCTTAGGTGTTAACGAAGGAGGCTTATATTGAAGTAAGGTGCGCTACACATTAGGGGTGAATACTACCTTGGTTAGATAGAAGACGCTTTGAGGAATAGTCGATACCTTGAGGGGCCAGGTCGAGCATTCGAGTTAAACTAGATTCGCGACTTAGATTGTTGAGTATGAATCTCAGGACGATTAAAGGAGTGAGACTATATATTTTGTTGGTAAGTAACAAATCTCTGTGTGGTTTAGGAGATAATAAGTATGGATATTGATTTTAAATGAAACTATTGACACAGAAGTGTGAATTTTGAGTGATGTTCGGGTAAACATAAGGAGTTAAGAATTTTGAGTGAATGTTCGGGTAAGTAACAATCACGTACTCTTGTGTGGAAGATAAGAACTTTCATCCTCACGCCGGAGGATGGACTCTAGAAAAAATTATCCTCTCATATATAAAAATGAGGTCTTATGTGAAGAATTGAAAAACAATATGTCAACATTGTTCAAATTTGTACAAAAGTCTTTGAAGTAAGACAAACACATCAATTGTGATTTTCAAGGTATTGGAAACAAGAAGGAACCTTCTTATCAATAATAGATCAAGAGGATAATAAGAATCTCTTTTATAAATCATATTCTAGAAGGTTACCTAACAAATAAAAAAGGTGTCAACATGCTTACACCAAATTTCAACAGTCACATATTGAAAAGAACGACATACAATCATTTCTCAAAGACTTACATAGATATGAGGATGATCATCCATGAACATCCTGAAAATCAAGTACATCAACGGATGAATACAATCTCAAGATGAGGATAGACGCATAGGATATCCGCATAACAAATTTGACACATACAGAAAAGTACTAAGGTACAAAAAGGTGAAGTACTTGACATGAATGACACACTTGTTGTAATACCCTTAATTTTAAAATGTACTTTTTGTATTTTCGGGTGCTTTCATCTTGAATTATGAGGCTTTTTAGCCAGTTTTATTGGTATTTTGGATGTTAAAATGCCATAAATATTTTGTGGGTCCCGTTTTAAATTATTTGGCGAGAAATAATTTAATTACGTTGCGGAAAAGTTATTACTGGACAATCTTGTTAAAAATATCTATAGTTGCAGAAATTTTTTCTTGTCAATTGAGTTGCAATGAGAATGGATATTTTTATCAAAATTGTTGGGGTGTGCGTGAGAGTGGTTGAAATTGGTTGGTTTGGGATATATATATATATATATATATATATATGAAAGAAAAGGAAAAAGAAAGGCAGAATAAGCAAACATTTTCCTCTGCCCGCGTGCACTACTCCATCTTCTATTTCTTTCCTTTGTTTTGTTTTTCAAAAACCCACATACAAAACCTCACATATCACCTAGATCCAAGCTTTATCTCGCGATGCGATTGAAGAGAAAGTTGATCGTAATCACGTTGTGGTGCTTGGGAACTAATTTTCGCAGCTCTGTGCGAAGCGGGAATTTTACTGGAATTTTATCGCGGTGCCGTAATCGGCAGTTCGAGCTACCGTCGAGGTAAGGGCTCCTTCCAAATTTTTAGCTTGCATATAGGACTCTATATGTGTATTTGTGGGGTTTGTTTTGATGGAAGTTATGAGTGAATTTGGGGAAAAGGAATTTAATGGGATTTATGTGAGTTGTGGAAAACAAATTTGGTGGGTTAAGGTGTATTGTTGTGAGAAATGAAGTTAATGCATTTTGTGGGTAAATGGTGAAATTGAATTTAATGAGTTTTGAGGTGTGGGTGATGGTGATTTTTACTTGGTATGATTGATGTGTTTATGGGTGACTTTAGGAATGTGGATATTTGCTTTATGTTTCAAGATGTGGGAATTTGAATAAATGCAAATTATGTGTGTATTTTGATTGATGAGATTGTGTATGTGGTGATTTGAATTCAATATGATTTGTGAATTCAATTTCATGTGATTTGAGGATTGTATGCATTGAGTATGCTCTGTGTTAAATTTGAGAATCATTAGTGTTAAATGAGCATTAAAAATGGGGAATCTTTTAATAGCTGCATTTGCTTATTGATTGTGGTGTCGAGAGTCAGAGTATGCTCATGCATTTCATAGTAGTGATAGTGGTGACCGGATGGGCCACGAGATGATTCCACGTGATTGGATGGTTCATCTTATCCTTATGGGGATTATCACGTCGGTGATAGTGGTCACCGGATGGGCCACGAGATGATTCCACGTGATTGGATGGTTCATCTTATCCTTACGGGGATTATCGCGTCGGTGGTAGTGGTGACCGGATGGGCCACGGGATGATTCAACGTGATTGGATGGTTCATCTTATCCGTATAGGGGATGATTCAACGTGATTGGATGGTTTATCTTATCCGTATAGGGGATGATTCCACGTGATTGGATGGTTCATCTTACCCTTACATGGATTATCGCGTCGTGCTAACCTGTGAGAGGTTGCACATTAGTAAATCGTGCTAGCCTTTGAGAGACTGCACCTTGGTAATTAGTACTAGTCTGTGAGAGGCTGTACAATTATGATTTACGCCCCTTCGAGGAGGGTTTTGTTGATATTTCAGAATCATGTGCATTGGCATATACGCATTGCATTAGGGTGCTTGGCACGTGAGTCATGTTTGACATGTGATGATGTTTGTATATGCGTACTTGATTCTGATGAGTGATTTGTGTTGTGTTGGTGTTTGGGATTGATTGAATTGGTGTTGAAAGTGTTGGAATGAATTTGGAAGTGTTGGAATGTTTTTGAAAGGGTTAAAAACTGATTTTCTGCTGTTTTGACAGGTGTATTCGACTACACATGTGTTGTAGTCGAATACAGATGATTAAATTAGCTACTGATTTGATTTTTTTGAAGTGTATTCGACTACACAAGGTGCTGTATTCGAATACAGTTGAATGGAATGATGTATTCAAATACAGACAGGCTATATTTGAATACAGTAGTGCTGTTAGTGCTGTTTTTGCTGTTTTCTGCTGTTTTCGCAAGAGTATTCGACTACACATAGGGTGTATTCAAATACAACAGTGTTGTTTGGTCCAAAACTTCATTTTTCAACTTTGTTTATGCATGTTTAGCATATGTAAACCCTTTCTAGATGTATGCTAAGTTGAAAGGTGATTTTGTGCATTTAAAATTGAATGCTACGTGGTATTTGTTAATTTCGGTTGGCGACCCTTTACAATTTGTGGAAATCTGGGCTTTGCCCTTAGATGAGAAATAGGGTCGATCTAAGGCGTGGCACAGCGATGGGTTGGTTGTGTGACCGAAAGCAGGGGCTTGATGCCGCTCGTGGATTCTCAGTACCCAGTCACCCTCAGTTAGATTAATGATCAACTTATGGTTCTATTTAAGAATTTTATTTATTTCCCTTTCTTATTTAGAGGTTGTGGTTGTAAAAAGGGAGCTTATGTATTTGAAACAAATTATTTTATTCGATGTATATTTTACTTGGATATTCTGGATTTTCGTTCCAAAAACTATTTCTGCTGTTTGTAATTAATAATGACTTTGTCGTTTGTGTTACGACTTAAAATATTTTATCAAAGAGTATTTTCTTCATTTAAGGATTTAACTTGGTATTTTATCAATTTGTTTTGAAAAAAAAAAATACACTCGCGCTTTTAAAAATCGGGGTGTTACACTTGTCAAAGTGGTTGGAAAAGGGAAAGCAAAAAGCAACAACCACATCAAGATTCAATAAAATAGAAACTCCATCCTAGTACATAAATCAAATCTGAGGACAAACGCATAGGATAAACAACACTTACGAGATGATGAAATTATAACCTCTATGTTAGAGGATAAACAATAATGAAAGAGAAGATGAATATAAGACAATAATGAAATTATAATTTCTATGTTAGAGAATAAAACAGTAATAAAAGAGAGAATTGATCTACGTCAGAGGATAAACAATCATGAAAAGAGGATGAATCCCCGTCATAGGATAAACAATGCAGAAGAGGGGATCAACTTCTGTTATCTATTCATCCTTTCACATGGGAAAAAAGTAAAAGTACCAAAGTACAAAAAGTGTTGTCTTTGACTTACGAGGCACGACACTATAAGTGTTGGGAAAAGAAAAAGCCAAAAAGGACAAGTCACATCAGAATTAATGAAAGCCTCATCCTCCTACAACTCAGATCCGATTATAGACTACGACACTCATCTTCTCAGCATACTTAACAGGAGGATAAAGGCTAAATGACAATTTTGCAAATAAAGACAAGTCCAAGGAAACTTAACAAAGTCTCCAACAACTATATTTTGCTAATCCATATGTTTGAAGCTCCAAAGGCAATCATAAATAGAGAAGTATTAATCTTCAAACATCAAGAGAATCATCTACAAGAAAACATCTGAGTTATTCAAGCTTATCATCATTCTCTTCATTCTACACACTCTTCCAAACTTAAACATATCTAAGGATAATTTTTGTTGAGTGTGTTATATACAACTTCACATCACTATCTTATCTTAGAAAGTTGTAATTTGATCCCAAACAAATCAAACACATTACTACTTGTATATCCTCAAGTTGATATAAACTTGAGTTATTTTGTAAGTCTGTCGAGACTAGTAAAAATACAGTTTTGTAAGCCTGGTGAGGCTAAGAAAATACATAATTAAAAAGGTGTAGATTAGAGGACGAGTTTTTGAGCACTAGCGAAAATCTCACAAAGCTGTGAGGACTAAAGTAGCCTATATTAGGTGAACCAGTATAAATTCTGTGTCAATCTTTTTAAACTTTACTCTCTTTATATTTATTTTATTCATACTATTAACACACTTTTCGTACATATTTCAAACTCATATTATTCTTCTTTAGATCATTCTCAATAAGAGGAGGGTTATTTTCATCTAACCATCCTCACTCTAAAGACAATTTAAGAGGATAATATTACTGCAAGAACTAAATTTTAAAAAGGGTCACAATTCAACCCCTTTTTGTAGCATTCAATTTTATTTCAGCTTTTTCAGGAAGATACAAAAAAGTAGGACATGTTCGTATATTAATTTTAAAGTGGGATATTTTAAATTTTTTTTCAAAAGAGGACATATGAAAAAAAATTCAATTTAAACTCCTTAGCCTACAATCTAAATGGTCCAATTCAATCCACATGTATCCAAATTGAAATGGACCAAAAATATTAATCCACAATATGCAAGGACTATAGGTTAAACGGGTAAGTGGACTGAGGAGTATATTTAAAAAAATTTATTTACAGTTCTTCTAAAAACTAATCAATCGTTTGTTACAATATTTAAAAAAAAATAAAAATGAAAATAATTTAAATGAAAAAATTATCCTTATAAAATAATTAACTATATATATTTTAAAATTTAACTTGTAATATTTTTAAAATTTAAAAACTAATAGAAAAATTAAATGATTAAAAAATAATTTTATATAATTCTAAGAAAAAATCCCTAACAATATTTCATAAAAAATTTTAAAATCTTAAAGTATAAACAAATAACGAAATAATTTTATTATATATATTGGATGTAAATGAAAAATTATTCTTGTTAGAAAAATCTTTTTAATTTGTTAAATAATTTTGTACTAATATTTCCATTTTTAAATATTCTTATTTTAATAAAATTTTAAGTTTTTAAATCATAAAATTATTCTTGCAATAAAACCATCCAAATTTTAATTTTTTTTATAACTGATCAAACCCCTTAAAAGTAGAATTAGATTATCATATTCATATTTTTCTACCAAAACAACCTAAGAATATATATATATATATGTCTGAAAAATGAAAATACTATTTTGGTTGTAGACGGGTTGTTAAACAGAAAAAATAAGAAAAACATGAGATTTTTCTTTGACTCAATGAGAAGCAAGAGTATTTTTCACTCAAACAAAAGCGTGAGTTAAATTAATTAAATATAATAATTATAATAAAAAAAATAGAATATTCACACGCAAGCTAGCTCGTTTTTCGCCGGTGGAGATATTTATCTCTTTTTCTGCGCAAAATATGCGTGTTTGGTAGCGAGCGACGAAAACACATAGAAAAAGAGAGAGAACAAAAAACGAAACAGTTTTGAAATTTGATTCAACTTTGAAAAAACGCTGAGAAAATCTTCATCTCCTTTGACAAAACCAGAAGTAACCGATTTCTTCGCTAAAAGGTACAAAATCGAACCTCTCCGTTAAATCTTATCCGATTCGTTCATTGTTCGTTATTTTTATCTATTAATTAACTCGCATATTGTAATTATTAATTATAAATATTTTCGGTAATTATTTTTCATTTCAAAGGAGCTGGTTAATTTTTTAGATTTTTATTATTTGAAATTGAAATCTGCTGTTCTTTGGATTTTGAATTTCGTTTGAGCTTAGGTTTGTGCGATCTTGTTTTATTATTATTGATTTCAGATCACGGATCATAATTCATTTCAATCTATGAATGAATTTTATTGATTTCTGTTTTTGTTTTTAGGTTTAGCTGATCGTGATTGTATTGTATGATAAAGAACACAAATAAGAGAGGATTGTGGATTGAGAAGCGTAGTTTTGTTTTTGTTTTGATTTTGTTGAGTTGAGTATTCAGAACAAAAAGTGAACAATGTCTGCAACTATGAGAACAAGTTCATGGGCAGATTCTGCTGATAATAATGCAGCTATTGGTTCTGGTGTTTCGTTCAATACCAATGCCTCAGCTGTGGGTCGCCCTGTTAAGCCAGCTTATGTTCCTCCACATCTTCGTAATCGGTCAATGGCTTCTTTGGCTGAGCCTCCTTCTTTGGTGGCTAATAATGTTAATGAAAGGGGTCCGGCGAATTGGGGTGGTTCGTCGAACTTCAAGGCTGATCTTGGTGCTGGTAGACAAGGATATGGTTCTGGTGGTGGGTTCAACAGTAGAGGAGGAGCTGGGGCAGGGAGGGAGCATGGGGGAAGACGTGAGGCTAATCCTTTTGAGAAAGATGAGGTTGATGAATCTTTTAGTGAGCAAGAGAATACGGGGATTAACTTTGATGCTTATGATGATATCCCTGTGGAGACTAGTGGGGAGAATGTTCCTCCTCCCGTGAATACGTTTGCGGAAATAGATTTAGGTGATGCGTTGAATCAGAACATACAGAGATGCAAGTATGTGAAACCGACCCCGGTTCAGAGGTATGCCATACCAATTTCTCTTTCAGGGAGGGATTTGATGGCTTGTGCTCAGACGGGGTCAGGAAAGACCGCCGCGTTTTGCTTTCCTATTATAAGTGGAATCCTCAGGGAGCAGTATGCTCAAAGACCACGTGTGGCACGGACTGCTTATCCTCTCGCACTTATCCTGTCTCCTACACGGGAGCTTTCTTGTCAGGTCAGATGCAGCTTTAATTTGAAATTCTGCTTTATAGTCTGTGTCTGACTAGTCTATCTGTATCTCAAAAACCAATGTTTTGTTTTTCTCATCTCACAGATACATGACGAGGCCAAAAAGTTTTCTTATCAAACTGGTGTCAAGGTTGTAGTTGCTTATGGAGGAGCACCAATCACCCAACAGGTTATTTGCCAATGCATGCAATGTTTATACGTACTTCTTTTTGATTTTGAGTTTTAGTTAGGAACAGAAAACTTAAAACAAACATCATACTTTTTCAATTTCTAGTGTGCACAAGGTTGTGTTGAAGTGAACGGTACAAAAAAAGATTTTGTACCCAGAACTGTAAAGAGAGTGGTTTCTCTATCTGTACTTAGTATAATTATAAGCTTTTAAAGATTCACTGATAAATGATGCTTTCCAACTCTGCTTAAAAACAATGTTGATTAACTGGTGAGCCAATTTTAAGTAACTTCATTTGATTCCTTCAGAATGATAGTATTGTCTTGGTGCTGTTGAGCATAACTATTGGTTTTTGGTAAGCTACCCCATATGAAGAGTAAGTAATTAGAAGGGTCAAGTTAGACTTGTATAGTATCTCATGCTTAATTCCACCAATAAGATGAAAGTATGCCCCTCCCCTTCTATTTATTCTTATATGTATCTTCTTTAGCATACTTCATTATCAGTGTATTGTGTTTTTAATTTATGTGATTACTTAATCGTCAAGTTTGCATATTTTTTCATTGATAGGCCACCCACTTTTTTGTGGGTCTGATTTTTGAGACAGGGGTTCTTTGTGAGAAGCGTGATATGATAGACAAGAATTAACCAAGTGCATAAGTAGTTATTTTTTCTTGCCATCGTCTCTCTACAGTATCATATGTTCACTATATAATGTAATTATGGCTTCATACTCACATGTTCTCCCATTTTTAGTGTAGGCTTTCCCCCCTTGTCAACCTGGTTATTCTGAGTGAATATGATCTCTGCATCATGTAGTTGATCATTTTAATTTCCGAAATAGTCTCTTGCTTGTACTTCTAAATGCATGTTAAAATATATATATTTTTTTTATAATTTCTGAATGAGTTAATGAGGACTATAAAAGTTTCTTTTATTAGCTTCTTAATGCTCTCTATGTTTGGCTTATGAGCTGCAAGGTTACTTGCTAGAATGTATTTTGTTTGCCTAGTGAGAGTGCATCTGCTTTTGTTGGTAGGACGTAAATTGTAATATGATATATTTGTAACTGTGCATTCCTTTATTATACTTATAGGTCTCTCTGGCTTTATGTATTATTACTTGTTCTGTACTTTTAGATGTGCACTACTTTAATTATGTGATAATGTTGTGTTGCATTGTTCAGTTGCGGGAGCTCGAGAGAGGAGTTGATATTCTGGTGGCAACTCCAGGAAGATTAGTGGATTTGCTTGAGAGGGCTAGGGTGTCATTGCAGATGATAAGATATTTGGCTCTTGATGAGGCAGATCGGATGCTGGATATGGGTTTTGAGCCCCAAATAAGAAAGATAGTTGAACAAATGGACATGCCTCCTCCAGGCATGAGACAGACACTGCTGTTTAGTGCAACATTTCCCAAAGAGATACAGGTATCTTGTGACTTGTACTCAGATTGTCAACTTTATTATTTTTTGCACAAGGATCTGCCTCCCCTGAAACATCGTGTTTTTTTTAATAAAAAACTAACAATTATCCATTTACTGTAAAGTACTTTTCCAGAATCTCTATTTTTGACTGCTAGTTGTTTCTTTATTTTGAAGTTGGTATAGGAAATGTTTTTAACTTCACTTTTGCTATCATGGAAATTGACATTGTCATAATTGGCACGTTGGAACAACTACTTTAAAGCTTAATAGTTACAGAAGACTACCCCAACAATAGTTAGCCTTGAAAATGGGGAAAAGACATTTTTTGATTGAAAAGGGGAGCAAAATTTGTTTTATTAATTTACATTGTTGAATTATTGAATATTTATAACTGGAAATCCTGCTCTGGCCTGGACAAGCATGAAACAATTGCTTTCAGTTTTAAAACTTAGTCTTTAGTCATATTAAGCTTTTTTAATTTTGGACAGAAGTTCACTACTATAGGTTTAAAGATTGACTAGGTAACACTTAATGAGACGTCTTCAGCTCAGGGTCTTCTCGTACTTAATCTTCCATGTTTAGCGACAATCTATTCTAATAATCCTCAAGAAGGGTGTAGGTTTGAATTGGGCAGTTCTCTCTTTTCCACACGGCCAGACACTGTTCTGATCAACCTTTAGAACCTCTATCTGGAAGTCCTTAATGTTGGCAGAAAGTAAAAAAACTTTCCTTCTGTTGCTAACTTTTGAATGTTTGAATTTTTGTGCTGACATTTACAATGAATCCTTAGAGTTAAAAATAGTTATTTTTGGCGAAAAGTCCATATTCAAAATTTGTCTCATTGGGCTGCAATGCTGATGCTATATGCCAACTGTGTCTGTATGTAGACTAACATGTTTGTTAATCAAGCCATTTTAAAAATTATATTATTGTGAATGGCACTGGATTTTGAAAATTGACCATATTGATGCCTATAACCAAGATGCATTCACTCGGAAGATGTAAACAATGACACAGCTTAATATGTTACTTGTTGACTGGAAATATTATGTAGACTGGTGGTGATTGTGTGTGCAATAGTTATAGGCAGGATTAAATGATGGTGATATAGTTTTGGGAATATGTTGGAGTTTTGATGGTTATGTTTTTGTATAGTCACTAAGATACTCAAGTTTGGCCGTGTTTGACTCTGAAATGAGTCATTGAAACTGTTTTCTTAGGATTATGCTTTGTATGCAAGATAGAAATTGTAATTAATAGGGCTTGGGTTGTTGACAATTGACAACTGTGTTGTAATCAGCTAGATGTAATTTGTCTTAGCTGCATGGTTGATATTTGATATAACAATGATTATGATGTCTTCATTTGAATGCACTGCAGAGACTTGCTTCAGATTTTCTTTCGAGGTATGTGTTTCTGGCTGTTGGAAGGGTTGGTTCAAGTACTGATCTAATTGCTCAAAGAGTAGAATATGTGCTTGACTCAGACAAGAGAAGCCACCTCATGGACCTTCTTCATGCTCAGAGAGAAACTGGAGTGAATGGCAAGGTAATATGTCACCTTTATACTGCTTCTATTCAGACTTGTTCATGTGTTTGCCATAGTTTTCATTTTGTTAGTGAAATTCACTAATTTTAAAAAACTATGCTGGACTTTAACAGCCCTTTCTCAAGAGTAGGAAACTTTTATTTGTGGATTTATCACACTCACAGTTTTAAGGATTTTTTTGGTGGTTTTTGCAGCAAGGTTTGACTTTAGTTTTTGTGGAAACAAAGAAAGGAGCCGACGCATTGGAACACTGCTTGTGTGTTAATGGGTTTCCTGCAACTTGCATTCATGGTGACAGAACACAGCAAGTGAGTCTGTTTAGCTAATTGATGTTTGTGTTTAACTGTAAACATGTTCCATTTTTGTTGTTGTGAGAATTGAATTTGTCTATGACTGCTTCTAGTTGAAATTGTTACTTTTGATTGGTCATAAAACTCCACTTATTAACTTCCCCCCAAGCTTTCCCAGATATTGAGTTAGAAGTTTGAACTTCTAAAATAAAAGTTATTCTTCTGTATACTCCTGGTCCTGGAAATAAATGTGTACAATGTAATGGTTCTTTATGCAGGAAAGAGAACAAGCATTAAGATCGTTCAAGACTGGAAACACTCCAATTCTAGTGGCCACGGATGTTGCAGCACGTGGTCTTGATATTCCGCGGGTAGCACATGTGGTAAACTTTGATCTTCCCAATGACATTGATGATTATGTGCACCGGATAGGAAGAACAGGGCGAGCTGGTAAAATGGGATTAGCAACAGCCTTCTTCAATGAGGGTAATTTGTCCATGGCTAAACCATTGGCTGATTTGATGCAAGAGGCAAATCAAGAAGTACCTGCCTGGCTCACCCGTTATGCAGCAAGGGCTTCTTATGGTGGCGGCAATAGACATAAGCGGACAGGGGGAGCCCGTTTTGGTGGCCGTGATGTTAGGAAGGAGAGCTCATTCAATAAAGGATCTGATTACTACGGTGGAACTGGTGGTGGTTACGGCGTTCCTACCAGTTATGGCGGAGGGTATGGTCAAGGTGTGACTAGTGCTTGGGATTAGGTTAGTGTGACATCACTAATTCATTCTCATGTTGAGTGTATATAAACTTAAGACTTTAACATTGTAAAGTTGTATCTTCTCTATCATGGTTTGCCTGAATCCATGCATTCCTTACTACAGGAAACTTTTTTCATAGGAAAGATCTACAATTGGCTTGGTTTTGCTGGTTAGGCACATAGGGGTTGGTTGGGAAATGCTGCATATGGAGAAGAAAAAACGTGTAAACAGCCCGAAAATTTCTGACTTGATTACTCATCTGAGTTTCTGTAGAAGAGAGAGTGTGTAAACTGATTGTTTTGGAGACTAAAGTGGTAAGGGCTGGTATTAGTGGGTTCATATTGTGGGTAGTACGCAGTGTTTTGAATTTTGATAGGGTACTTGGCTTTTGACAATCTAAAGTCAAGAATTTTAACCCTGACCTAGTATGCACATATTGATTTTTTTTTTTTCTTTCAACTGATCCTAAATGTCATGAACTTGATTTTTAGTTCTTTTTTCTAAAAGGATCCATAAATTTACCTAATATTAAAAAATCCTATATATATATATATATATATATATATATGACCTTTTAAATGATACGACAATAACAAAATAGTAATAAATACAATCTGTAAATTTATTATTCACTTCGAAATCAAAAGTTTATCAAAGTTTTCTTGACTTATATACCATAAAAAAAGTTTATATGTGAATTAATTCCTGAAGTACTCATGAAACTGTGACTTGGTTAGTTTGCTTCTTGGATGAATAACATGGCAATGGAGATATGACATGATGATATGACATAATTTAACTTTTTAAAAAATAAAATAATTACTGAATAAATCTATTTTTTTTTTTAAAATAAAATAATTACTGAATAAATCTATTATTCAAATGAGTCTTGTTATCACAACATTAGTATCATACTTTATTTGAAACAGAAGTTAGAAAGAGACTTTTAGATGGACCCACCATGGACTTGATACTATTGATATAAGGGATGGGCACAAGTCAGCATAGGCTAAAAACATATCTGTACGTTACTGGCTTAAATAAGTAAATTTCAAATATATATTACTTAGTTGTATGGGGGCTGCCTTGGTTTATAAGTGGTTTTGGTTTATAAGTAGTTTAGTGTAAATCAATATTTAAAAATTACTAAAAATTTTAAGGACGATTAATGATATTCTTCTGTACATAAGCTAAACAAAATGAGCTATTACTAAAAGATAAAAGTTAAAACGTGTTTTCAACTCTTTGAAAATTTAAAATTTGTTATTTTTAATATAAAATTTTCATTTTTCATTCTTAAGAAGTGCTCTAAAAATATTTGTGTTAGTTATTAACAAAACTCCTACAAAAATATATCCCTTTTTCTGTAGAAATTCATACTAATAAAAATAAGGTTAAGATATAGTTTTTGTCATTCTATTTTACCAAATTCATTATTTTGGTCTTTTTATTTTTCTTTCTACAATTTTAGTCCTCCATTTTCAAAATTATTGACATCTGATCCTTCTTTTTTATTT
>JBBPBP010000001.1:26590201-26621415 GCA_037974735.1 Cicer chorassanicum
GAAACTTAGTGGATACTGTGATTCTGATTATGCTGGAGATAAACTTGAGAGAAAGAGCACCAGTGGCAACTGCACATTTTTAGGTAACAATTTAATATCATGGTCAAGTAAGAGACAAAACACCCTTGCAATGTCAACATCAGAGGCTACAACATCCTTGATGAAACATCAACTTGAAGACTACAACATCCTAGAATCCAACATTCCCATCTATTGCGATAACACTTCTGCCATTTGTCTAGCCAAAAACCTATCTTACATTCTAGAGCTAAACACATAGAGATCAAACACCACTTCATTAGGGACTTTGTTCAAAAAGGGGTACTAACCATTCAATTTATAGACACTGAACACCAATGGGCTGACATATTCACCAAACCACTACCTGAAGATAGGTTTGACTTCATCAAGAAAAACCTAAACCTTACATTCATACCTGACTGATGTTGTGATCACTTCAAAGTATTTTAGTTTTACACTAGTTATTATATTTTCTTATATTATGTTATATTTATTTATTCAAAAAAAAAAGAGAAAAAAAAAAGAGAAAAAAACAACAGAGAAAAAAAAAACAGAGTTTCACATTCAAGTCTTTTTGTCTGATGACAAAAGGGGGAGAAAGATATTTGATAAAGTGGAGATAAAATGATACTATGACTTAGGGAGAGCCCTAAGTTAGGGGGAGTCAACGAAATATAAAGAAAAGTTGTTATCAAAAATACAAGTTTTGTCATCATCAAAAAGGGGAGATTGTTGGAACCAAGTTGGTTTTACATTTAGAGTTTTGATGTTAACAAAAGTATTTTATGAGAATAGTATATTTGACTTCAAAGAGTATGAAAGAAGATTCATGTTTTTGAAGAAAATCTAAAATAAGATTTGATTCCAAATTATAATTGATGAAAATCTAAAATAAGATTTGATTCAAATTTATAATTGAAGAAAATCTAAAATAAGATTTGATTCAAATTTATAATGGATGAAAAATCTAAAATAAGATTTGATTCATATTTATATTTGAAGAAGATTTGAAAAATATTTGAAGAAAATTTGAAGAATATTTGAAGAAGATTTGAAGAATATTTGAAGAAGATTTGAAGAAGATTTGAAAAATATTTGAAGAAGATTTGATTAAGACTTGAAGAAGATTTAGTGAAGATTTGAAGAAGATTTGATTAACATTTAATGAAGATTTGAAGAATATTTGATCAAAATTTAATGAAGATTTGAAGAAGATTTGAAGAATATTTGATATGAAGAATTTACAAAGTCAATCTACACAAAATTGGAACAGAATCATTCTGAAGAATTTACAAAGTCAATCTACACAAAATAGGAACAGAATCAATTTGAAGAATTTGCAAACTCAATCTAAACAAGATACAATTCAGAATTAAATAAGGACTAAGTTGAAGCCCAATTTTTCACTATAAATAGACACTCAAGGCTGAAGGAGAAAAGCATCAAAAAATGTAGAAGAACTCAAGCTCAAGATTCCAAATTCATCTTAGAGTTCAAAGAGAGAAACACTTGTTCAAGTTAGAAATATCTTTTGAGTGTTCTTTTCTTAAAGTGTGAGAGTTATTGTTATTATCAGCTTTGTTAGAAGCAACTACTCAAGTTTCAATCTCTTGTATCCAACCCGATAGTGGTTTAGTTCCTTCTTCAATCTGGGGTCGTCAGGTTGTTAGGAGAAGACTTGGCTTGTAGGGTCAAGGTGGTTAGTTCCTCAAAAGTCTGGGGTTGTCAGGCTGTTTGGGAAGACTGGCTTGGAGGGTCAGGTGCGTTGTAATTCAAGGTTTTTGAATTAGTGGATTAAAGCCTTCTGAATGAGGGGACTGGATGTAGCCAAGTTAGTGGTGAACCAGGATAATTCTACGCGTCAAATTATTTATGCTTTCATTGCTTGCTGCTTCTAAATTCGATTGCTTCTACTCCAAGTAAGTAACCAAATTCAAACTAATTTTTAATTATTTATAAATTATTAAAAAGGTATCAACTTTGTGCAAACACAATTCAACCCCTCCTTCTCGTGTTCGCACCTTCAATGGTGCCTGGACAATGGATGCTTGCAATATATGAAGGCAAAAAGGTCTATGTTCCAAGCTCTACCAAACATAAGCCAACTGACTCTGTTGGAAGAAGGAATGGTCAACACAATACTTATCAGAACCAGAACCATATGATGAATCAGAAACATCAGAAATATCTGGAGTATCAACAGACTCAAAACTGGCAGAGAAATCACACTTATCAACAGAACTGGAACTACCATAAGAATCAGAATTACCATCAGAGAAACCCGATACATCAGCAGAAACAGAAGTGGCAGATTAAAAGTCAGAATCAAGAGACTTCTTTGAACACTCCAATCAAATTCATGAAGACTACAAACCTCGATGGGAATTCAAATCTCTTCATCCAGAATCTCTAATCAGAGAATATGCAAACTCAGAATATGAAAACCACAAAAGAAGAACTAAGAGGGTTTTCATAGTGAAATTGAAATTGTTAACATATAGGTGATATCTTTCTTTAAATTTAATTATTTTATGATATTATGTTTACTGTGATAACAAGAAGCTTGATCATAAAAATCAAAGCTAGATAAGTATTTTGCAGGTTCTCAAGAATTTAAGAGGAATGATGTTTAGGATCTAGTACCTAGACCAGCGAAGAACATTATTGGAACCAAGTGGGTTTTCAGAAACAAGCTAAATGAAAAAGGTGAAGTGGTCAGAAATAAGGCAAGACTTGTCGCACAAGGCTACAGTCAGCAAGAGGGCATTGATTACACTGAGACATTTGCTCCAGTGGCCAGGTTATAAGCTATTCGTATCCTACTTTATTTTGCTGCAAATAATAACATTACATTATTTCAAATGGATGTTAAAAGTGATTTTCTAAATTATTATATAAGTGAAGAAGTTTATGTTAAACAACACCCAGGTTTTGAAAGTTCTGAATTTCCAAATCATGTTTTTAAACTTAGGAAATCCTTGTATGGTCTAAAACAAGCACATAGGGCGTGGTATGATAGACTTAGTAACTTCTTATTTAAAAATAACTTTGAAAGATGACAAGTTGAAAATACACTCTTTAGATAACATTCTTATTATTCAAATTTATGTTGATGACATTATTTTTGGATCTACTAATGGCACTCTTTGTCAAGAATTTTCTAAATTGATGCAGCTTGAATTTCAAATGAGTATGATGGGAGAACTTAAGTTCTTCTTAGGGATACAAATTCAGCAAAGTCAAAAAGGTATATACATTCATCAAACCAATATACCAAAGAGCTTCTTAGGAAGTTTAAGATGAGTGATTGTAAATCTATGGCTACACCAATGCACCCTACTTGTTCACTTGAAAAAGATGATTCAGGCAAAAAAAAAAAAAAACTTAGTGGATACTGTGATTCTGATTATGCTGGAGATAAACTTGAGAGAAAGAGCACTAGTGGCAACTGCACATTTTTAGGTAACAATTTAATATCATGGTCAAGTAAGAGACAAAACACCCTTGCAATGTCAACATCAGAGGCTACAACATCCTAGATGAAACATCAACTTGAAGACTACAACATCCTAGAATCCAACATTCCCATCTATTGCGATAACACTTCTGCCATTTGTCTAGCCAAAAATCCTATCTTACATTCTAGAGCTAAACACATAGAGATCAAACACCACTTCATTAGGGACTTTGTTCAAAAAGGGGTACTAACCATTCAATTTATAGACACTGAACACCAATGGGCTGACATATTCACCAAACCACTACCTGAAGATAGGTTTGACTTCATAAAGAAAAACCTAAACCTTACATTCATACCTGACTGATGTTGTGATCACTTCAAAGTATTTTAGTTTTACACTAGTTATTATATTTTCTTATATTAAAAAAAAAAAGAAAAAAAAAAGAAAAAAAAAAAAAGCAGAGTTTCACATTCAATTCTTTTTGTCTGATGACAAAAGGGGGAGAAATATATTTGATAAAGTGGAGATAAAATGATACTAAGATTTAGGGGGAGCCCTAAGTTAGGGGGAGTCAAAGAAATATAAAGAAAAGTTGTTATAAAAAATACAAGTTTTGTCATCATCAAAAAGGGGGAGATTGTTGGAACCAAGTTGGTTTTACATTTAGAGTTTTGATGTTAACAAAAGTATTTTATGAGAACAATATATTTGACTTCAAAGAGTATGAAAGAAGATTAATGTTTTTGAAGAAAATCTAAAATAAGATTTGATTCAAATTTATAATTGAAGAAAAATCTTAAATAAGATTTGATTCAAAATTATAATTGATAAAAATCTAAAATAAGATTTGATTCAAATTTATAATTGAAGAAAATCTTAAATAAGATTTGATTCAAATTTATAATTGAAGAAAATCTAAAATAAGATTTGATTCAAATTTATAATGGATGAAAAATCTAAAATAAGATTTGATTCATATTTATATTTGAAGAAGATTTGATTAAGATTTGAAGAACATTTGAAGAAGATTTAGTGAAGATTTGAAGAATATTTGATCTACATTTAATGAAGATTTGAAGAAGATTTGAAGAAGATTTGAAGAGTATTTGAAGAAGATTTGAAGAATATTTGAAGAAGATTTGAAGAATATTTGATCTACATTTATTGAAGATTTGAAGAAGATTTGAAGAAGATTTGAAACATTTTAATGAAGATTTGAAGAATATTTGATCAACATTTAATGAAGATTTGAAGAATATTTGATATGAAGAATTTACAAAGTTAATCTACACAAAATTGGAACAGAATCATTCTGAAGAATTTACAAAGTCAATCTACACAAAATAGGAACAGAATCAATTTGAAGAATTTGCAAACTCAATCTAAACAAGATACAATTCAGAATTAAATAAGGACTAAGTTGAAGCCCAATTTTTCACTATAAATAGACACTCAAGGCTGAAGGAGAAAAGCATCAAAAAGTAGAAGAACTCAAGCTCAAGATTCCAAATTCATCTTAGAGTTCAAAGAGAGAAACACTTGTTCAGGCTAGAAATATTTTTTGAGTGTTCTTTTCTTAAAGTGTGAGAGTTATTGTTATTATCAGCTTTGTTAGAAGCAGCTACTCAAGTTTCAATCTCTTGTATCCAACCCGATAGTGGTTTAGTTCCTTCTTCAATCTGGGGTCGTCAGGTTGTTAGGAGAAGACTTGGCTTGTAGGGTCAAGGTGGTTAGTTCCTCAAAAGTCTGGGGTTGTCAGGCTGTTTGGGAAGACTGGCTTGGAGGGTCAGGTGCTTTGTAATTCAAGGTTTTTGAATTAGTGGATTAAAGCCTTCTGAATGAGGGGACTGGATGTAGCCAAGTTAGTGGTGAACCAGGATAATTCTACGCGTCAAATTATTTATGCTTTCATTGATTGCTGCTTCTAAATTCGATTGCTTCTACTCCAAGTAAGTAACCAAATTCAAACTAATTTTTAATTATTTATAAATTATTAAAAAGGTATCAACTTTGTGCAAACACAATTCAACCCCCCCTTCTCGTGTTCGCACCTTCAGTATCTGCATGTAATATGTGGTGTCTATAACCACGAATTGGCCAAAAAATTGACTGGTCATGCTTTCTTAGGCTGATTGTCTTAGGAAGAGAAAGTTGTACTTGGTGATATGACGAAGAACATGATTAAACCTAATTGATGACACTGAAGGATCATAATGTTAAAAGTTTGACGACAATAAAACAAGTTTACAATGCACGTCAAGCATATCGTTCATCACTTATAAGTTATAGAACAAAAATGTAGGTATCGCATGCCATTACTTGAAATTATTGGTGTTACATCTACTGAAATGACATTTTATGTGAGATTTGCGTATCTACAGTCTGAGCGTGCTGAAAATTTTACATGGGCACTACAAATGTTGAAAGAACATATTACAAGTGGTGAAGTTGAAGTCATCATTACTGATAGAGACCTCGCTTTGATGAACGCAGTTGAATATGTTTTTCCAAAAGCAATGAATTTATTATGCTTGTTTCATATATGCAAGAATGTCAAAGCCAAGTGCAAGATGACTGTGTTTCCAAAAAAGAAGCAGATGCAAATAATGGAGGCATGGGAGGCTATTGTTTACAGTTATGATGAGGCTCAGTACTACATGAATTTGGCTATCTTTGAAGGAATTTGTAGTAGCTATTCTATCTTTAATGATTATGTACACGACCAATGGTTAATTCCTCACAAGGAAAGATTTGTTGAGGCGTGGACAAATAGAGTTATGCACTTTGAGAACACCACAACACAAAGGGTGAGTCGACACACTGGAGTTTGAAAAGAATATTACAAGACAACATTGGTGATATATACAATGTTTGGGAAACCATCAATAGCATGATTGTATTACAACACAGTGAGATAATAACATCATTTGAAAAGAGCATAATTCAAAAGTTCCATCGACATAGTAACAGATTGTATGCCAATTTGCGTGGTGTTGTGTCAAAAAATGCAATAGATCACATTGCGGCAGAGTATGATCGTGTGAAGTATGTAGGTATAGATAAGTCTGAATGTTGTTGCACAATTAGGAGAACACATGGTCTACCTTGTGCATGTGAAAAAGCCAGGTATAGTATGATCCCCTGTTCCATCCCGTTAGACGCTATTCATGTTTGGTAGACTAAATTAACTTTTCATAATGATGGATCGGGTAAACCTTTAGAATTATCTGTGAAACATGAAATAGATGTGATAGTGAAAAAGTTTGATGAACTTGATTTACCTGGCAAAATTGCACTTAAAGGTAAATTACAAGAGATCGCATATCCATCGACTACGTCGATGTGCCCACCTGTTGACAAGGTTAAACCTAAGGGTGCACCCAAAAAAGGCAAAAGTAGGATATCAAAAAGAGATAAATCAACCAAGCGTGATCCATCTTGGTGGGAGTATGTGGATGCAAGCGTTCGGTGTAGTGGCACAAATGCATGTAACACTGTAACATCTAATAAAGTACCACAATCTCGATCATCGGTCAAAAAGCTCACACCTCGACCATCAGTTGGCAAAGTTCAACAACCAAGAGTTCTCCTCTTCAGCGATTGGTTGCCGGTCGAAATTCATAAATTCATAGATGACATTATTGACGTCGACGAGGATGGTAATTGTGGATATCGTGCAGTTGCAGGTTTACTTGGAATGGGTGAGAACTCTTGGGCATTCATTTGTCAAGAGTGTGTTGTAGAGCTTCAAGAGTTCATGTCTCATTACAAGAGAATATATGGTGGACAAAATTTTGTTCAACAACTTATACAAAGTGTGTATGTTGAACAAGTTGCAACTATGGGTAATTGGATGACACTTCCAGAAATGAGATATGTGATTGCTTCGAAATTTAACTTGGTTTTCGTCGCATTATCACTTAACCAATCGCAAACATTTTTTCCACTTAGAAGTCCACCACCAACATCTATGTCAGGTCATCGTATCATAGATGTTGCATTTGTTAAGAACTGTCATTTTGTGCAGGTATTAATTGTGCTACTTATTTAATATTTCCACTTAGAACTGACATTTTAACATGTATTAATTGTGGTTGTTTCATTTGTTAACAGGTTTACTTAAAGTCAAATTCTCCTATACCACCAATAAGTAATTTGTGGAGAAAATATTGTACTGAAGAAGCACGACAGTGAGATTGTATTTACAATGGTCTCATGCAACACTGGATGAAGATATTTCCATGCAGTATAGATGAATATGTTGTAAATTGAATATGTTGTAACACTTTAAGAGCTATATAAAAAATCAAGGAAACGGTTACTTATGGAATTGATTTTCTCATAATAAAATTCAAGTAGGAATGCCATAAAACTTGCTCGATTCATGATATGAAACGATAATTGGATTCATTTATTTAACATTTCTAAAAAGTGATTTTAACTTTATATTTTAAAAAATGCTTTTTATGATAACTTACTAAAAAAATAGTATAAGTTATTTTAGATTTATTTGTTATTTAAAAAGTAACTTTGACATTTAATAACTGAAATATTCATTATTAAATATTTTAACATGATAAAAATTATAACTGAAAATTTAACTGAAATATTCATTATCCAAACATATACCAATATATTACATATCCATAATATACCAATATATTACATATCCAAAGTTATCCACAATAGTACATATCCAAAATATATCTAAAAAATTACAAAATATTACATATCCTAAGTTATCCAAAATATTAAAATAAGATCATAATTTCGTCTATTTCTCCTACGATATAGTACTGTGTTAGACCAATCTCTACCACCACCCCTCTGATTTTGCATCATCACTATTAACTCATTAACGAGTGTCATGCCATCAGGTAATACTAGTTGTCGACCAAGAAGCTCTTCAACAATTTCTATTGCTCGACGCTGCAATAAAAAATAAATTAAAATAATTAAGTTGAAATAAAATATGACAAAATAAAATATGACTAGTTAAAATAATGTAGTTAAAATAAAATATGAATAAATAAAATATGCAAAATTAATATACTGTTATGTGAACTGCTTCATCGGCGGCATCAGCTACATGAGCGGCTGGTTCTTCATGGGTTGGTTCTCTACGAATGATGTATGGATGTGAAATTCTGCAAAATCAGTCCATGTAATCATTCGAGCTGAGAAGATGTCCCTGCCCAAATGCGCCAGCATCTACTACATGCACAGCGTACTGCGTAAACATAATGTCCATTTCCTCTGGGGTTGTCGTCTGGCCCACTATATCTAACGGTGAGTTAGGAATGGTTTGGACATGACCGTATTGACGCAATACCCTGTCTCGCAGATGAGCATACATCTTCGGACCCCATCATATCCACCCTCAAACTAAAGAAACCTCTTCAAAGGGTCGCTTCACTCGGTGCGCCTCGTATGGTGTCCAATAGAACCATGTATGTGAACTGATTTCATGAACCATGTACGTGAACTGAGTTCACGAACATGGTTCGTTTTTGAAAATGAATTCACGTACGTGAAGTGAATTCACGTACGTGAACTGAGTTCACGTACATTTCTGGATTTTTGCAAAGAACGTTTTCATCAGAATCAGCAACGACAACTACAATAATAGGGTTTAGGGTTTCTGGCATTGCGTTTCTAATAATAAACACAAACAACTACAATAATGAACAACAAAAACATGGATGATGCTTACTTGATTTTTGTGAAGTGATGATTGAAGAGGAAGAAAATGCAATGAAGTTGATGAATGAAGTTGATGAAGATGGAATGTAGTTGATGATGAATAAAGAGGAACAATCAAAAGGAACAAGTTGATGAACGTTTCTGGGTTTTTGAATGAAGAGGAACAAGATGAAGAGGAATAATATGGAGTGAAGAGGAAGAAGATGGGGTTAGGTTAGATTAATAAAGACAAGGGCAATTTTGAAATTTTGTTTTTATTTAAAAAAAAGGAGTGTGGGTAGTAATAAAGGGGCTGTTGGTAGCAATATTGAAATAGTTATGGATAATGCTCTTTTAGCTACTTAAATTGTTCATTATTTAAGGTGTAAGCGAAATGTGTGAAATGTTATTCCCTCGTAACTTTCCTATCTTTTCTAGAGTTTATAAATTTTTTATTCTTGGTGTAGGAGAAAGTTTTGATGCGGGTAAGTATCTTAGTCTCCTTACGATATTTTAATTTTGTGAAGAATAAGATTTGAAAGATGAATTTGTTTTAGTGGAACTATAACATTAACATTTCGAGAGGATATTAAGTGGCTATTGGAAATGATGATGATATTAATGGAAGATTGTTGGAAATAATGATGATATTAATGAGAGAGCTAGTGTGTTGTGAATTGAAACAATAAGAAAATCCCACATAGGAGAGATATCATACACTAGTAGTGTTTATAAGGTGGAAGTATGGACCTTGGGTGTGCCCCAAGGGGTACCCCAATTTTGTAAAGGAGGAAGAACGCATGCAAAGTTGATCACCACACTTGCGCCGCCTTTCTGCCGACTCGGCCTGGCTGGGCTTGGGCATTGGCTTTGGCTAAGTGGTGTAGTCTCTTCTCCCCCTTTCTTACTCACTTCTTCGTGGTTGATAGTCTGCCTTGCCTTGGCTTTGGCTAAGTGTCCGCGACTCAACCCAGTAATATTTTCGGCGACATAAATTGTTTTTTCAAAGTTTTTTTTCGAAATTCAAAAATTCCATGTCTACCGACGAAATTACTGGGACAAGTTCTTCTGCTTTTGACTACAACAAACTGTTTCGGTTTGTTGGATGCCACTTCAAACGATGACAACAAAAGATGTTATTTTTTCTAACCACGAAAAAGGTTGCAAATGTTCTGAAGGATGACATTCCTGTTGTTCCAGAAATAACTAAGCAAACAGAAAAGGATAAGATAATTGCTGAATTAACCCAATGGGAACATAATGATTACTTATGTAAGAATTATATTCTGAATGGACTTGCTAATGATCTGTATGATTACTACAGTTCCGACAGTAATACTACTAAACAGGTTTGGGATGCTCTAAAGAAGAAATATGATACCGAGGAAGCTGGAGCCAAAAAGTATGCTGTTAGCCGCTACCTCAAATATCAGATGACAAATGAAAGATTAGTGAAAGCTCAGTCTCATGAAATCCAGAAAATTGCTCACGAAATCATCTTTGAAGGTATGTCCCTCATGAATAGTTTCAAATTGCTGTTATTATTGACAAACTGCCCCCTGCTTGGAAAGATTTTAAAAATTCTCTCAGGCATAAAACAAAAAAAATTCTCTAGAAAGTCTGATAACTCGCCTTAGAATTGAGGAAGAATCCCGTAAGCAAGACCAGAAAGATGAAGTTCTTCTTGTGGTAAATAACAAGAAAAAGAAATTCATCGGAGCAGTTTTGAAGCCAAACGGCAAACAACTAAAGAATCAGAATCGCACTTCAAAGAACAACAACAAGAATGGGAACCCTCCAAAGGTCCCAATTGCAAGGTAGCAACCACCTCCTAGAAACGACTATCTCCCTTTTCTTTGTTTTCACTGTGGGAAAGAGGGTCATATGGCACGCAAGTGTAGGAACAAGCCATGCCCTGCTAATCAGGCTAACTTGACAGAAGAGCAATTCATTGCTATGATAACTGAGATCAACCTTGTTGGCGGATCAGATGAATGGTGGATAGACACTGGCGCCTCACGCCATGTCTGTTATGATCGTGCTATGTTTAAAACATACACTGCTAGTGAAGATAAGAAAGTGTTGTTGGGAGATTTCCACACCACTAATGTTGCTGGTATTGGAGATGTGGAACTAACATTCACCTCTAGAAAGACCTTAATTCTGAAGGATGTCATGCACACTCCAGAAATAAGGAAGAATCTGGTTTCTGGGTTTCTTCTCAATAAGGTAGGGTTTACTCAGTCTATATGAGCAGATTTGTACACCATTTCTAAAAATGGTATTTTTGTTGGGAAAGGGTATGCCACTGATGACATGTTTAAATTGAATGTTGAAATCAATAAAATGTTTCCTTCTGCTTACATGTTGTGTGATTTTAATATTTGGCATGCTAGACTCTATCATATGAATAAACATGTGATTTTAAACTTAAGTAACTTAGGCTTAATTCCAAAGTTATCTTTAAAGGATTTTGAAAAATGTGATTTTTGCAGTCAAGTTAAAATAACTAAGAGATCACATAAATTAGTAGTTAGAGAATCTGAACCTTTAGACTTAATACACTTTGATATATGTGAACTTGATGGGACATTAACTAGAAATGGAAAGCATTATTTCATCACTTTTATTGATGATTGTTCTGACTATACTTTTGTATATCTTATGAAAAATAAAAGTGAAGCGCTTGACATGTTTAAGATCTTTATAACTGAAATTGAAAATCAATTTAGTAAAAAGATTAAGAGGTTTCATAGTGATAGATGAACAAAGTATGATTCTAGCTTATTTAATGAGTTTTATAAAACCCAAGGTATTCACCTGAAATGAATGGTAAAGCTGAAAGAAATAATAGAACTCTTACTGAACTAGTTGTTGCTATTATGCTTAACTCTGGTGCTGCATCTCACTGGTGGGGGGAAATTATTTTGACTGTTTGCTATGTTTTGAATAGAGTTCCTAAATCTAAAAACAAAAATCTCTTTATGAGATAATGAAGAAAAGACAACCCAACTTGTCTTATCTTTTCAACTTGGGACTGTCTGGCTTATGTTAGAATCCCCGATCCCAAGCGAATTAAACTCGCTAGTAGAGCATATGAATGTGTATTCATTGGGTATGCAGTAACACAGTAAAGCATATAGGTTTTATGACCTAAATGCGAAAGTGATCATAGAGTCAAATGATGTTGACTTCTATGAAAATAAATTCCCTTTCAAATTGAGAAATAGTGGGGGCAGCGAATCTAGTCAAGTTCCTGTGACAAGAAGCACTGAAAGCAACAAACAAGATGAAACAAAAACTTGAAAGAGTAAAAGTTGCTAAAGATTATGGACCTAAATATATGGCCTATAATTTAGAAAAGGATCCTGCAAATCTCAAGGATGCTCGGTCATCATTGGATGCAGATTTATGGCAAGAAGCTATAAACGATGAAATGGATTCTCTAGAGTGTAACAAGACCTGAAATTTAGTAGACTTGCCTCCTGGTTGCAAACCAATAGGTTGTAAATGGATTTTGAAAAAGAAACTAAAACCCGATGGATCTGTTGATAAGTACAATGCACACCTTGTAGCCAAAGGTTTTAGACAAAGAGAAAATATAGATTTCTTCGACACTTTTTCACCTGTCACTAGAATAACATCCATTAGGGTGCTATTCATAACCTGGTGATACACTAGATGGATGTTAAAACAACTTTTTTAAATGGTGACCTGGAAGAAGAAATCTATATTGAACAACCTGAAGGTTTTGTAATACATGGACATGAAGACAAGGTCTGTAAGTTAGATAAGTCTCTGTATGGTCTTAAACAAGCTCCTAAGCAATGGCATGAAAAATTTGATAACTTGATTTTGTCGAATGAGTTTAAAGTGAATGAAAGTGACAAATGTATTTATTACAAATTTGAAAATGGAATTTGCACTATCATATGTCTCTATGTAAACGACTTACTCATATTTGGTTCAAACATTCATGCTGTAAATAATGTGAAATCACTGTTAAGTAACAACTTTGATATGAAAGACCTCGGAGAAGCGAGTGTAATCATTGGAATCAAGATTACTAGGTCAGAAAAGGGAATTTCTTTGGATCAATCTCACTATGTTGAAAAAATCCTAAAGAAATATAATTACTTTGACTGTAAACCTGCTTGCACACCATATGATTCAAGTGTGAAACTTTTCAAGAACACTGGTGAAGGTGTTAGACAATGCGAGCATCATTGGCAGCCTCAGGTATGCCACTGATTGTACTAGACCCGACATTGCCTATGTCATGGGATTGTTGTGCAGGTTTACTAGTAGACCTAGTATGGAGCATTGACACGCTATCAAAAGAGTCATGAGATACCTTCAAAGGACCATGAGTCTCGGATTACGTTATCAAAGATTTCCTGCTGTCCTTGAAGGATACAGTGATGCTGATTGGAACACCTTATCAGATGACTCCAAAGCAACCAATGGCTATATTTTTAGTATAGCTGATGGTGTTGTATCTTGGAAATCGAAGAAACAGACGATACTGGCTCATTCCACTATGGAGTCTGAAATGATAGCACTAGCTACTGCTAGTGAAAAAGCAAGTTGGTTGAGATGCTTGCTAGCTGAGATCCATGTATGGGAAAAACCTTTGCCAGTTGTGTTGATCCACTGCAATAGTACTGTGGCTATTGCAAAGATTGAGAACTATTATTACAATAGTAAGAGACGACAAATACGTTGTAAGCACATCACAGTTAGAGAATTACTTTCTAAAGGAGCTGTTATAGTGGATCATGTACGCATTGATGAAAATTTAGCAGATCCTTTGACGAAAGGATTAGCTAGAGAGAAAGTCCTAAATACATCCAAAAGGATGAGAGTAGTGCCTATAGATCAATGAGTCACTTATGATGATAACTCGACCTAAAATATTGGAGATCCTAAGAATTAGGTTCAATGGGTAATAACAAGTCATAATGATATGAGATGAACATGCTATATTATATATGAGAGAAACATGATTCCTGAAGCGATAAAAGGATGAGATAATAGAAACTCTTAGTGAGATCTATACTCTATGTGGAGTGGAGTACCTATCTACAGGAGTACTCTTAATAGACTCACCTATGTGAATGTGGAAGTCGGGGTCGTTTCCTATGGAATTTCGAGGCATAATTCCTAGAGCGTTCACTATACTGGGATACACGTGCATGACCTTAAACGCATAGGATTTTGAGAATACACCCAATGAAAAGGTTGTGTGTGGGTTTGATGTCAAAGATAGAGTTCAAGACTACGAGTCACTCTTGTTGAATCTGAATCTTACGTGCTATGCAAAGGTTCAAGTCAAGAGACACATTTGTTTATGCACAATCTTATAGAAGCGTTTGACGCTATTTTAGAAACCTTCTTTTTTAAAATTCAAGTGGGGGATTGTTGGAAATGATGATGATATTAATGAAAGATTGTTGGAAATAATGATGACATTAATAATGAGAGAGCTAGTGTGTTATGAATTGAAAAAAATAAGGAAGTCCCACATAGGAGGGATATCACCACACTAGTAGTGTTTATAAGGTGGAGGTATGGACCTTGGGGTGTGCCCCAATTTTGTAAAGGAGGAAGAACACATACAAAGTAGACCACCACGCGCGTGCCGCCGCTGCCGTCCGACCGGCCAGCTCGGCTCGGCCGGGATTGGGCTTGGGCCTTGGCTTTGGCTTTGGCTAAGTGGTGTATTATTTTTTAATATATGAAAATCAATAAATTATTTATTTATTTAATATTAAAAGAATGCTTGCGTTTTTATCTCTTATTGTTACATTAATTACGTAATTGCCCTTCATCGAGTCAACATTAAATATCTGATCCAGCCTTCCTTCCTGAATTCGTGCGTTTGTTTTTGCCCGGTCAAAACCCTAATCTTTGGTCTCACGTATCATTTGTTGTCTGGTCAAAACTCAGAGTCAAAACCCTAACTTTGGAGTGCACGTTTTGGTAGTCAACCGAATTGGAGCGCAAATTTCTGTGGTCACTTGGAGCGCACGTTTGGTGTATCAGACCTAATGAATCGCGCCTTTTTCTCTGATCCAATTGCAGATTTCCTATATAAATAGAGGGTTCTCCTCAATTGAAAAATCACACCAAAAGCATTCCGAATATGAGGCTTATCTCTCTTCTCCCTCTTTCTTACTCATTTTTTTTTCGAGTGGTCTTAGTGCCATATTACGAGTGGTAGTCAATCGATTGCCATATTGAAGGTGTAATTCTTGAACGGTTTTCTACGGTGCAGTAGAACTCTGATACAGTGATCTGGACTGTTTTATCCTGACGACTTTGTGGTTGATAGTCTGCCTTGCACAATTTGGACAATGTCTCGAAACGTCTTAAATAGAGTGACCTAGTCCCCGACTCAACTCAATAATATTTTCGGTGACATAAATTGTTTTTTCAAAGTTTTTTTTCGAAATTCAAAAATAATAGTGGCTAAATTGGGGTAAAATTGTTGTCCCTAAAAAGTTTGGAGGTCTTAGTTTTCATAATATTTATTTATGCCTTCAACCTTTCTCTGAAACTTTCTACGAGAATGAAAATTTATTGATTAACCTTACGCCTTGGTATCTAAACTTTACTAAGAGGAATACTTTCGGAATGAGAATATCCTTCTTATGCACTATATGTATTTGGTCTATTAGGCCCTTTATGAGTGCAAATTTTCATTGGATAATTGAAAAGGTGATAAAATTTCACTTTGGGGAATGCTTCTTGGCTTCGAAAAATCGAAATGGTTCTATTCTAAGTGATGAGCTCATAGAATATAGAGGTTATTTTCAGGTTTTATATGATTTTTTTACGGGTGTAGAGACATGATTAGCTAATAGATAAAATTACTGTGGAGTTTATCTAATTTCAAGTTTTGGATTTATTTTTTATTCCTTTACAAATCATTCCTTTAAGAGTTTAAGTATTAAAATGTTAATACTGGAGGAATTTTTACTAAAAAAATGTTAATTACATTCAATTCTTTAAGTATTAAAAAGTCAACAATATATAGGTAAACAAAACAATCATATTACATTTTTTATACCGATGATATTCATATTTCAATACTTAATATATGATGTTTTTCTATTATAACTTTTTTTTAATATACTCTATTTTAAAATTTATAAATAAAATTTCCAATATTTTTTTATTGATCACAAGGTAGGACACGACTGTATGAATTATTTTTTTTCCTTCTTCTTCGAGAGGATGTGACCATAGGTTGCTTTATTTTAACAAATGAACAAATGTTAAATTAATAAATATAATATAATACAAATAGTTAAAAAAACTAAATTATATTAATAAAATTAAACAAAATAAATTAAATAAAAAAAAATATCAAAGTTAATTCGGATCAATTAGATGTGCTAATGAAAAAAATGTGTTATAATATTTTTAACAATTTCCTCTTATTTTGCAGTATATTACAAATAAATTAACAATCCCATCATATTTTGCAACCAACTCCTTCCTATTTTTCCTACTATTTTACATATTATTGTGATAAATTAACAACTTTATCTTATTTTATAGCGAACTCCTTCTTATCTTCTCTCCTATTGCAAATAAATTAACAACTCAATATTATTCTTCTATTTGTATTTACTATCTCATCTTTAAAAAAAAAAGAATGAATTTAGAATTAAGTTAATAAATCTCTAAAATAATTTTGCTTAAATTAATATTTCCTCTATCTTAAAATATAATAAAAAGATTAATTAAAATAAATTAATATATTTAATTTAAAATTTAATCAAGCTTTTTCAACTATTTTTTACTTATACGGAGAGTTAATTCTATTAATTTTTTTTTTCTGTGTAACAGAAATGGTCGTGTAAAAAAAAAAAAAAAAGAAACGATCGTATAAAACCTGTCCCCTAACATGTTTGGGATGAAAAAAACAATGGAGGAAAGAACATCAACAGATGACGACGATGTTTGGAGCAGAGAGACAGTTCCAAAGGTTTTCAAACTTGTATGTTCCTCCACTTGTTCATCTCTGAGTTTGAGTCACACAGATCTTGTTTCTCTCCTTCTCGTTAGTCCTTTCCTTTACCGCACCCTTCTCTCTTCTCAACCCCTTTGCCAAGTAACTCTCTCTCTCTCTCTCTCTCTCTCTCTCTCTCCACTTCTCTTTTTTCTATTATTATTAATTCATCTTTTTTTCTTCTTATTAGTCTCTCAATTTTCGTGAGTTGAATAATGCGGGGAATCGCCTCATAGCTGCTCTTTCTCTGGTAAACTAAGTTTTCCCAAACAAGTGTTTATGCTACATACATAGATACGCTCAAATTTACTTGTTTTACACTCTAAAACGAATTGTTTAGTTTAGAGAAGTCAATTAATTGTGATTAATGATTGCTTCTTCTTGTAGCCTAGATATCGCCATGTAAAAGAGATTAACCTCGAATTTGCAAGAGATGTTCAAGACACACATCTCATGCTTATTAAAGATAAGGTATCATATATCTATAGTTCTTTTTTTTAGTTTTCTAAATTATGTGTCCATCTATGATCTATGTATTATTATATTCTTTGACTTTGCATTATAGAATATTGTATCAAGCATTTACTGATATCTTAGGGGTACAGAAAATTGATATATCTACTCACTTAATGCACCCAGTTTCGTAAAAAAAATTGATGCACGAAAGACAAGACCAATGTGCAAATTGTTTGCACAAATACTTTATGATGTAGAAATGTAGAATATTGATTGAATGTGATTCTGACAAGATAGTTTTAAGCATTTTCTAGTGTTTTGATTCTCTTCGAAGCTTGGCGTCTTTAAATCTGAACGGATGCCAAAAAATATCGGATACAGGAATTGAAGCAATAACAAGTTGCTGTCCTCAGTTAAAAACCTTTTCCGTCTACTGGAACGTGAGGTGATTGCAAAAATTTCTTAATGGTGCAATGTTTTATTTAGCAGTTTATAATCTAACTTTGGATTTATAAGTAAACCCTTAGTAACATTACTGAAATATATGAGTCTTATTCCAGGGTAACTGATACTGGAATACTACATACAGTGAAGAACTGCAAACACATAGTTGATTTGAATATAAGTGGTTGTAAGGTACATGATGCCTTGGATCTGTAATTTTGTTTTTACATTATTACTATTAAATTTCATTTTTAAAGGTTTGTTATTATTCATATATAAACAGAAAGAAATGTATACAGTGTTTGTATATCTAGTTGATGCATCCCTTTATTGATGTTGAAAAATGTAGCTTTTGCATTGAGTTGGAAATATGAGACTTTAACTTATTTTGAAAAAAAATGGTTTCAAACATTAATTACGACACTCTTTCAACTGAAATCAATTTTGTGAATCAAGTTCGTTTGAAATCAAGTTCGTTTGAAATCAAGTTTGTTAATGCTCACTCAAAAACACACATAGTGGTTTTTGTTTAAAGCCTAATAGAAAGGAATTTAAATGAAAAGTGCTGAAAAAAGAAGTGCTTTGATATGATAGTATTTCTTTAAAATTCATTTGATCCATGTAGCCGACCCTACTTAGTGGGATAAGACTTGTTGTTGTTGTACTTGTGTATTCTGAACAGGGTGCTTTGATATGATAATTGCAGAATATTACAGACCGAGGTGTACAATTAGTCGCCGACAATTACCCAAATCTACAGTCACTAAACTTGACAAGGTATCTCAAGTGATTTGTAGAAGATTCTGTGAGATCTAGTACATTATGAGTTTGTAAATATAGTTACTTAAATGATGAATTATACGGTTCTACCCTTTCGCATTAGCTGTCTGAAACTCTTTGGTTGACATGCTACTTATGATGCCAGGTATAAAGGAGTAGATCAAAATATATTGTTTCGTGTTTTTTATTTCTTTCAAGTTCTATGCGAGATGCAATTCTTTTCCTGAAATATATTTCATATCAAGATTCCGAAGAGTCTATTATGTAAAACCAGTGTTGTCAAATAGTGGTTATAGTGGCGCTATGCGCTACAACGTAGTGGAATTTGACTAAATAGCTATTGTTCTACAATGCACTATATAGTACAAAGTGTCAACTAGAGGGGGATAGCATTCAGATATGTAAAACCAGTGTTGTCAAATAGCAGCTATAGTGGTGCTATAGGGATACAACGTAGCATAATTTGAATAAGCTATTGTTCTACAATACGCTATTTAGTACATAGTGTTGTCAAATAGTGGCTATATCGGTGCTATAGTACTATAACATAGCGGAATATGAACAAACCGTTATTTTCTACGATACATAATTGATTACACTGGTAACATTGATGAATAGAGCAAGAAAACCCTTGGAGGAAAGTCTTTTCTCCTATTCTCATTCTTTCAATAAAGTTGTGTTCTTTTAATTCATTTCTTTCTTTGAATTTTTTAATTATTCTGTGTTCCTAACATACATATGTCTCATAATTTGACGCATAGGTGCGTCAAGTTAACCGACGAGGGGCTGAAGCAGTTGTTGCAAAAATGCCTATTCCTTGAGAGTTTGAATCTTTATGCAGTGTCTAGGTAGACATTGAAACTCAACATATTTAAGTCCAAGTTTTCTTTTCCTGAAATTGGATTAATTCACTGCATTACTCTTATTCAGTTTCACAGATGAAGCTTACACAAAAATATCCCTTCTGGCACGTCTCGAGTTTTTGGATCTCTGTGGTGCCCAGGTAAAAAATCTCGGGATTTGAAGATTTTTCTGCACAACACTATCTAATGCAGACTGATAATAGAAATAAGTTTGGCTTGCAGAATCTTTCAGATCAAGGACTTCAATGTATTTCAAAATGCAAGAACCTTGTATCCCTCAATCTGACTTGGTAAATTGATGATCAACTTGAATATCCGTCTATCTCGTTTTATGAAAGTGATGGAGATGTATCTAATTTTTAATGATAGGTGTGTACGTGTGACTGATGACGGGGTTATCGCTATTGCACAAAGTTGCACCTGTCTTGAATTTCTAAGGTATATCATTGTTTAACATGTTTATAGCACTTTGATATATGGTACTGGATGGTGCACTCTTTGACTTGAATCATGTTTTGTTGGCCTTTTGTCATATTACAAATATATGTGCTTCCCATGATATATAGTAGAACATGAATGTTCACTCTTTTCTTTCAAGAAGGAGCATTGTAATGCTCCTAATATGTTTTAAATTTTGCATGCATGGCTATTGTTTAATTACAATACAAGTGACTTAGGTATTCGATAATTTAGAGAATTTTTTTATAGATTTTTTAGAAAAGCATAAGCTATTTTGTTTTTCTTTATCATAATGAAAATCATTTTTTTTGAAATAAATTATTTATAAAAAAGGATTTTTGAGAAAAACTACTCAAAACAACTTTATAGTTGAAACAGTATTTAGATTTTTTTTTTCTTCAGATTCTTATTTTTATAAAATTCTGTAACAAATGGATGAAAACATTGTTGTCGAATAGCAGCTATAGTGGTGCTGTAGAGCTATTGTGTAGGAGAATTTTAACAAACCGCTATTGTTTCGCGATTTGCGATTTAGTACAAAGTATTGTCAAATAGCGGGTATAGCTATGTTATAGCATTGTAGCGTAGCAAAATTCGAACAAGCCGCTATTTTCCTTGATCTACAATTGATAACATTGGATGAAAACTCCCAATCGTGATTATTTTTTTGAAAGAAATGTTTTTTCATTAAAATGAACTGTAATAAACAAGCTCTTAACTTGGTTCAGACATGGGAAAGGGAGGATTGCAAAAGACCATACCAAAGTTGGTTTAAATTTACAACACAATGAAGTAACGCGTTGTCATACGCACACACTTGCATATCCTTTTTACAGTGGCAGCATGACATTACTTCAACATTAATTGTTATCCAAGAATCACTTCTTGCTGATGTGTTGAAAGTTGAAACACCATTTTTGCAGCTTGTTCGGAATAATCGGCGTGACCGATAAATGTATGGAGGCACTCTCAAAGTCCTGTTCCAACAACATCACTACACTTGATGTGAACGGATGCATTGGCATCAAGGTATATTCCTATTTCAAAGAAGCATTATACTGTATATGATGAATTACAAGTTTTAGCTCGACTATTTTGTCTGATAATTTGTTTTTTTTTCCGTTGCAGAAACGAAGCCGCGATGAGTTGCTTCAGTTGTTTCCTTATTTGAAATGCTTTAAAGTGCATAGTTAATGTGTGGTTAGTGAAATTTTGGTTACAAATGCAGTCTATTCTTTTTTTGGCTGGTGAAATATAACTTGTAAAATATGCTAATCTAATCCCAAGCATTTATTTTGAGCATTTGATTCTGCATGTATTGTGCATGTTATTTTGCGAATTTGTAGTTTAACACAAATTTGTCTGTGTTTTGGGGCATTAAAATAATTTGGGAGTGGATTCTCTTATGTTGAAAAAAACGGGCCGTTTTTTTAATCTCTATTATTCAATTTTTTTTCTTCTCATTCAACATATTTCATCAGGACAATTCCCATTTTCTAAACCGTGTGATGGTACAGTTTTGTTTCCTTCACAGATTTACAGAATTTATACATGTAAAATGAATGCTACGTATTACATTCCCAGCAACAATCAAATCATGCGGGGTTTTTAACCCTTCGGCAAAAGTTATACTACAGTTTCTCATCTGCATATTCTTTTTATGTGCCTTAAAAATCACCTGCGTATAAAATTCTTTATCGGCCGTAGAACGATTCTTTGTAAAAAAGCTCTTTACATGAAGTAGAATGATGCAAATAATTAGCAAGGCTTGTTCACATGAATAAAACAAAAGTTCATGTACAAAGGAACTATATATGTTTTCCCTCGGTTCAACTTTTATACCAACAAATTGTTACATGAACTATTTATCTACAAAACTAGGCTGGATTAAGAAATCCATACATATCCAAGATGGGGAGTGAATTTCAAATTTATTCTTGAAATTGTAGGACTATATTAATTAGTAAAAAAAATTCTGAATTCGTGAACTGTTGTCATTTTTGTTGTATTGAATTTTAACTAAAAATTACTTTTTAAATAGTATTGTGTTTTAACTAACATTTATAATTAATCCTTCAAGGATTAAGATTATAAATATTCAACTTTTAAAGACTACTTGAAATGTTCGTAATGTCTTGATTAAAATGAAAGATGTTTGTAATTTCAATGACTTCTTAAATTTCTTATTTTGTAGACTAATCTAAAATCACCCTACAATTTTAGATACTATTTTGACAATTTACTGTCAAAATAGGCGAGTTATAAATTAAAAATTTACAAATTACTTAACAGAGAATAAATCTCATTGACTTGAGGGTGTGTCCTATCTTGTACAGAGAACTTGTGAACAATTCCTCCCAATTCAATCCAACTACAACCTGGAATTTTCTCTAAATGTCTTTCTTTCATTTCTGTCCTAACCCTTCTAACATCATCCCACATACCCAAACTAGCATAGAAATTAGACAGTAGCACATAAGAGCTTGCATTGCATGACTTCATTTGAATCAATTGATGAGCTATAGGCTTCCCTATAGACAAGTTTTCATGAATTTGGCAAGCACTAAGCAAAGTCTTCCAAATCACATCATTTGGTTCAATAGGCATATTTTCGATGAGTTTGGTGGCTTCTTCGACGTGTCCGGCTCGACTAAGCATGTCCACCATGCATCCATAGTGTTGCAATTTAGGTTTCAGCTTGTATACTTTTTGCATAAGCTCAAAACATATCAGTCCTTCTTTTAACATGCCGGCATGTCTACAAGCACTCAATACTGCGATGAATGTGATATCATCAGGTATAATACAACGTCTAAACATTTCCATAAGAAAATCGAAAGCCATTTCACTCATTCCATGAACTGCTAAGCCTCCAATTAGAGCATTCCAATGATCGACACATTTTTTATCAATATTCTCAAACACTGATATAGCGTTCTCAATGCTACCACATTTGGAATACATGTCAATCACAGCAACACCAAGATTATCGCTCAGAGAGTAACCGTTGTCAATTAAATACCGATGTATAGCAACTCCGTCCTCCACACGTCCTAATTGTGCAACTGCTGTAAGAACAATCAACAACGTCGTATTATCCGGTAACATATCTGTCGCCCTTCTCATATCATGAAACAGCTTCAAAGCCTCAATGCAATACCCATTCTGAACATAGCCAGCCATCATTGAATTACAACATACGACGTCTCGCCTTGGCATTCCATCGAACAAACTCGTCGCAGCAACGATGTCGCCCAATTTAGCGTAACCATCGATCATAGTAACCCAACTGACCAAATCCCTTTTCGGCATCTTATCAAAAAACGCCTGAGCATCCTCCATGTTCCCACGCTTCACACAACCATCAATCATCGTGTTCCAAGAAACCAAGTCCCTCTCAGGCATTTTAACAAACAAACTCCAAGCAAACCTCAACCCATCATCATCATCGTCTTCACCATATCTAAGATACCCTCCAATCATCGAATTCCAAGTAATCAAATTCTTCTCTTTGATTTCCATACCATGAAACAACTCACATGCTCTTCCAATCAACCCACATTTCACATACCCATCAATCATAGAGTTATAAGAAACAGAATCCCTTTCAGACATTCTATCAAACACTCGCTTTGCAAAATCAACACACCCACATCTCATATACAAACCAATCAAACAATTCTGCAAAAACACATCACACCCAAAATCTGTCTTACACAACAACCCATGAATCTGCATTCCTTCTCTCATCAAACCCAACATAGAACAAGCCTTCAAAGCAAGTGAAAAAGTATACTTATCCAAAAAAAAACCATTTTCAATCATCAAGCATAGCAAAAAAAGAGCTCCTTTTGGATCACTACCATGAGAATAAGACCTGATAACAGCATTCCAGAGAAAAGGGTCTTCATATTTGTCATTGGAAACACGAAAAGCATGGTTCTTGAAGAAGATGTAACGAGCAAATTCAATGAGAGGTTTATTGGGTGAAGAAACAAAAGTGAGGATAAGTTTAGTGGTGAGTAAAGTGCTTTTTATGAAACCAGTTGTTATTAAACGTGCGTGGATTTGATTCAAGTGTTGTTTGGTCGAACATTTTGGGAGCAAAACTAGTGTGGGGATTGTTGATGACCATGGTTGGGATGATGATGATGATGATGACGAATTAGCACAAACAAGCATCAATGTTGCTTAAAATTTTGAGATAGTTTTTATTTTTGATAATAAATAAAAGTTTTTGATTCATCAATTAGGACAAGGGATGCTTTAACATTATTGGCCTTCATTACATTTCAATCTTCACTTTTGTTTCTGTCTCTCACTTGGATAGGGTTATCTTTGTTTTGAAGGAGGAGGGATGGTTATCTTGTCTTTGGTCTCACCTTGCTAAGTTGCTATCTCAATTTTTTGTTTTGTATACTACTGAGTTACTATCTTTTATTTTTTACTTTTTAAAATAAAAATAAAGTCATCTCACTTTTATTAATATTTGTCTATAAAAAAATATTCCATATGAAAGGCCACACTTGCTGCTACAACAAAATGAGACTAGGGAGATCAAACTTCACTTATAAGTAGAGCTGTCAATAAAGTCATAAAGTTATAAACTTTCTTTCAAAAATCTTATACTAAGTCTTTAATATTAAGCCTTCTATTGAAATAAATTTTTTAAGGTCTCGCAACATTATTTTATAAATTTTTGTGGGCTTAAGTGAGAGAGTTTATAGCCTCAATATTTTGTTAATTGAGATTTTTTTTTTGAAAAAATTTTGATATTTATTTTTCTCGAAGAATTATCGAAAAAATTTCTCAAGAAAATTTAAAATATTTTTTTCTCGGAAAAATTTTTAAATCATTTTTTTCTCGAAATATTTTGCGAGCAAAATCAAAAAATTATTTTTCTTTAAAAATCAATTTTTTTTTTTCGAAAAAAAAATTGTAAATCTTTTTTTATTAGAAAAAATTTATTTCTAGGAAAAAAAATTAAAAAAAAAAATTGAAACTTTTTTTCAAAAAATATCAATTTCTTTTTTTTTTTTTTGAAAAATTAGGTCCATAAGCCTACAAAAATTTAGAGGCTTTTCTTTTTTGGACATTTTAAACTATGTAATTTTTGACGCCTCTAACATGTAAGCTGAGATCAATAATTAGTGGGCTTGTGAAATTGACAACTCTTCTTATAAGTAAAAAGGTTTTAACATTTTTAAATTACTAATAAAAAACCCGTGGATTCATATGGGTTGTGCGTTTGCATGATATATGATAGAAAATAGAGAAAATTTAAATAATGGATTTTTAGGGAGCTTGAAATTTATTTTTTAATAGAAATAAAGACTGAAAATTGGAACATAATTAGTAAATGAAAACAGAATGACAAACATTAATCATACATTATCAATCATCGACTTGCAGTGCAATGATTATTATTACATTAGAAACTTTAAAGCACTTTAATCAGTTGATTTTATAGAGATGAACGACACCATTTAGATTGATGATTATATTTCCTTCGGTTAAGTTATTTTGTGCACATAACTCCCACCATAACAACCCAATTTTGGTTATTTTGATTTCACCATCCCTTGTGATCACTGTAAATTTCTTTTTGTAACCATTATCACCACATAGATTTAGAGTTTTGAAGTTACATGATTTGATATAATCGGCAAATTCATAGAGTATTTTGCTGGAAAAAATGTCATTAATAGTTAATTAAATGTAAGTTGAGTTAGTGTTTGTTCATTTAATGAGCTTAATGGTTTAAATGATAATAATTGAGTAATCTAGTAATTAAAGGGGATTTCTCTGTGATAAAAATTATGAATAAAGTAAGGTAGGCATTATATATTTATGACTTATTGCTAATTTGATCCTTTACGTTTATTCTAGATTTTAATTTGGTCTCTTACGTTATGACTTAATTGCTAATTTGATCCTTTACGTTTATTCTAGATTTTAATTTGGTCTCTTAGTTGCCAAGATTTCAAGTTGGTCTTTCACGTTAGTCACGTTTGTATAAGTTAATACTTTCTGTTACTTTTATACTAATTTCGTTAATTGTATGCCACGTAACTGAGAAGGGTCCAATTGGTTTGGTATGTGACACATGTAAAGTTTATATTAAAAATTATAATTAAAATAAACTAATAAAATAGAAAATGAAATAATAACACTAAAAGCGTAAGTGTTTAGGGTTCGAATAAGGGGAAGAACGAACGATGGCAGTGACAGTGGCGAGGGGGACGGGATTGGGGTTTGACGACAACAAAACGAGGGTGCGGTTTGCAAGCTTGTAACAGAGACAAATTTGGGGTGTGATTTATGTTCCTTAAGAATCGAAAAATGTCTTTGAGCAGTGTTGTATCGAAATCAAGTCACCGTCTTCAAATAATTTCAAATTCGCAACCTTGTAACTAAGACTAGTTTGAAAGGTGTTGGATTATATCTTCTCCATCTTGCACCTGCGACGAGTAGTGTGTTCTACGAACTACAAAAATGTTAAAAAATCATTGGTCGAATATTATGGAGATGTAAGAACTACATGGTATGTTTGCTATTTTAGATTTTTATATTTGATTTTTGCATTTGATTTCTGGGAATCATTTGATTTATGTACAAATCTATTTATTACAAAATATGGATTATAGGGACATGATTGTGTTGGATGTAACTTTGATTGGTTTGATAATGTGGAGATCGATAGTAATGATGAAAATTGGCCAAAGGCATTGAAGGTTGATCACAATGAAATGAAGGTTGAAGGCGTTGATGATTGACCACTTGCTGATGTTTGACTAGTTGTTGGCCCTGGTGCTGGGACTTGTCCAGTTGCTGGTGTTAGTGTTTGCCAGACAAAATCCCAAATTAAATGTTTTGACGATAAACAAATCAAGTTAATTAATCTTCTAATTATGATTCTAAAAATCAATTGTATTTAACATGTGTTCTTGAGTGATTAAATCAAAGATAGGTTTCAAACATAATAAAGGTCAAAGCAGAAGAGAATCAAACTGATTTGTTTAAAGCAGAAACATAAATTCAAGAACGATCTGGTTTTTACAGCATTAAACCAAGAACAATCTTGATTACTAAAGAACAATTTTTTTTTGGAAATCAAGATCGATTCAAACTGCAATAACTCATCAAGATGTATGACAAATTGCAAGTAACTATCAGAATAATCAAAATGGAACATGCAAGGAAACCTTGGACAGATTCATTCAACAAATTCACAAGTTTGATCCTCAAGAGTAATGACTTAAATTCAAGCAGGTATGTTATGAACAAAAGAGGAAATACACCATTGATACAACTGTAGAACAGTTGGTATACAAACAGATTTCATAACAGAATAGAAACAGGAAACTACACAAAACAGAAAACGAAGAACGATCTGAAGCTCATCAGGAATAGTCTTCGTTTATTTTTATCACATTGCTATTTTCTCATAGACTTTATAGCCTGTCTTCAAACGGCTATATGAGCTGGCACAGACCTTCAAGAAGCTTATAAAATGAACTTCAAGGCAAGGGAAATATCATCAGCTCAAAGTGCAAACAATCATTCATTTGAAATCATCATTCTTGAGATACATAAGCTCGAAAGATGTTTAAAAACCAGATTTTTAAATCTTATCCAAAACCAACAAAAAATTGTTCATACTGCTCTAAGATTGGTCATACTGAATCAACTTGATATTTTAAAAAGAAATCAAGTGTTAAAGAGAAAACTAACTCTCAAGGACCCAAGACCAAATGGGTACCTAAAGTTGTTGTAACATCCAATGCAGGCTGGTTCTCAAAATATCAAGAAAAAGCCATGGTTCTTCGATAGTGGTTGGTTCTCAAAATATCAAGAAAAAGCCATGGTTCTTCGATAGTGGTTGGTTCTCAAAATATCAAGAAAAAGCCATGGTTCTTCGATAGTGGTTGTTCTAGATATATGACAGAAGATAAACAATGATTTATGTCATTTGTCAAAAAGGATGGAGGTTCTGTGACTTTTGGGAACAATAATCAAGCCCGAATCAAAGGTAAAAGGACTGTTGGTAAGGAAAATTCTGCCAAAATCACAGATGTTCAATATGTTGAAGGATTGAAACATAATCTTTTGAGCATCAGTCAATTATGTGACAATGACTTTGAAGTTATTTTCAAACCCAATGTATGTGAAGTCAGAAAAACAGATTATAGAGAAATTCCATTCTCTAGAACCAGAAGAAAAAATCTTTATGTTTTATACCTTGAAGAATTACCAGATGAATCTTGCTTTTTGTCCATCGATAAAGACAAATGGATTTGGCATAAGCGGGCTGGACATATCAGTATGAAAACAATCTCAAAAATATCAAAATTAGATCTTGTTAGAGGTCTTCCTAAAATAAATTTTGATAAAGATAAAATATGTCAAGCTTGTGCAAAGGAAAAACAAGTCAAAAGTAGTTTTCATTCAAAAGATTTTATTTCAACAAACGGAATCCTTGAACTACTTCACATTGATCTCTTTGGCCCTATTAAAACAACAAGCTTAGGAGGAATGAGAAATGGTTTTGTTATTGTTGATGACTTTTCTCGATACACATGGGTGCTCTTTTAAAACAAAAAGATGATTTGGGCTTAAGCTATCAACACTTCATGTAACATCTTGAACTGTGTATCAATAAGAAAAATTATCAACAAAACACCCTATGAAATATGGAAAAACAGAAAACCAAACATTTCATATTTTCACATCTTTGGATGCTATTGCTACATTTTAAATAACAAAGATAACTTAGGAAAGTCTGATGCAAAATCAGACAAAGCCATCTTTTAAAACAAAAAGATGATTTGGGCGTAAGCTATCAACACTTCATGTAACATCTTGAACCGTGTATCAATAAGAAAAATTATCAATAAAACACCCTATGAAATATGAAAAAACAGAAAACCAAACATTTCATATTTTCACATCTTTGGATGCTATTGCTACATTTTAAATAACAAAGATAACTTAGGAAAGTCTGATGCAAAATCAGACAAAGCCATCTTTTTGGGATACTCAACCGAATCTAAGGGATATCGCATTTTTAATTTGAGAACTAAAAGTGTTGAAATAAGCATGCATGTATTATTTGATGAGTTTGATGACCTTGATTTAAGAAAAAGAGATGATGAGGAGGAAGAACAATCTGGACAGCCACAACAGATTGTTTCCTAGGAAAACAAGATTGCTAACAATCTCCTTTTCACACTCCTCCTAGAAGTTGGAGAATAATAGGTGATCATCCTCAAAATCAAATAATTGGAGATACAACTGATGGGATCAAAACAAGAATGTCATTTAAAGATGATGCCAACAGTAACATGACAATGATATCCCAAATAGAACCAAAATCAATCAAAGAAGCCATAATTGATCAATCTTGGACAGAATCCATGAAAGAAGAACTTTTTCAATTCGAAAAAAATAAAGTCTGGACTCTTGTCCCAGATCCATAAGATCAAACGATCATTGGAACAAGATGGGTGTTTAGAAACAAGTTGGATGAAGAAGGTAAGGTTGTAAGAAACAAAGCAAGGTTGGTAGCTCAAGGGTACAATCAACAAGAAGGAATAGACTATGATGAAACCTTTGCTCCAATTGCAAGGTTAGAAGCTATCAGAATTTTTCTTGCATATGCATCTTATAAACTTATCAAACTCTTTCAAATGGATGTCAAAATTGTATTTTTAAACGGTTTTTTAAATGAACAAGTATATGTTCGTCAACCTCCGGGTTTTGAAAATCAATCAAAACTAAATCATGTTTTTAAACTTACCAAAGCTCTATATGGACTAAAACAATCCCCTAAAGCCTGGTACGAAAGATTAAGTTCCTTTTTAACCAAAAATGGATTTGCTAGAGGAAAAATTGACACTACACTCTTTAAAAAAAATTGATAAAAATGACTTTTTAATTGTTCAAGTGTATGTTGATGATATCATTTTTGGATCAACAAATGAAAAAATATGTGAGGACTTGTCGAATCTCATGCAAAGTGAATTTGAGATAAGTATGATGGGAGAATTAAGATATTTTCTTGGCTTACAAATTAAACAACATAAAGAGGGCATTTTCATATGTCAAGAAAAATACATTAAAGATCTTTTAAAAAAATACAAAATGAATGAAGCTAAAATCATGACAACTCCCATGCATCCATCCTCCTCATTAGACAAAGATGAAAACGGAATATCCATTTCTGAAAAAGAATACAGAGGAATGATAGGGTATTTACTTTATTTAACTGCAAGTAGGCCTAATATTGTTTTTGTAGTAGGATTATGTGCTAGATTTCAATCTTCACCAAAAGAATCTCACTTATCTACTATTAAAAGAATTTTTCGTTATCTTGTCGGTACTACTGATCTTGGCCTTTGGTATAGCAAAAGAACTCATTTTGATCTTGTAGCCTATTTCGATGCTGATTATGCCGGAGGCAAAATTGAAAGAAAAAACACAAGTGGTGCATGTGAGTTTCTTGGAGAAGCCTTAATAAGCTGGTCATGTAGAAAGCAAAATGCAATTGCTCTATCAACCACTGAAGTTGAATATGTCTCAGCTGCAAACTGCTGCTCCCAAATCCTATGGATAAAAAATCAACTTGAAGATTTTTCTGTAAGTTATTCAAATATTCTAATTTATTGTGATAACACAAGTGCTATAAACTTTTCTAAAAATCCTATTCAGCATTCTAGATCTAAATACATTGAAATAAAACATAATTTTATTATGGATCATGTGAACAAAAAGGAAATTGAATTAATCTTCATTGATACAAAAAATCAACTAGCAGACATTTCTGATGATGACGAATCAGAGCACGATGCTCCAACAGAACTCCAGAACCCAGAACCTCCCCAACCTTCTCTCACAACCCAGAAAAAGAAACTCGTAAAAGAGCTATTTTCTTCTTCCAAATCCTCATTTAACCCTAACACAACAACTAATCTTAAATCTATAGCCTTGAAGACCAAATCGACTATAACCCTCTCTCAATTCCTAAAA